>CAKAJA020000361.1:2400000-3000000 GCA_916610235.2 Lasioglossum morio | reverse complement strand
CATAACGCATAACGCATAACGCACATCGCATAACGCATAACGCATAACGCATAACGCATAACTCATAACGCATAACGCATAACGCATAACGCATAACGCATAGCGCATAACGCAAAACGCATAACGCATAACGCATAGCGGATCACGCATTACTCATAACGCATAACGCATAACGCACAAAGCATAACGCATAACGCATAACGCATAACGCATAACGCATAACGCATAACGCATAACGCATAACGCATAACGCATAACGCATAACGCATAACGCACAACGCATAACGCACAACGCATAACGCATAACGCATAACGCATAACGCATAACGCATAACGCATAACGCATAACGCATAACGCATAACGCATAACGCATAACGCATAAGGCATAACGCATAACGCATAACACACAACGAATATCGCAATAACGCATAATCCATAACGCATAACGCATAAAGCACAACGCATAACGAATAACGCAAAACGCATAACGCATAACGCATAATCCATAACGCAAAACGCATAACGGATCCAGCATTACTCATAACGCATAACGCATACCACATAACGCATATCGGATCAAGCATTACTCATAACGTATAACGCATTACGTGTAACGCATAAGGCATAAGGCATAACGCATATAGCATAATGTATAACGCATGACGGATCACGCATTACTCATAACGCATAACGCATAACGCACAAAGCATAACGCATAACGCATAACGCATAATGTATAACGCATAACGCATAACGCATAACGCACATCGCATAACGCATAACGCATAACGCATAACGCATAACTCATAACGCATAACGCATAACGCATAACGCATAACGCATAGCGCATAACGCAAAACGCATAACGCACAACGCATAGCGGATCACGCATTACTCATAACGCATAACGCATAACGCACAAAGCATAACGCATAACGCATAACGCATAACGCATAACGCATAACGCATAACGCACAAAGCATAACGCATAACGCATAACGCATAACGCAGAACGCATAACGCATAACGCATCACGCATAACGCATAACGCATAACGCATAACGCATAACGCATAACGCATAGCGCATAACGCATAACGCATAACGCATAACGCATAACGCATAACGGATCACGCATAACGCATAACGCATAACGCATAACGCATAACGCATAGCGCATAACGCATAACGCATAACGCATAACGCATAACGCATAACGCATAACGCATAACGCATAACGCATAACGCATAACGCATAACGCATAACGCATAACGCACAACGCATAACGCACAACGCATAACGCATAACGCATAACGCATAACGCATAACGCATAACGCATAACGCATAACGCATAACGCATAACGCATAACGCATAACGCATAAGGCATAAGGCATAACGCATATAGCATAACGCATAACGCATGACGGATCACGCATTACTCATAACGCATAACGCATAACGCACAAAGCATAACGCATAACGCATAACGCATAACGCATAACGCATAACGCATAACGCATAACGCATAACGCATAACGCATAACGCATAACGCATAACGCATAACGCATAACGCATAACGCATAAGGCATAAGGCATAACGCATAACGCATAACGCATAACGCACAACGCATAACGCATAACGCATAACGCATAACGCATAACACACAACGAATATCGCAATAACGCATAATCCATAACGCATAACGCATAAAGCACAACGCATAACGAATAACGCAAAACGCATAACGCATAACGCATAATCCATAACGCAAAACGCATAACGGATCCAGCATTACTCATAACGCATAACGCATACCACATAACGCATATCGGATCAAGCATTACTCATAACGTATAACGCATTACGTGTAACGCATAAGGCATAAGGCATAACGCATATAGCATAATGTATAACGCATGACGGATCACGCATTACTCATAACGCATAACGCATAACGCACAAAGCATAACGCATAACGCATAACGCATAATGTATAACGCATAACGCATAACGCATAACGCATAACGCACATCGCATAACGCATAACGCATAACGCATAACGCATAACTCATAACGCATAACGCATAACGCATAACGCATAACGCATAGCGCATAACGCAAAACGCATAACGCATAACGCATAGCGGATCACGCATTACTCATAACGCATAACGCATAACGCACAAAGCATAACGCATAACGCATAACGCATAACGCATAACGCATAACGCATAACGCATAACGCATAACGCATAACGCATAACGCATAATGCATAACGCACAACGCATAACGCACAACGCATAACGCATAACGCATAACGCATAACGCATAACGCATAACGCATAACGCATAACGCATAACGCATAACGCATAACGCATAAGGCATAAGGCATAACGCATATAGCATAACGCATAACGCATGACGGATCACGCATTACTCATAACGCATAACGCATAACGCACAAAGCATAACGCATAACGCATAACGCATAACGCATAACGCATAACGCATAACGCATAAGGCATAACGCATAAGGCATAACGCATAAGGCATAACGCATAACGCATAACGCATAACGCATAACGCATAACGCATAACGCATAACGCATAACGCATAACGGATAACGCATAACGCATAACGCATAACGCATAACGCATAACGCATAACGCACAACGCATAACGCATAACGCACAACGCATAACGCATAACGCATAACGCATAACGCATAACGCATAACGCATAACACATAACGAATATCGCATAACGCATAATCCATAACGCATAACGCATAAAGCACAAGGCATAACGAATAACGCAAAACGCATAACGCATATCGGATCCAGCATTACTCATAACGCATAACGCATAATCCATAACGCATAACACATAACGGATCCAGCATTACTCATAACGCATAACGCATACCGTATAACGCTTATCGGATCAAGCATTACTCATAACGCATAACGCATTACGTATAACGCATAAGGCATAAGGCATAACGCATATAGCATAACGCATAACGCATGACGGATCACGCATTACTCATAACGCATAACGCATAACGCACAAAGCATAACGCATAACGCATAACGCTTAACGTATAACGCATAACGCATATCGGATCCAGCATTACTCATAACGCATAACGCATAAAGCACAACGCATAACGAATAACGCAAAACGCATAACGCATAACGGATCCAGCATTACTCATAACGCATAACGCATAACGCATAATCCATAACGCATAACGCATAACGCATAACGCATAACGCATAACGCATAACGCATAACGCATAACGCATAACGCATAAGGCATAAGGCATAACGCATATAGCATAACGCATAACGCATAACGCATAACGCATAGCGCATAACGCATAACGCATAACGCATAACGCATAACGCATAACGCATAACGCATAACGCACAACGCATAACGCATAACGCATAACGCAAAACGCATAACGCATAACGCATAACACACAACGAATATCGCAATAACGCATAATCCATAACGCATAACGCATAAAGCACAACGCATAACGAATAACGCAAAACGCATAACGCATAATCCATAACGCAAAACGCATAACGGATCCAGCATTACTCATAACGCATAACGCATACCGCATAACGCATATCGGATCAAGCATTACTCATAACGCATAACGCATTACGTGTAACGCATAAGGCATAAGGCATAACGCATATAGCATAACGTATAACGCATGACGGATCACGCATTACTCATAACGCATAACGCATAACGCACAAAGCATAACGCATAACGCATAACGCATAATGTATAACGCATAACGCATAACGCATAACGCATAACGCATAACGCATAACGCATAACGCATAACGCATAACTCATAACGCATAACGCATAACGCATAACGCATAACGCATAGCGCATAACGCATCACGCATAACGCATAATGCATAACGCATAACGCATAACGCATAACTCATAACGCATAACGCAAAACGCATAACGCATAACGCAAAACGCATAACGCATAACGCATAACGCATAACGCATAACGCATAACACATAACGCATAACGCATAACGCATAACGCATAACGCATAACGGATCACGCATAACGCATAAAGCATAACGCATAACGCATAACGCCTAACGCATAACGCATAACGCATCACGCATAACGCACAACGCATAACGCACAACGCATAACGCATAACGAATAACCCATAACGCATAACGCATAACGCATAACGCATAACGAATAACGCATAACGCGTAACGCATAACGCATATCGCATAACGCATAACGGATCACGCATAACGCATAAAGCATAACGCATAACGCATAACGCCTAACGCATAACGCATAACGCATAACGCATAACGCATAAGGCATAACGCATAACGAATAACGCATAACGCGAAACGCATAACGCATAACGAATAACGCATAACGCATAACGAATAACGCATAACGCATAACGCATAACGCATAACGCATAACGCATAACGCATAACGCATAACGCATAACGCATAACGCATAACGCATAACGCATAACGCATAACGCACAACGCATAACGCACAACGCATAACGCATAACGAATAACCCATAACGCATAACGCATAACGCATAACGAATAACGCATAACGCGTAACGCATAACGCATAACTAATAACGCATAACGCATAACGAATAACGCATAACGCATAACGCATAACGTATAACGCATAACGCCTAACGCATAAGGCATAAGGCATAAGGCATAAGGCATAAGGCGTAACGCATATAGCATAACGCATAACGGATGACGGATCACGCATTACTCATAACGCATAACGCATAACGCACAAAGCATAACGCATAACGCATAACGCATAACGCATAACGCATAACGCATAACGCATAACGCATAACGCATAACGCATAACGCATAACGCATAACGCATAACGCATAACGCATAACGCATAACGGATCACGCATAACGCATAAAGCATAACGCATAACGCATAACGCCTAACGCATAACGCATAACGCATCACGCATAACGCACAACGCATAACGCACAACGCATAACGCATAACGAATAACCCATAACGCATAACGCATAACGCATAACGCATAACGAATAACGCATAACGCGTAACGCATAACGCATAACGCATAACGCATAACGGATCACGCATAACGCATAAAGCATAACGCATAACGCATAACGCCTAACGCATAACGCATAACGCATAACGCATAACGCATAAGGCATAACGCATAACGAATAACGCATAACGCGAAACGCATAACGCATAACGAATAACGCATAACGCATAACGAATAACGCATAACGCATAACGCATAACGCATAACGCATAACGCATAACGCATAACGCATAACGCATAACGCATAACGCATCGCGCATAACGCATAACGCATAACGCATAACGCATAACGCATAACGCATAACGCATAACGCATAACGCATAACGCATAACGCATAACGCATAACGCATAACGCACAACGCATAACGCACAACGCATAACGCATAACGAATAACCCATAACGCATAACGCATAACGCATAACGCATAACGCATAACGCATAACGCATAACGCATAAGGCATAAGGCATAACGCATATAGCATAACGCATAACGCATAACGCATAACGCATAGCGCATAACGCATAACGCATAACGCATAACGCATAACGCATAACGCATAACGCATAACGCACAACGCATAACGCATAACGCATAACGCAAAACGCATAACGCATAACGCATAACACACAACGAATATCGCAATAACGCATAATCCATAACGCATAACGCATAAAGCACAACGCATAACGAATAACGCAAAACGCATAACGCATAATCCATAACGCAAAACGCATAACGGATCCAGCATTACTCATAACGCATAACGCATACCGCATAACGCATATCGGATCAAGCATTACTCATAACGCATAACGCATTACGTGTAACGCATAAGGCATAAGGCATAACGCATATAGCATAACGTATAACGCATGACGGATCACGCATTACTCATAACGCATAACGCATAACGCACAAAGCATAACGCATAACGCATAACGCATAATGTATAACGCATAACGCATAACGCATAACGCATAACGCATAACGCATAACGCATAACGCATAACGCATAACTCATAACGCATAACGCATAACGCATAACGCATAACGCATAGCGCATAACGCATCACGCATAACGCATAATGCATAACGCATAACGCATAACGCATAACTCATAACGCATAACGCAAAACGCATAACGCATAACGCAAAACGCATAACGCATAACGCATAACGCATAACGCATAACGCATAACACATAGCGCATAACGCATAACGCATAACGCATAACGCATAACGGATCACGCATAACGCATAAAGCATAACGCATAACGCATAACGCCTAACGCATAACGCATAACGCATCACGCATAACGCACAACGCATAACGCACAACGCATAACGCATAACGAATAACCCATAACGCATAACGCATAACGCATAACGCATAACGAATAACGCATAACGCGTAACGCATAACGCATATCGCATAACGCATAACGGATCACGCATAACGCATAAAGCATAACGCATAACGCATAACGCATAACGCATAACGCATAACGCATAACGCATAACGCATAAGGCATAACGCATAACGAATAACGCATAACGCGAAACGCATAACGCATAACGAATAACGCATAACGCATAACGAATAACGCATAACGCATAACGCATAACGCATAACGCATAACGCATAACGCATAACGCATAACGCATAACGCATAACGCATAACGCATAACGCATAACGCATAACGCATAACGCACAACGCATAACGCACAACGCATAACGCATAACGAATAACCCATAACGCATAACGCATAACGCATAACGAATAACGCATAACGCGTAACGCATAACGCATAACTAATAACGCATAACGCATAACGAATAACGCATAACGCATAACGCATAACGTATAACGCATAACGCCTAACGCATAAGGCATAAGGCATAAGGCATAAGGCATAAGGCGTAACGCATATAGCATAACGCATAACGGATGACGGATCACGCATTACTCATAACGCATAACGCATAACGCACAAAGCATAACGCATAACGCATAACGCATAACGCATAACGCATAACGCATAACGCATAACGCATAACGCATAACGCATAACGCATAACGCATAACGCATAACGCATAACGCATAACGCATAACGCATAACGGATCACGCATAACGCATAAAGCATAACGCATAACGCATAACGCCTAACGCATAACGCATAACGCATCACGCATAACGCACAACGCATAACGCACAACGCATAACGCATAACGAATAACCCATAACGCATAACGCATAACGCATAACGCATAACGAATAACGCATAACGCGTAACGCATAACGCATAACGCATAACGCATAACGGATCACGCATAACGCATAAAGCATAACGCATAACGCATAACGCATAACGCATAACGCATAACGCATAACGCATAACGCATAAGGCATAACGCATAACGAATAACGCATAACGCGAAACGCATAACGCATAACGAATAACGCATAACGCATAACGAATAACGCATAACGCATAACGCATAACGCATAACGCATAACGCATAACGCATAACGCATAACGCATAACGCATAACGCATCGCGCATAACGCATAACGCATAACGCATAACGCATAACGCATAACGCATAACGCATAACGCATAACGCATAACGCATAACGCATAACGCATAACGCATAACGCACAACGCATAACGCACAACGCATAACGCATAACGAATAACCCATAACGCATAACGCATAACGCATAACGCATAACGGATCACGCATAACGCATAAAGCATAACGCATAACGCATAACGCCTAACGCATAACGCATAACGCATCACGCATAACGCACAACGCATAACGCACAACGCATAACGCATAACGAATAACCCATAACGCATAACGCATAACGCATAACGCATAACGCATAACACATAGCGCATAACGCATAACGCATAACGCATAACGCATAACGGATCACGCATAACGCATAAAGCATAACGCATAACGCATAACGCCTAACGCATAACGCATAACGCATCACGCATAACGCATAACGCATAACGCATAACGCATAACGCATAACGCATAACGCATAACGCATAAGGCATAAGGCATAACGCATATAGCATAACGCATAACGCATGACGGATCACGCATTACTCATAACGCATAACGCATAACGCACAAAGCATAACGCATAACGCATAACGCATAACGCATAACGCATAACGCATAACGCATAAGGCATAACGCATAAGGCATAACGCATAAGGCATAACGCATAACGCATAACGCATAACGCATAACGCATAACGCATAACGCATAACGCATAACGCATAACGGATAACGCATAACGCATAACGCATAACGCATAACGCATAACGCATAACGCACAACGCATAACGCATAACGCACAACGCATAACGCATAACGCATAACGCATAACGCATAACGCATAACACATAACGAATATCGCATAACGCATAATCCATAACGCATAACGCATAAAGCACAAGGCATAACGAATAACGCAAAACGCATAACGCATATCGGATCCAGCATTACTCATAACGCATAACGCATAATCCATAACGCATAACACATAACGGATCCAGCATTACTGATAACGCATAACGCATACCGTATAACGCTTATCGGATCAAGCATTACTCATAACGCATAACGCATTACGTATAACGCATAAGGCATAAGGCATAACGCATATAGCATAACGCATAACGCATGACGGATCACGCATTACTCATAACGCATAACGCATAACGCACAAAGCATAACGCATAACGCATAACGCTTAACGTATAACGCATAACACATATCGGATCCAGCATTACTCATAACGCATAACGCATAAAGCACAACGCATAACGAATAACGCAAAACGCATAACGCATAACGGATCCAGCATTACTCATAACGCATAACGCATAACGCATAATCCATAACGCATAACGCATAACGCATAACGCATAACGCATAACGCATAACGCATAACGCATAACGCATAACGCATAAGGCATAAGGCATAACGCATATAGCATAACGCATAACGCATAACGCATAACGCATAACGCATAACGCATAACGCATAACGCATAACGCATAACGCATAACGCATAACGCATAACGCACAACGCATAACGCATAACGCATAACGCAAAACGCATAACGCATAACGCATAACACACAACGAATATCGCAATAACGCATAATCCATAACGCATAACGCATAAAGCACAACGCATAACGAATAACGCATAACGCATAACGCATAATCCATAACGCAAAACGCATAACGGATCCAGCATTACTCATAACGCATAACGCATACCGCATAACGCATATCGGATCAAGCATTACTCATAACGCATAACGCATTACGTGTAACGCATAAGGCATAAGGCATAACGCATATAGCATAACGTATAACGCATGACGGATCACGCATTACTCATAACGCATAACGCATAACGCACAAAGCATAACGCATAACGCATAACGCATAATGTATAACGCATAACGCATAACGCATAACGCATAACGCATAACGCATAACGCATAACGCATAACGCATAACTCATAACGCATAACGCATAACGCATAACGCATAACGCATAGCGCATAACGCATCACGCATAACGCATAATGCATAACGCATAACGCATAACGCATAACTCATAACGCATAACGCAAAACGCATAACGCATAACGCAAAACGCATAACGCATAACGCATAACGCATAACGCATAACGCATAACGCATAACACATAGCGCATAACGCATAACGCATAACGCATAACGCATAACGGATCACGCATAACGCATAAAGCATAACGCATAACGCATAACGCCTAACGCATAACGCATAACGCATCACGCATAACGCACAACGCATAACGCACAACGCATAACGCATAACGAATAACCCATAACGCATAACGCATAACGCATAACGCATAACGAATAACGCATAACGCATAACGCATAACGCATATCGCATAACGCATAACGGATCACGCATAACGCATAAAGCATAACGCATAACGCATAACGCATAACGCATAACGCATAACGCATAACGCATAACGCATAAGGCATAACGCATAACGAATAACGCATAACGCGAAACGCATAACGCATAACGAATAACGCATAACGCATAACGAATAACGCATAACGCATAACGCATAACGCATAACGCATAACGCATAACGCATAACGCATAACGCATAACGCATAACGCATAACGCATAACGCATAACGCATAACGCACAACGCATAACGCACAACGCATAACGCATAACGAATAACCCATAACGCATAACGCATAACGCATAACGAATAACGCATAACGCGTAACGCATAACGCATAACTAATAACGCATAACGCATAACGAATAACGCATAACGCATAACGCATAACGTATAACGCATAACGCCTAACGCATAAGGCATAAGGCATAAGGCATAAGGCATAAGGCGTAACGCATATAGCATAACGCATAACGGATGACGGATCACGCATTACTCATAACGCATAACGCATAACGCACAAAGCATAACGCATAACGCATAACGCATAACGCATAACGCATAACGCATAACGCATAACGCATAACGCATAACGCATAACGCATAACGCATAACGCATAACGCATAACGCATAACGGATCACGCATAACGCATAAAGCATAACGCATAACGCATAACGCCTAACGCATAACGCATAACGCATCACGCATAACGCACAACGCATAACGCATAACGCATAACGCATAACGAATAACCCATAACGCATAACGCATAACGCATAACGCATAACGAATAACGCATAACGCGTAACGCATAACGCATAACGCATAACGCATAACGGATCACGCATAACGCATAAAGCATAACGCATAACGCATAACGCATAACGCATAACGCATAACGCATAACGCATAACGCATAAGGCATAACGCATAACGAATAACGCATAACGCGAAACGCATAACGCATAACGAATAACGCATAACGCATAACGAATAACGCATAACGCATAACGCATAACGCATAACGCATAACGCATAACGCATAACGCATAACGCATAACGCATAACGCATCGCGCATAACGCATAACGCATAACGCATAACGCATAACGCATAACGCATAACGCATAACGCATAACGCATAACGCATAACGCATAACGCATAACGCATAACGCACAACGCATAACGCACAACGCATAACGCATAACGAATAACCCATAACGCATAACGCATAACGCATAACGAATAACGCATAACGCGTAACGCATAACGCATAACTAATAACGCATAACGCATAACGAATAACGCATAACGCATAACGTATAACGTATAACGCATAACGCCTAACGCATAAGGCATAAGGCATAAGGCATAAGGCATAAGGCGTAACGCATATAGCATAACGCATAACGGATGACGGATCACGCATTACTCATAACGCATAACGCATAACGCACAAAGCATAACGCATAACGCATAACGCATAACGCATAACGCATAACGCATAACGCATAACGCATAACGCATAACGCATAACGCATAACGCATAACGCATAACGCATAACGCATAACGCATAACGCATAACGCATAACGCATAAGGCATAACGCATAACGCATAACGCATAACGCACAACGCATAACGCATAACGCATAACGCATAACGCATAACACACAACGAGTATCGCAATAACGCATAATCCATAACGCATAACGCATAAAGCACAACGCATAACGAATAACGCAAAACGCATAACGCATAACGCATAATCCATAACGCAAAACGCATAACGGATCCAGCATTACTCATAACGCATAACGCATACCACATAACGCATATCGGATCAAGCATTACTCATAACGTATAACGCATTACGTGTAACGCATAAGGCATAAGGCATAACGCATATAGCATAATGTATAACGCATGACGGATCACGCATTACTCATAACGCATAACGCATAACGCACAAAGCATAACGCATAACGCATAACGCATAATGTATAACGCATAACGCATAACGCATAACGCATAACGCACATCGCATAACGCATAACGCATAACGCATAACGCATAACTCATAACGCATAACGCATAACGCATAACGCATAACGCATAGCGCATAACGCAAAACGCATAACGCATAACGCATAGCGGATCACGCATTACTCATAACGCATAACGCATAACGCACAAAGCATAACGCATAACGCATAACGCATAACGCAGAACGCATAACGCATAACGCATCACGCATAACGCATAACGCATAACGCATAACGCATAACGCATAACGCATAGCGCATAACGCATAACGCATAACGCATAACGCATAACGGATCACGCATAACGCATAACGCATAACGCATAACGCATAACGCATAGCGCATAACGCATAACGCATAACGCATAACGCATAACGCATAACGCATAACGCATAACGCATAACGCATAACGCATAACGCATAACGCATAACGCATAACGCATAACGCACAACGCATAACGCACAACGCATAACGCATAACGCATAACGCATAACGCATAACGCATAACGCATAACGCATAACGCATAACGCATAACGCATAACGCATAACGCATAACGCATAAGGCATAAGGCATAACGCATATAGCATAACGCATAACGCATGACGGATCACGCATTACTCATAACGCATAACGCATAACGCACAAAGCATAACGCATAACGCATAACGCATAACGCATAACGCATAACGCATAAGGCATAACGCATAAGGCATAACGCATAACGCATAACGCATAACGCATAACGCATAACGCATAACGCATAACGCATAACGCATATAGCATAACGCATAACGCATGACGGATCACGCATTACTCATAACGCATAACGCATAACGCACAAAGCATAACGCATAACGCATAACGCTTAACGTATAACGCATAACACATATCGGATCCAGCATTACTCATAACGCATAACGCATAACGCATAAACCATAACGCATAACGCATAAAGCACAACGCATAACGAATAACGCAAAACGCATAACGCATAACGGATCCAGCATTACTCATAACGCATAACGCATAACGCATAATCCATAACGCATAACGCATAACGCATAACGCATAACGCATAACGCATAACGCATAACGCATAACGCATAACGCATAACGCATAACGCATAACGCATAACGCAAATCGCATAACGCATAACGGATCACGCATTACTCATAACGCATAACGCATGACGCATAACGCATAACGCATAACGCATAACGCATAACGCATAACGCATAACACGTAACGAATATCGCATAACGCATAAAGCACAACGCATAACGAATAACGCAAAACGCATAACGCATAACGGATCCAGCATAACGCATAACGTATAACGCATAACGCATAACGCATAACGCCTAACGCATAAGACATAACGCATATAGCATAACTCATAACGCATAACGCATAACGCCTAACGCATAAGGCATAAGGCATAACGTATATAGCATAACGCATAACGCATGACGGATCACGCATTACTCATAACGCATAACGCACAAAGCATAACGCATAACGCATAACGCATAACGCATAACGCATAACGCATAACGCATAACGCATAACGCATAACGCATAACGCATAACGCCTAACGCATAAGGCATAAGGCATAAGGCATAACGCATACAGCATAACTCATAACGCATAACGCATAACGCCTAACGCATAAGGCATAAGGCATAACGCATATAGCATAACGCATAACGCATAACGCATGACGGATCACGCATTACTCATAACGCATAACGCACAAAGCATAACGCATAACGCATAACGCATAACTCATAACGCATAACGCACAAAGCATAACGCATAACGCATAACGCATAACACACAACGAATATCGCAATAACGCATAATCCATAACGCATAACGCATAAAGCACAACGCATAACGAATAACGCAAAACGCATAACGCATAACGCATAATCCATAACGCAAAACGCATAACGGATCCAGCATTACTCATAACGCATAACGCATACCACATAACGCATATCGGATCAAGCATTACTCATAACGTATAACGCATTACGTGTAACGCATAAGGCATAAGGCATAACGCATATAGCATAATGTATAACGCATGACGGATCACGCATTACTCATAACGCATAACGCATAACGCACAAAGCATAACGCATAACGCATAACGCATAACGCATAACGCATAACGCATAACGCATAACGCATAACGCATAACGCATAACGCATAACGCATAACGCATAACGCACATCGCATAACGCATAACGCATAACGCATAACGCATAACTCATAACGCATAACGCATAACGCATAACGCATAACGCATAGCGCATAACGCAAAACGCATAACGCATAACGCATAGCGGATCACGCATTACTCATAACGCATAACGCATAACGCACAAAGCATAACGCATAACGCATAACGCATAACGCAGAACGCATAACGCATAACGCATCACGCATAACGCATAACGCATAACGCATAACGCATAACGCATAACGCATAACGCATAACGCATAACGCATAACGCATAACGCATAACGCATAACGGATCACGCATAACGCATAACGCATAACGCATAACGCATAACGCATAGCGCATAACGCATAACGCATAACGCATAACGCATAACGCATAACGCATAACGCATAACGCATAACGCATAACGCATAACGCATAACGCATAACGCATAACGCATAACGCATAACGCATAACGCACAACGCATAACGCACAACGCATAACGCATAACGCATAACGCATAACGCATAACGCATAACGCATAACGCATAACGCATAACGCATAACGCATAACGCATAACGCATAACGCATAACGCATAAGGCATAAGGCATAACGCATATAGCATAACGCATAATGCATGACGGATCACGCATTACTCATAACGCATAACGCATAACGCACAAAGCATAACGCATAACGCATAACGCATAACGCATAACGCATAACGCATAACGCATAAGGCATAACGCATAAGGCATAACGCATAACGCATAACGCATAACGCATAACGCATAACGCATAACGCATAACGCATAACGCATAACGCATAACGCATAACGCATAACGCATAACGCATAACGGATAACGCATAACGCATAACGCATAACGCATAACGCATAACGCATAACGCACAACGCATAACGCATAACGCACAACGCATAACGCATAACGCATAACGCATAACGCATAACGCATAACGCATAACACATAACGAATATCGCATAACGCATAATCCATAACGCATAACGCATAAAGCACAAGGCATAACGAATAACGCAAAACGCATAACGCATATCGGATCCAGCATTACTCATAACGCATAACGCATAATCCATAACGCATAACACATAACGGATCCAGCATTACTCATAACGCATAACGCATACCGCATAACGCATATCGGATCAAGCATTACTCATAACGCATAACGCATTACGTATAACGCATAAGGCATAAGGCATAACGCATATAGCATAACGCATAACGCATGACGGATCACGCATTACTCATAACGCATAACGCATAACGCACAAAGCATAACGCATAACGCATAACGCTTAACGTATAACGCATAACACATATCGGATCCAGCATTACTCATAACGCATAACGCATAACGCATAAACCATAACGCATAACGCATAAAGCACAACGCATAACGAATAACGCAAAACGCATAACGCATAACGGATCCAGCATTACTCATAACGCATAACGCATAACGCATAATCCATAACGCATAACGCATAACGCATAACGCATAACGCATAACGCATAACGCATAACGCATAACGCATAACGCATAACGCATAACGCATAACGCATAACGCAAATCGCATAACGCATAACGGATCACGCATTACTCATAACGCATAACGCATGACGCATAACGCATAACGCATAACGCATAACGCATAACACATAACGCATAACACGTAACGAATATCGCATAACGCATAAAGCACAACGCATAACGAATAACGCAAAACGCATAACGCATAACGGATCCAGCATAACGCATAACGTATAACGCATAACGCATAACGCATAACGCATAACGCATAACGCATAACGCATAACGCATAACGCATAACGCATAACGCATAACGCCTAACGCATAAGGCATAAGCCATAAGGCATAACGCATACAGCATAACTCATAACGCATAACGCATAACGCCTAACGCATAAGGCATAAGGCATAACGCATATAGCATAACGCATAACGCATAACGCATGACGGATCACGCATTACTCATAACGCATAACGCACAAAGCATAACGCATAACGCATAACGCATAACTCATAACGCATAACGCACAAAGCATAACGCATAACGCATAACGCATAACGCATAACGCATAACGCATAACGCATAACGCACAACGCATAACGCATAACGAAAAACTCATACCGCATAACGCATAACGCATAACGCATAACACATAACGAATATCGCATAACGCATAATACATAACGCATAACGCATAAAGCACAACGCATAACGAATAACGCAAAACGCATAACGCATAACGGATCCAGCATTACTCATTACGCATAACGCATATCGCATAATCCATAACGCATAACGCATAACGTATAACGCATAACGCATAACGCATAACGCATAACGCATAACGCATAACGCATAACGCATAACGCATAACGCATAACGCATAACGCATAACGCATAACGCATAACGCATAACGCATAACGCATAACGCATAACGCATAACGCATAACGCATAACGCATAACGCATAACGCATAACGCATAACGCATAACGCATAACGCATAACGCATAACGAATAACCCATAACACATAACGCATAACGCATAACGCATAACGAATAACGCATAACGCATAACGCATAACGCATAACGCATAACGCATAACGCATAACGCATAACGCATAACGCATAACGCATAACGCCTAACGCATAAGGCATAAGGCATAAGGCACAACGCATATAGCATAACTCATAACGCATAACGCATAACGCCTAACGCATAAGGCATAAGGCATAACGCATATAGCATAACGCATAACGCATAACGCATGACGGATCACGCATTACTCATAACGCATAACGCACAAAGCATAACGCATAACGCATAACGCATAACGCATAACTCATAACGCATAACGCATAACGCATAACGCAAAACGCATAACGCGTAACGCATAACGCATAACGGATCACGCATTACTCATAACGCATAACGCATAACGCACAAAGCATAACGCATAACGCATAACGCATAACGCATAACGCATAACGCATAACGCATAACGCATAACGGATCACGCATTACTCATAACGCATAACGCATAACGCACAAAGCATAACGCATAACGCATAACGCATAACGCATAACGCATAACGCATAACGCATAACGCATAACGCATAACGCATAACGCATAACGCATAACGCATAACGCATAACGCATAACGCATAACGCATAACGCATAACGCATAACGCATAACGCATAACGCATAACGCATAACGCATAACGCATAACGCATAACGCATAACGCATAACGCATAACGCATAACGCATAACGCATAACGCATAACGCATAACGCATAACGCATAACGCATAACGCATAACGCATAACGAATAACGCATAACGCGTAACGCATAACGCATAACGAATAACGCATAACGCATAACGAATAACGCATAACGCATAACGCATAACGTATAACGCATAACGCCTAACGCATAAGGCATAAGGGATAAGGCATAACGCATATAGCATAACGCATAACGCATGACGGATCACGCATTACTCACAACGCATAACGCATAACGTACAAAGCATAACGCATAACGCATAACGCATAACGCATAACGCAAACGCATAACGCATAACGCATAACGCATAACGCGTAACGCATAATGCATAACGCATAACGCATAACGCATATAGCATAACGCATAAAGCATGACGGATCACGCATTACTCATAACGCATAACGCATAACGCATAACGCATAACGCATAACGCATAACGCATAACGCATAACGCATAACGCATAACGCATAACGAATAACGCATAACGAATAACGCATAACGCACAACGCATAACGCATAACGCATAACACATAACGCATAACGCATAACGCATAACACACAACGAATATCGCATAACGCATAATCCATAACGCATAACGCATAAAGCACAACGCATAACGAATAACGCAAAACGCATAACGCATAACGGATCCAGCATTACTCATAACGCATAACGCATAACGGATCCAGCATTACTCATAACGCATAACGCATAACGCATAATCCATAACGCAAAACGCATAACGGATCCAGCATTACTCATAACGCATAACGCATACCGCATAACGCATATCGGATCAAGCATTACTCATAACGCATAACGCATTACGTGTAACGCATAAGGCATAAGGCATAACGCATATAGCATAATGTATAACGCATGACGGATCACGCATTACTCATAACGCATAACGCATAACGCACAAAGCATAACGCATAACGCATAACGCATAATGTATAACGCATAACGCATAACGCATAACGCATAACGCATAACGCACAACGCATAACACATAACGCATAACGCATAACGCATAACTCATAACGCATAGCGCATAACGCATAACGCATAACGCATAACGCATAGCGCATAACGCATCACGCATAACGCATAATGCATAACGCATAACGCATAACGCATAACTCATAACGCATAACGCATAACGCATAACGCAAAACGCATAACGCATAACGCATAGCGGATCACGCATTACTCATAACGCATAACGCATAACGCACAAAGCATAACGCATAACGCATAACGCATAACGCAGAACGCATAACGCATAACGCATAACGCATAACGCATAACGCATAACGGATCACGCATAACGCATAAAGCATAACGCATAACGCCTAACGCATAACGAATAACGCATAACGCATAGCGCATAACGCATCACGCATAACGCATAATGCATAACGCATAACGCATAACGCATAACTCATAACGCATAACGCATAACGCATAACGCATAACGCATAACGCATAACGCAAACGCATAACGCATAACGCATAACGCATAACGCGTAACGCATAATGCATAACGCATAACGCATAACGCATATAGCATAACGCATAAAGCATGACGGATCACGCATTACTCATAACGCATAACGCATAACGCATAACGCATAACGCATAACGCATAACGCATAACGCATAACGCATAACGCATAACGCATAACGCATAACGCATAACGAATAACGCATAACGTATAACGCATAACGCACAACGCATAACGCATAACGCATAACACATAACGCATAACGCATAACGCATAACACACAACGAATATCGAATAACGCATAATCCATAACGCATAACGCATAAAGCACAACGCATAACGAATAACGCAAAACGCATAACGCATAACGGATCCAGCATTACTCATAACGCATAACGCATAACGGATCCAGCATTACTCATAACGCATAACGCATAACGCATAATCCATAACGCATAACGCATAACGGATCCAGCATTACTCATAACGCATAACGCATACCGCATAACGCATATCGGATCAAGCATTACTCATAACGCATAACGCATTACGTGTAACGCATAAGGCATAAGGCATAACGCATATAGCATAATGTATAACGCATGACGGATCACGCATTACTCATAACGCATAACGCATAACGCACAAAGCATAACGCATAACGCATAACGCATAATGTATAACGCATAACGCATAACGCATAACGCATAACGCATAACGCACAACGCATAACACATAACGCATAACGCATAACGCATAACTCATAACGCATAACGCATAACGCATAACGCATAACGCATAACGCATAGCGCATAACGCATCACGCATAACGCATAATGCATAACGCATAACGCATAACGCATAACTCATAACGCATAACGCATAACGCATAACGCAAAACGCATAACGCATAACGCATAGCGGATCACGCATTACTCATAACGCATAACGCATAACGCACAAAGCATAACGCATAACGCATAACGCATAACGCAGAACGCATAACGCATAACGCATAACGCATAACGCATAACGCATAACGCATAACGGATCACGCATAACGCATAAAGCATAACGCATAACGCCTAACGCATAACGCATAACGCATAACGAATAAAGCATAACGCATCACGCATAAAGCATAACGCATAACGCATAATGCATAATGCACAACGCATAACGAATACCGCAAAACGCTTAACGCCTAACGCATAACGGATCACGAATAACGCATAAAGCATAACGCAGAACGCATACCGCATAACATATAACGCATAACGCATAACGCATACCGTATAACACATAACGCATAACGCATAACACGTAACGAATATCGCATAACGCATAATCCATAACGCATAACGCATACAGCACAACGCATAACGAATAACGCAAAACGCATAACGCATAACGGATCCAGCATTACTCATAGCGCATAACGCATAACGCATAATCCATAACGCATAACGCATAAAGCACAACGCATAACGAATAACGCAAAACGCATAACGCATAACGGATCCAGCATTACTCATAACGCATAACGCATAACGCATAATCCATAACACATAACGCATAACGGATCCATCATTACTCGTAACGCATAACGCATACCGCATAACGCATATCGGATCAAGCATTACTCATAACGCATAACGCATTACGTATAACGCATAAGGCATAACGCATAACGCATAACGCATAACGCATAACGCATAACGCATAACGCATAACGCATAACGCATAACGCATAACGCATAACGCATAACGCATTACTCATAACGCATAACGCATAACGCACAAAGCATAACGCATAACGCATAACGCATAACGCAGAATGCATAACGCATAACGCATAACGCATAACGCATAACGCATAACGCATAACGCATAACGCACAAAGCATAACGCATAACGCATAACGCATAACGCAGAATGCATAACGCATAACGCATAACGCATAACGCATAACGCATAACGCATAACGCATAACGCATAACGCATAGCGCATAACGCATAACGCATCACGCATAACGCATAACACATAACGCATAACGCATAACGCATAACGCATAACGCATAACGCATAACGCATAACGCATTACTCATAACGCATAACGCATAACGCACAAAGCATAACGCATAACGCATAACGCATAACGCATAACGCATAACGCATAACGCATAACGCATAACGCATAACGCATAACGCATAACGCATAACGCATAACGCATAACGAATAACGCATAACGCACAAAGCATAACGCAAAACGCATAACGCATAACGCAGAATGCATAACGCATAACGCATAACGCATAACGCATAACGCATAACGCATAACGCATAACGCATAACGCATAACGCATAGCGCATAACGCATAACGCATCACGCATAACGCATAACACATAACGCATAACGCATAACGCATAACGCATAACGCATAACGCATAACGCATAACGCATAACGCATAACGCATAACGCATAACGCATTACTCATAACGCATAACGCATAACGCACAAAGCATAACGCATAACGCATAACGCATAACGTATAACGCATAACGGATAACGCATAACGCATAACGCATAACGCATAACGCATAACGCATAACGCATAACGCATAACGCATAACGCATAACGCATAACGCATAACGCATCACGCATAACGCATAACGCATAACGCATAACGCATAACGCATAACGCATAACGCATAACGCATAACGCATAACGCATAACGCATAACGCATAACGCATAACGCATAACGCATAACACATAACGCATAACGCATAACACATAACGCATAACGCATAACGCATAACGCATAACGCATAACGCATAACGCACAAAGCATAACGCATAACGCATAACGCATAACGCAGAATGCACAACGCATAACGAATACCGCAAAACGCATAACGCCTAACGCATAACGGATCCCGCATAACGCATAAAGCATAACGCAGAACGCATAACGCAGAACGCATAACGCATAACATATAACGCATAACGCATAACACATAACGCATACCGTATAACCCATAACGCATAACGCATAACACGTAACGAATATCGCATAACGCATAATCCATAACGCATAACGCATAAAGCACAACGCATAACGAATAACGCAAAACGCATAACGCATAACGGATCCAGCATTACTCATAACGCATAACACATAACGCATAACGCATAACGCATAACGCATAACGCATAACGCATAACGCATAACGCATAACGCATAACACATAACGCATAACGCATAACGCATAACGCATAACGCATAACGCATAACGCATAACGCATAACGCATTACTCATAACGCATAACGCATAACGCACAAAGCATAACGCATAACGCATAACGCATAACGCATAACGCATAACGCATAACGCATAACGCATAACGCATAACGCATAACGCATAACGCATAACGCATAACGCATAACGCATCACGCATAACGCATGACGAATAACGCATAACGCATAACGCATAACACATAACGCATAACGCATAACGCATAACGCATAACGCATAACGCATAACGAATAACCCATAACGCATAACGCATAACGCATAACGCATAACGCATAACGCATAACGCATAACGCATAACGCATAACGCATAACGCATAACGCATAACGCATAACGCATAACGCATAACGCATAACGCATAACGCATAACGCATAGCGCATAACGCATAACGCATCACGCATAACGCATAACACATAACGCATAACGCATAACACATAACGCATAACGCATAACGCATAACGCATAACGCATAACGCATTACTCATAACGCATAACGCATAACGCACAAAGCATAACGCATAACGCATAACGCATAACGCAGAATGCACAACGCATAACGAATACCGCAAAACGCATAACGCCTAACGCATAACGGATCCCGCATAACGCATAAAGCATAAAGCACAACGCATAACGAATAACGCAAAACGCATAACGCATAACGGATCCAGCATTACTCATAACGCATAACGCATAACGCATAACGCATAACGCATAACGCATAACGCATAACGCATAACGCATAACGCATAACGCATAACGCATAACGCATAACGCATAACGCATAACGCATAACGCATAACGCATAACGCATAACGCATAACGCATAACGCATAACGCATAACGCATTACTCATAACGCATAACGCATAACGCACAAAGCATAACGCATAACGCATAACGCATAACGCATAACGCATAACGCATAACGCATAACGCATAACGCATAACGCATAACGCATAACGCATAACGCATAACGCATAACGCATCACGCATAACGCATGACGAATAACGCATAACGCATAACGCATAACACATAACGCATAACGCATAACGCATAACGCATAACGAATAACCCATAACGCATAACGCATAACGCATAACGCGTAACGCATAACGCATAACGCATAACGCATAACGCATAACGCATAACGCATAACGCATAACGCATAACGCATAACGCATAACGCATAACGCATAACGCATAACGCATAACGCATAACGCAGAACGCACAACGCATAACGCATAACGCATAACGCATAACGCATAACGCATAACGCATAACGCATAACGCATAACGCATAACGCATAACACATAACGCATAACGCATAACACATAACGCATAACGCATAACGCATAACGCATAACGCATAACGCATAACGCATTACTCATAACGCATAACGCATAACGCACAAAGCATAACGCATAACGCATAACGCAGAATGCACAACGCATAACGAATACCGCAAAACGCATAACGCCTAACGCATAACGGATCCCGCATAACGCATAAAGCATAACGCAGAACGCATAACGCAGAACGCATAACGCATAACATATAACGCATAACGCATAACACATAACGCATACCGTATAACCCATAACGCATAACGCATAACACGTAACGAATATCGCATAACGCATAATCCATAACGCATAACGCATAAAGCACAACGCATAACGAATAACGCAAAACGCATAACGCATAACGGATCCAGCATTACTCATAACGCATAACGCATAACGCATAACGCATAACGCATAACGCATAACGCATAACGCATAACGCATAACGCATAACGCATAACGCATAACGCATAACGCATAACGCATAACGCATAACGCATAACGCATAACGCATAACGCATTACTCATAACGCATAACGCATAACGCACAAAGCATAACGCATAACGCATAACGCATAACGCATAACGCATAACGCATAACGCATAACGCATAACGCATAACGCATAACGCATAACGCATAACGCATAACGCATAACGCATAACGCATCACGCATAACGCATGACGAATAACGCATAACGCATAACGTATAACGCATAACGGATAACGCATAACGCATAACGCATAAAGCATAACGCATAACGCATAACGCATAACGCATAACGCATAACGCATAACGCATCACGCATAACGCATAACGCATAACGCATAACGCATAACGCATAACGCATAACGCATAACGCATAACGCACAACGCATAACGCATAACGCATAACGCATAACGCATAACGCATAACGCACAACGCATAACGCATAACGCATAACGCATAACGCATAACACACAACGAATATCGCATAACGCATAATCCATAACGCATAACGCATAAAGCATAACGCATAACGCATAACGCATAACGCATAACGCATAACGCATAACGCATAACGCATCACGCATAACGCATGACGAATAACGCATAACGCATAACGCATAACACATAACGCATAACGCATAACGCATAACGCGTAACGCATAACGCATAACGCATAACGCATAACGCATATAGCATAACGCATAAAGCATGACGGGTCACGCATTACTCATAACGCATAACGCATAACGCATAACGCATAACGCATAACGCATAACGCATAACGCATAACGCATAACGCATAACGAATAACGCATAACGAATAACGCATAACGCACAACGCATAACGCATAACGCATAACGCATAACGCATAACGCATAACGCATAACACACAACGAATATCGCATAACGCATAATCCATAACGCATAACGCATAAAGCACAACGCATAACGAATAACGCAAAACGCATAACGCATAACGGATCCAGCATTACTCATAACGCATAACGCATAACGGATCCAGCATTTTGCATAACGCATAACGCATAACGCATAATCCATAACGCAAAACGCATAACGGATCCAGCATTACTCATAACGCATAACGCATACCGCATAACGCATATCGGATCAAGCATTACTCATAACGCATAACGCATTACGTGTAACGCATAAGGCATAAGGCATAACGCATATAGCATAATGTATAACGCATGACGGATCACGCATTACTCATGACGCATAACGCATAACGCACAAAGCATAACGCATAACGCATAACGCATAATGTATAACGCATAACGCATAACGCATAACGCATAACGCATAACGCACAACGCATAACACATAACGCATAACGCATAACGCATAACTCATAACGCATAACGCATAACGCATAACGCATAACGCATAACGCATAACGCATAACGCATAGCGCATAACGCATCACGCATAACGCATAATGCATAACGCATAACGCATAACGCATAACTCATAACGCATAACGCATAACGCATAACGCAAAACGCATAACGCATAACGCATAACGCATAGCGGATCACGCATTACTCATAACGCATAACGCATAACGCACAAAGCATAACGCATAACGCATAACGCAGAACGCATAACGCATAACGCATAACGCATAACGCATAACGCATAACGCATAACGCATAACGCATAACGGATCACGCATAACGCATAAAGCATAACGCATAACGCCTAACGCATAACGCATAACGCATAACGAATAAAACATAACGCATCACGCATAAAGCATAACGCATAACGCATAATGCATAATGCACAACGCATAACGAATACCGCAAAACGCTTAACGCCTAACGCATAACGGATCACGAATAACGCATAAAGCATAACGCAGAACGCATACCGCATAACATATAACGCATAACGCATAACGCACACCGTATAACACATAACGCATAACGCATAACACGTAACGAATATCGCATAACGCATAATCCATAACGCATAACGCATACAGCACAACGCATAACGAATAACGCAAAACGCATAACGCATAACGGATCCAGCATTACTCATAACGCATAACGCATAACGCATAACGCATAAAGCACAACGCATAACGAATAACGCAAAACGCATAACGCATAACGGATCCAGCATTACTCATAACGCATAACGCATAACGCATAATCCATAACGCATAACGCATAACGGATCCATCATTACTCGTAACGCATAACGCATACCGCATAACGCATATCGGATCAAGCATTACTCATAACGCATAACGCATTACGTATAACGCATAAGGCATAACGCATAACGCATAACGCATAACGCATAACGCATAACGCATAACGCATAACGCATAACGCATAACGCATAACGCATAAAGCATAACGCATTACTCATAACGCATAACGCATAACGCATAACGCATAACGCATAAAGCATAACGCATTACTCATAACGCATAACGCATAACGCACAAAGCATAACGCATAACGCATAACGCATAACGTATAACGCATAACGGATAACGCATAACGCATAACGCATAACGCATAACGCATAACGCATAACGCATAACGCATAACGCATAACGCATAACGCATAACGCATAACGCATAACGCATAACGCATAACGCATAACGCATCACGCATAACGCATAACGCATAACGCATAACGCATAACGCGTAACGCATAACGCGTAACGCATAACGCGTAACGCATAACGCATTACTCATAACGCATAACGCATAACGCACAAAGCATAACGCATAACGCATAACGCATAACGCAGAATGCATAACGCATAACGCATAACGCATAACGCATAACGCATAACGCATAACGCATAACGCATAACGCATAACGCATAACGCATAACGCATAACGCATAACGCATAACGCATAGCGCATAACGCATAACGCATCACGCATAACGCATAACACATAACGCATAACGCATAACACATAACGCATTACGCATAACGCATAACGCATAACGCATAACGCATTAGTCATAACGCATAACGCATAACGCACAAAGCATAACGCATAACGCATAACGCAGAATGCACAACGCATAACGAATACCGCAAAACGCATAACGCCTAACGCATAACGGATCCCGCATAACGCATAAAGCATAACGCAGAACGCATAACGCATAACGCATAACGCATAACATATAACGCATAACGCATAACACATAACGCATACCGTATAACCCATAACGCATAACGCATAACACGTAACGAATATCGCATAACGCATAATCCATAACGCATAACGCATAAAGCACAACGCATAACGAATAACGCAAAACGCATAACGCATAACGGATCCAGCATTACTCATAACGCATAACGCATAACGCATAACGCATAACGCATAACGCATAACGCATAACGCATAACGCATAACGCATAACGCATAACGCATAACGCATAACGCATAACGCATAACGCATAACGCATAACGCATAACGCATAACGCATTACTCATAACGCATAACGCATAACGCACAAAGCATAACGCATAACGCATAACGCATAACGCATAACGCATAACGCATAACGCATAACGCATAACGCATAACGCATAACGCATAACGCATAACGCATAACGCATAACGCATAACGCATCACGCATAACGCATGACGAATAACGCATAACGCATAACGCATAACACATAACGCATAACGCATAACGCATAACGCATAACGCATAACGCATAACGAATAACCCATAACGCATAACGCATAACGCATAACGCATAACGCATAACGCATAACGCATAACGCATAACGCATAACGCATAACGCATAACGCATAACGCATAACGCATAACGCATAACGCATAACGCATAACGCATAACGCATAACGCATAACGCATAACGCATAGCGCATAACGCATAACGCATCACGCATAACGCATAACACATAACGCATAACGCATAACACATAACGCATAACGCATAACGCATAACGCATAACGCATAACGCATTACTCATAACGCATAACGCATAACGCACAAAGCATAACGCATAACGCATAACGCATAACGCAGAATGCACAACGCATAACGAATACCGCAAAACGCATAACGCCTAACGCATAACGGATCCCGCATAACGCATAAAGCATAACGCAGAACGCATAACGCAGAACGCATAACGCATAACATATAACGCATAACGCATAACACATAACGCATACCGTATAACCCATAACGCATAACGCATAACACGTAACGAATATCGCATAACGCATAATCCATAACGCATAACGCATAAAGCACAACGCATAACGAATAACGCAAAACGCATAACGCATAACGGATCCAGCATTACTCATAACGCATAACGCATAACGCATAACGCATAACGCATAACGCATAACGCATAACGCATAACGCATAACGCATAACGCATAACGCATAACGCATAACGCATAACGCATAACGCATAACGCATAACACATAACGCATAACGCATAACGCATAACGCATAACGCATAACGCATAACGCATTACTCATAACGCATAACGCATAACGCACAAAGCATAACGCATAACGCATAACGCATAACGCATAACGCATAACGCATAACGCATAACGCATAACGCATAACGCATAACGCATAACGCATAACGCATAACGCATAACGCATAACGCAGAATGCATAACGCATAACGCATAACGCATAACGCATAACGCATAACGCATAACGCATAACGCATAGCGCATAACGCATAACGCATCACGCATAACGCATAACACATAACGCATAACGCATAACGCATAACGCATAACGCATAACGCATAACGCATAACGCATAACGCATTACTCATAACGCATAACGCATAACGCACAAAGCATAACGCATAACGCATAACCCATAACGTATAACGCATAACGGATAACGCATAACGCATAACGCATAACGCATAACGCATAACGCATAACGCATAACGCATAACGCATAACGCATAACGCATAACGCATAACGCATAACGCATAACGCATTACTCATAACGCATAACGCATAACGCACAAAGCATAACGCATAACGCATAACGCATAACGCATAACGCATAACGCATAACGCATAACGCATAACGCATAACGCATAACGCATAACGCATAACGCATAACGCATAACGCATAACGCATCACGCATAACGCATGACGAATAACGCAAAACGCATAACGCATAACGCATAGCGGATCACGCGTAACGCATAACGCATTACTCATAACGCATAACGCATAACGCACAAAGCATAACGCATAACGCATAACGCATAACGCATAACGCATAACGCATAACGCATAACGCATAACGAATAACGCATAACGAATAACGCATAACGCACAACGCATAACGCATAACGCATAACACATAACGCATAACGCATAACGCATAACACACAACGAATATCGCATAACGCATAATCCATAACGCATAACGCATAAAGCACAACGCATAACGAATAACGCAAAACGCATAACGCATAACGGATCCAGCATTACTCATAACGCATAACGCATAACGGATCCAGCATTACTCATAACGCATAACGCATAACGCATAATCCATAACGCAAAACGCATAACGGATCCAGCATTACTCATAACGCATAACGCATACCGCATAACGCATATCGGATCAAGCATTACTCATAACGCATAACGCATTACGTGTAACGCATAAGGCATAAGGCATAACGCATATAGCATAATGTATAACGCATGACGGATCACGCATTACTCATAACGCATAACGCATAACGCACAAAGCATAACGCATAACGCATAACGCATAATGTATAACGCATAACGCATAACGCATAACGCATAACGCATAACGCACAACGCATAACACATAACGCATAACGCATAACGCATAACTCATAACGCATAACGCATAACGCATAACGCATAACGCATAACGCATAGCGCATAACGCATCACGCATAACGCATAATGCATAACGCATAACGCATAACGCATAACTCATAACGCATAACGCATAACGCATAACGCAAAACGCATAACGCATAACGCATAGCGGATCACGCATTACTCATAACGCATAACGCATAACGCACAAAGCATAACGCATAACGCATAACGCATAACGCAGAACGCATAACGCATAACGCATAACGCATAACGCATAACGCATAACGCATAACGGATCACGCATAACGCATAAAGCATAACGCATAACGCCTAACGCATAACGAATAACGCATAACGCATAGCGCATAACGCATCACGCATAACGCATAATGCATAACGCATAACGCATAACGCATAACTCATAACGCATAACGCATAACGCATAACGCATAACGCATAACGCATAACGCAAACGCATAACGCATAACGCATAACGCATAACGCGTAACGCATAATGCATAACGCATAACGCATAACGCATATAGCATAACGCATAAAGCATGACGGATCACGCATTACTCATAACGCATAACGCATAACGCATAACGCATAACGCATAACGCATAACGCATAACGCATAACGCATAACGCATAACGCATAACGCATAACGCATAACGCATAACGAATAACGCATAACGTATAACGCATAACGCACAACGCATAACGCATAACGCATAACACATAACGCATAACGCATAACGCATAACACACAACGAATATCGAATAACGCATAATCCATAACGCATAACGCATAAAGCACAACGCATAACGAATAACGCAAAACGCATAACGCATAACGGATCCAGCATTACTCATAACGCATAACGCATAACGGATCCAGCATTACTCATAACGCATAACGCATAACGCATAATCCATAACGCAAAACGCATAACGGATCCAGCATTACTCATAACGCATAACGCATACCGCATAACGCATATCGGATCAAGCATTACTCATAACGCATAACGCATTACGTGTAACGCATAAGGCATAAGGCATAACGCATATAGCATAATGTATAACGCATGACGGATCACGCATTACTCATAACGCATAACGCATAACGCACAAAGCATAACGCATAACGCATAACGCATAATGTATAACGCATAACGCATAACGCATAACGCATAACGCATAACGCACAACGCATAACGCATAACGCATAACGCATAACGCATAACTCATAACGCATAACGCATAACGCATAACGCATAACGCATAACGCATAGCGCATAACGCATCACGCATAACGCATAATGCATAACGCATAACGCATAACGCATAACTCATAACGCATAACGCATAACGCATAACGCAAAACGCATAACGCATAACGCATAGCGGATCACGCATTACTCATAACGCATAACGCATAACGCACAAAGCATAACGCATAACGCATAACGCATAACGCAGAACGCATAACGCATAACGCATAACGCATAACGCATAACGCATAACGCATAACGGATCACGCATAACGCATAAAGCATAACGCATAACGCCTAACGCATAACGCATAACGCATAACGAATAAAGCATAACGCATCACGCATAAAGCATAACGCATAACGCATAATGCATAATGCACAACGCATAACGAATACCGCAAAACGCTTAACGCCTAACGCATAACGGATCACGAATAACGCATAAAGCATAACGCAGAACGCATACCGCATAACATATAACGCATAACGCATAACGCATACCGTATAACACATAACGCATAACGCATAACACGTAACGAATATCGCATAACGCATAATCCATAACGCATAACGCATACAGCACAACGCATAACGAATAACGCAAAACGCATAACGCATAACGGATCCAGCATTACTCATAGCGCATAACGCATAACGCATAATCCATAACGCATAACGCATAAAGCACAACGCATAACGAATAACGCAAAACGCATAACGCATAACGGATCCAGCATTACTCATAACGCATAACGCATAACGCATAATCCATAACACATAACGCATAACGGATCCATCATTACTCGTAACGCATAACGCATACCGCATAACGCATATCGGATCAAGCATTACTCATAACGCATAACGCATTACGTATAACGCATAAGGCATAACGCATAACGCATAACGCATAACGCATAACGCATAACGCATAACGCATAACGCATAACGCATAACGCATAACGCATAACGCATAACGCATTACTCATAACGCATAACGCATAACGCACAAAGCATAACGCATAACGCATAACGCATAACGCAGAATGCATAACGCATAACGCATAACGCATAACGCATAACGCATAACGCATAACGCATAACGCACAAAGCATAACGCATAACGCATAACGCATAACGCAGAATGCATAACGCATAACGCATAACGCATAACGCATAACGCATAACGCATAACGCATAACGCATAACGCATAGCGCATAACGCATAACGCATCACGCATAACGCATAACACATAACGCATAACGCATAACACATAACGCATAACGCATAACGCATAACGCATAACGCATTACTCATAACGCATAACGCATAACGCACAAAGCATAACGCATAACGCATAACGCATAACGTATAACGCATAACGGATAACGCATAACGCATAACGCATAACGCATAACGCATAACGCATAACGCATAACGCATAACGAATAACGCATAACGCACAAAGCATAACGCAAAACGCATAACGCATAACGCAGAATGCATAACGCATAACGCATAACGCATAACGCATAACGCATAACGCATAACGCATAACGCATAACGCATAACGCATAGCGCGTAACGCATAACGCATCACGCATAACGCATAACACATAACGCATAACGCATAACGCATAACGCATAACGCATAACGCATAACGCATAACGCATAACGCATAACGCATAACGCATTACTCATAACGCATAACGCATAACGCACAAAGCATAACGCATAACGCATAACGCATAACGTATAACGCATAACGGATAACGCATAACGCATAACGCATAACGCATAACGCATAACGCATAACGCATAACGCATAACGCATAACGCATAACGCATAACGCATAACGCATAACGCATCACGCATAACGCATAACGCATAACGCATAACGCATAACGCATAACGCATAACGCATAACGCATAACGCATAACGCATAACGCATAACGCATAACGCATAACGCATAACACATAACGCATAACGCATAACACATAACGCATAACGCATAACGCATAACGCATAACGCATAACGCATAACGCACAAAGCATAACGCATAACGCATAACGCATAACGCAGAATGCACAACGCATAACGAATACCGCAAAACGCATAACGCCTAACGCATAACGGATCCCGCATAACGCATAAAGCATAACGCAGAACGCATAACGCAGAACGCATAACGCATAACATATAACGCATAACGCATAACACATAACGCATACCGTATAACCCATAACGCATAACGCATAACACGTAACGAATATCGCATAACGCATAATCCATAACGCATAACGCATAAAGCACAACGCATAACGAATAACGCAAAACGCATAACGCATAACGGATCCAGCATTACTCATAACGCATAACACATAACGCATAACGCATAACGCATAACGCATAACGCATAACGCATAACGCATAACGCATAACGCATAACACATAACGCATAACGCATAACGCATAACGCATAACGCATAACGCATAACGCATAACGCATAACGCATTACTCATAACGCATAACGCATAACGCACAAAGCATAACGCATAACGCATAACGCATAACGCATAACGCATAACGCATAACGCATAACGCATAACGCATAACGCATAACGCATAACGCATAACGCATAACGCATAACGCATAACGCATAACGCATCACGCATAACGCATGACGAATAACGCATAACGCATAACGCATAACACATAACGCATAACGCATAACGCATAACGCATAACGCATAACGCATAACGAATAACCCATAACGCATAACGCATAACGCATAACGCATAACGCATAACGCATAACGCATAACGCATAACGCATAACGCATAACGCATAACGCATAACGCATAACGCATAACGCATAACGCATAACGCATAACGCATAACGCATAGCGCATAACGCATAACGCATCACGCATAACGCATAACACATAACGCATAACGCATAACACATAACGCATAACGCATAACGCATAACGCATAACGCATAACGCATTACTCATAACGCATAACGCATAACGCACAAAGCATAACGCATAACGCATAACGCATAACGCAGAATGCACAACGCATAACGAATACCGCAAAACGCATAACGCCTAACGCATAACGGATCCCGCATAACGCATAAAGCATAAAGCACAACGCATAACGAATAACGCAAAACGCATAACGCATAACGGATCCAGCATTACTCATAACGCATAACGCATAACGCATAACGCATAACGCATAACGCATAACGCATAACGCATAACGCATAACGCATAACGCATAACGCATAACGCATAACGCATAACGCATAACGCATAACGCATAACGCATAACGCATAACGCATAACGCATTACTCATAACGCATAACGCATAACGCACAAAGCATAACGCATAACGCATAACGCATAACGCATAACGCATAACGCATAACGCATAACGCATAACGCATAACGCATAACGCATAACGCATAACGCATAACGCATAACGCATCACGCATAACGCATGACGAATAACGCATAACGCATAACGCATAACACATAACGCATAACGCATAACGCATAACGCATAACGCATAACGCATAACGAATAACCCATAACGCATAACGCATAACGCATAACGCGTAACGCATAACGCATAACGCATAACGCATAACGCATAACGCATAACGCATAACGCATAACGCATAACGCATAACGCATAACGCATAACGCATAACGCATAACGCATAACGCATAACGCAGAACGCACAACGCATAACGCATAACGCATAACGCAGAACGCATAACGCATAACGCATAACGCATAACGCATAACGCATAACGCATAACGCATAACGCATAACGCATAACACATAACGCATAACGCATAACACATAACGCATAACGCATAACGCATAACGCATAACGCATAACGCATAACGCATTACTCATAACGCATAACGCATAACGCACAAAGCATAACGCATAACGCATAACGCAGAATGCACAACGCATAACGAATACCGCAAAACGCATAACGCCTAACGCATAACGGATCCCGCATAACGCATAAAGCATAACGCAGAACGCATAACGCAGAACGCATAACGCATAACATATAACGCATAACGCATAACACATAACGCATACCGTATAACCCACAACGCATAACGCATAACACGTAACGAATATCGCATAACGCATAATCCATAACGCATAACGCATAAAGCACAACGCATAACGAATAACGCAAAACGCATAACGCATAACGGATCCAGCATTACTCATAACGCATAACGCATAACGCATAACGCATAACGCATAACGCATAACGCATAACGCATAACGCATAACGCATAACGCATAACGCATAACGCATAACGCATAACGCATAACGCATAACGCATAACGCATAACGCATAACGCATTACTCATAACGCATAACGCATAACGCACAAAGCATAACGCATAACGCATAACGCATAACGCATAACGCATAACGCATAACGCATAACGCATAACGCATAACGCATAACGCATAACGCATAACGCATAACGCATAACGCATAACGCATCACGCATAACGCATGACGAATAACGCATAACGCATAACGTATAACGCATAACGGATAACGCATAACGCATAACGCATAAAGCATAACGCATAACGCATAACGCATAACGCATAACGCATCACGCATAACGCATAACGCATAACGCATAACGCATAACGCATAACGCATAACGCATAACGCATAACGCACAACGCATAACGCATAACGCATAACGCATAACGCATAACGCATAACGCATAACGCACAACGCATAACGCATAACGCATAACGCATAACGCATAACACACAACGAATATCGCATAACGCATAATCCATAACGCATAACGCATAAAGCATAACGCATAACGCATAACGCCTAACGCATAACGCATAACGCATAACGCATAACGCATAACGCATAACGCATGACGAATAACGCATAACGCATAACGCATAACACATAACGCATAACGCATAACGCATAACGCGTAACGCATAACGCATAACGCATAACGCATAACGCATATAGCATAACGCATAAAGCATGACGGGTCACGCATTACTCATAACGCATAACGCATAACGCATAACGCATAACGCATAACGCATAACGCATAACGCATAACGCATAACGCATAACGCATAACGAATAACGCATAACGAATAACGCATAACGCACAACGCATAACGCATAACGCATAACGCATAACGCATAACGCATAACGCATAACACACAACGAATATCGCATAACGCATAATCCATAACGCATAACGCATAAAGCACAACGCATAACGAATAACGCAAAACGCATAACGCATAACGGATCCAGCATTACTCATAACGCATAACGCATAACGGATCCAGCATTTTGCATAACGCATAACGCATAACGCATAATCCATAACGCAAAACGCATAACGGATCCAGCATTACTCATAACGCATAACGCATACCGCATAACGCATATCGGATCAAGCATTACTCATAACGCATAACGCATTACGTGTAACGCATAAGGCATAAGGCATAACGCATATAGCATAATGTATAACGCATGACGGATCACGCATTACTCATGACGCATAACGCATAACGCACAAAGCATAACGCATAACGCATAACGCATAATGTATAACGCATAACGCATAACGCATAACGCATAACGCATAACGCACAACGCATAACACATAACGCATAACGCATAACGCATAACTCATAACGCATAACGCATAACGCATAACGCATAACGCATAACGCATAACGCATAACGCATAGCGCATAACGCATCACGCATAACGCATAATGCATAACGCATAACGCATAACGCATAACTCATAACGCATAACGCATAACGCATAACGCAAAACGCATAACGCATAACGCATAACGCATAGCGGATCACGCATTACTCATAACGCATAACGCATAACGCACAAAGCATAACGCATAACGCATAACGCAGAACGCATAACGCATAACGCATAACGCATAACGCATAACGCATAACGCATAACGCATAACGCATAACGCATAACGGATCACGCATAACGCATAAAGCATAACGCATAACGCCTAACGCATAACGCATAACGCATAACGAATAAAACATAACGCATCACGCATAAAGCATAACGCATAACGCATAACGCATAATGCATAATGCACAACGCATAACGAATACCGCAAAACGCTTAACGCCTAACGCATAACGGATCACGAATAACGCATAAAGCATAACGCAGAACGCATACCGCATAACATATAACGCATAACGCATAACGCACACCGTATAACACATAACGCATAACGCATAACACGTAACGAATATCGCATAACGCATAATCCATAACGCATAACGCATACAGCACAACGCATAACGAATAACGCAAAACGCATAACGCATAACGGATCCAGCATTACTCATAACGCATAACGCATAACGCATAACGCATAAAGCACAACGCATAACGAATAACGCAAAACGCATAACGCATAACGGATCCAGCATTACTCATAACGCATAACGCATAACGCATGATCCATAACGCATAACGCATAACGGATCCATCATTACTCGTAACGCATAACGCATACCGCATAACGCATATCGGATCAAGCATTACTCATAACGCATAACGCATTACGTATAACGCATAAGGCATAACGCATAACGCATAACGCATAACGCATAACGCATAACGCATAACGCATAACGCATAACGCATAACGCATAAAGCATAACGCATTACTCATAACGCATAACGCATAACGCACAAAGCATAACGCATAACGCATAACGCATAACGCAGAATGCATAACGCATAACGCATAACGCATAACGCATAACGCATAACGCACAAAGCATAACGCATAACGCATAACGCATAACGCAGAATGCATAACGCATAACGCATAACGCATAACGCATAACGCATAACGCATAGCGCATAACGCATAACGCATCACGCATAACGCATAACACATAACGCATAACGCATAACGCATAACGCATAACGCATAACGCATAACGCATAACGCATAACGCATTACTCATAACGCATAACGCATAACGCACAAAGCATAACGCATAACGCATAACGCATAACGTATAACGCATAACGGATAACGCATAACGCATAACGCATAACGCATAACGCATAACGCATAACGCATAACGCATAACGCATAACGCATAACGAATAACGCATAACGCACAAAGCATAACGCATAACGCATAACGCATAACGCATAACGCAGAATGCATAACGCATAACGCATAACGCATAACGCATAACGCATAACGCATAACGCATAACGCATAACGCATAGCGCATAACGCATAACGCATCACGCATAACGCATAACACATAACGCATAACGCATAACGCATAACGCATAACGCATAACGCATAACGCATAACGCATAACGCATAACGCATTACTCATAACGCATAACGCATAACGCACAAAGCATAACGCATAACGCATAACGCATAACGTATAACGCATAACGGATAACGCATAACGCATAACGCATAACGCATAACGCATAACGCATAACGCATAACGCATAACGCATAACGCATAACGCATAACGCATAACGCATAACGCATAACGCATCACGCATAACGCATAACGCATAACGCATAACGCATAACGCATAACGCATAACGCGTAACGCATAACGCGTAACGCATAACGCATTACTCATAACGCATAACGCATAACGCACAAAGCATAACGCATAACGCATAACGCATAACGCAGAATGCATAACGCATAACGCATAACGCATAACGCATAACGCATAACGCATAACGCATAACGCATAACGCATAACGCATAACGCATAACGCATAACGCATAACGCATAACGCATAGCGCATAACGCATAACGCATCACGCATAACGCATAACACATAACGCATAACGCATAACACATAACGCATTACGCATAACGCATAACGCATAACGCATAACGCATTAGTCATAACGCATAACGCATAACGCACAAAGCATAACGCATAACGCATAACGCAGAATGCACAACGCATAACGAATACCGCAAAACGCATAACGCCTAACGCATAACGGATCCCGCATAACGCATAAAGCATAACGCAGAACGCATAACGCAGAACGCATAACGCATAACGCATAACGCATAACGCATAACGCATAACGCATACCGTATAACCCATAACGCATAACGCATAACACGTAACGAATATCGCATAACGCATAATCCATAACGCATAACGCATAAAGCACAACGCATAACGAATAACGCAAAACGCATAACGCATAACGGATCCAGCATTACTCATAACGCATAACGCATAACGCATAACGCATAACGCATAACGCATAACGCATAACGCATAACGCATAACGCATAACGCATAACGCATAACGCATAACGCATAACGCATAACGCATAACGCATAACGCATAACGCATAACGCATAACGCATTACTCATAACGCATAACGCATAACGCACAAAGCATAACGCATAACGCATAACGCATAACGCATAACGCATAACGCATAACGCATAACGCATAACGCATAACGCATAACGCATAACGCATAACGCATAACGCATAACGCATAACGCATAACGCATCACGCATAACGCATGACGAATAACGCATAACGCATAACGCATAACACATAACGCATAACGCATAACGCATAACGCATAACGCATAACGCATAACGAATAACCCATAACGCATAACGCATAACGCATAACGCATAACGCATAACGCATAACGCATAACGCATAACGCATAACGCATAACGCATAACGCATAACGCATAACGCATAACGCATAACGCATAACGCATAACGCATAACGCATAACGCATAACGCATAGCGCATAACGCATAACGCATCACGCATAACGCATAACACATAACGCATAACGCATAACACATAACGCATAACGCATAACGCATAACGCATAACGCATAACGCATTACTCATAACGCATAACGCATAACGCACAACGCATAACGCATAACGCATAACGCATAACGCAGAATGCACAACGCATAACGAATACCGCAAAACGCATAACGCCTAACGCATAACGGATCCCGCATAACGCATAAAGCATAACGCAGAACGCATAACGCATAACGCATAACGCATAACATATAACGCATAACGCATAACACATAACGCATAACGTATAACCCATAACGCATAACGCATAACACGTAACGAATATCGCATAACGCATAATCCATAACGCATAACGCATAAAGCACAACGCATAACGAATAACGCAAAACGCATAACGCATAACGGATCCAGCATTACTCATAACGCATAACGCATAACGCATAACGCATAACGCATAACGCATAACGCATAACGCATAACGCATAACGCATAACGCATAACGCATAACGCATAACGCATAACGCATAACGCATAACGCATAACGCATAACACATAACGCATAACGCATAACGCATAACGCATAACGCATAACGCATAACGCATTACTCATAACGCATAACGCATAACGCACAAAGCATAACGCATAACGCATAACGCATAACGCATAACGCATAACGCATAACGCATAACGCATAACGCATAACGCATAACGCATAACGCATAACGCATAACGCATAACGCATAACGCAGAATGCATAACGCATAACGCATAACGCATAACGCATAACGCATAACGCATAACGCATAACGCATAACGCATAACGCATAACGCATCACGCATAACGCATAACACATAACGCATAACGCATAACGCATAACGCATAACGCATAACGCATAACGCATAACGCATAACGCATTACTCATAACGCATAACGCATAACGCACAAAGCATAACGCATAACGCATAACCCATAACGTATAACGCATAACGGATAACGCATAACGCATAACGCATAACGCATAACGCATAACGCATAACGCATAACGCATAACGCATAACGCATAACGCATAACGCATAACGCATAACGCATAACGCATAACGCATAACGCATCACGCATAACGCATAACGCATAACGCATAACGCATAACGCATAACGCATAACGCGTAACGCATAACGCATAACGCATAACGCATTACTCATAACGCATAACGCATAACGCACAAAGCATAACGCATAACGCATAACGCATAACGCAGAATGCATAACGCATAACGCATAACGCATAACGCATAACGCATAACGCATAACGCATAACGCATAACGCATAACGCATAACGCATAACGCATAGCGCATAACGCATAACGCATCACGCATAACGCATAACACATAACGCATAACGCATAACACATAACGCATAACGCATAACGCATAACGCATAACGCATAACGCATAACGCATTAGTCATAACGCATAACGCATAACGCACAAAGCATAACGCATAACGCATAACGCAGAATGCACAACGCATAACGAATACCGCAAAACGCATAACGCCTAACGCATAACGGATCCCGCATAACGCATAAAGCATAACGCAGAACGCATAACGCAGAACGCATAACGCATAACATATAACGCATAACGCATAACACATAACGCATACCGTATAACCCATAACGCATAACGCATAACACGTAACGAATATCGCATAACGCATAATCCATAACGCATAACGCATAAAGCACAACGCATAACGAATAACGCAAAACGCATAACGCATAACGGATCCAGCATTACTCATAACGCATAACGCATAACGCATAACGCATAACGCATAACGCATAACGCATAACGCATAACGCATAACGCATAACGCATAACGCATAACGCATAACGCATAACGCATAACGCATAACGCATAACGCATAACGCATAACGCATAACGCATAACGCATAACGCATAACGCATAACGCATAACGCATAACGCATTACTCATAACGCATAACGCATAACGCACAAAGCATAACGCATAACGCATAACGCATAACGCATAACGCATAACGCATAACGCATAACGCATAACGCATAACGCATAACGCATCACGCATAACGCATGACGAATAACGCATAACGCATAACACATAACGCATAACGCATAACGCATAACGCATAACGCATAACGCATAACGCATAACGAATAACCCATAACGCATAACGCATAACGCATAACGCATAACGCATAACGCATAACGCATAACGCATAACGCATAACGCATAACGCATAACGCATAACGCATAACGCATAACGCATAACGCATAACGCATAACGCATAACGCATAACGCATAACGCATAACGCATAACGCATAGCGCATAACGCATAACGCATCACGCATAACGCATAATACATAACGCATAACGCATAACACATAACGCATAACGCATAACGCATAACGCATAACGCATAACGCATTACTCATAACGCATAACGCATAACGCACAAAGCATAACGCATAACGCATAACGCATAACGCAGAATGCACAACGCATAACGAATACCGCAAAACGCATAACGCCTAACGCATAACGGATCCCGCATAACGCATAAAGCATAACGCAGAACGCATAACGCAGAACGCATAACGCATAACATATAACGCATAACGCATAACACATAACGCATACCGTATAACCCATAACGCATAACGCATAACACGTAACGAATATCGCATAACGCATAATCCATAACGCATAACGCATAAAGCACAACGCATAACGAATAACGCAAAACGCATAACGCATAACGGATCCAGCATTACTCATAACGCATAACGCATAACGCATAACGCATAACGCATAACGCATAACGCATAACGCATAGCGCATAACGCATAACGCATAACGCATAACGCATAACGCATAACGCATAACGCATAACGCATAACGCATAACGCATAACGCATAACGCATAACGCATAACGCATAACGCATAACGCATTACTCATAACGCATAACGCATAACGCACAAAGCATAACGCATAACGCATAACGCATAACGCATAACGCATAACGCATAACGCATAACGCATAACGCATAACGCATAACGCATAACGCATAACGCATAACGCATCACGCATAACGCATCACGAATAACGCATAACGCATAACGCATAACACATAACGCATAACGCATAACGCATAACGCATAACGCATAACGCATAACGAATAACCCATAACGCATAACGCATAACGCATAACGCATAACGCATAACGCATAACGCATAACGCATAACGCATAACGCATAACGCATAACGCATAACGCATAACGCATAACGCATAACGCATAACGCATAACGCATAGCGCATAACGCATAACGCATCACGCATAACGCATAACACATAACGCATAACGCATAACACATAACGCATAACGCATAACGCATAACGCATAACGCATAACGCATTACTCATAACGCATAACGCATAACGCACAAAGCATAACGCATAACGCATAACGCATAACGCAGAATGCACAACGCATAACGAATACCGCAAAACGCATAACGCCTAACGCATAACGGATCCCGCATAACGCATAAAGCATAACGCAGAACGCATAACGCAGAACGCATAACGCATAACATATAACGCATAACGCATAACGCATAACGGATCCAGCATTACTCATAACGCATAACGCATAACGCATAACGCATAACGCATAACGCATAACGCATAACGCATAACGCATAACGCATAACGCATAACGCATAACGCATAACGCATAACGCATAACGCATAACGCATAACGCATAACGCATTACTCATAACGCATAACGCATAACGCACAAAGCATAACGCATAACGCATAACGCATAACGCATAACGCATAACGCATAACGCATAACGCATAACGCATAACGCATAACGCATAACGCATAACGCATAACGCATAACGCATAACGCATAACGCATAACGCATAACGCATAACGCATAACGCATAACGCATCACGCATAACGCATGACGAATAACGCATAACGCATAACGCATAACACATAACGCATAACGCATAACGCATAACGCATAACGCATAACGCATAACTCATAACGCATAACGCATAACGCATAACGCATAACGCATAACGCATAACGCATAACGCATAACGCATAACGCAGAACGCACAACGCATAACGCATAACGCATAACGCATAACGCATCACGCATAACGCATAACGCATAACGCATAACGCATAATGCATAACGCATAACGCATAACGCATAACGCATAACGCATAACGCATAACGCATAACGCATAACGCATAACGCATAACGCATAACGCATAACGCATAACGCATAACGCAGAACGCACAACGCATAACGCATAACGCATAACGCATAACGCATCACGCATAACGCATAACGCATAACGCATAACGCATAACGCATCACGCATAACACATAACACATAACGCATAACGCATAACGCATAACGCATAACGCATAACGCATAACGCATAACGCATAACGCATAACGCATCACGCATAACGCATGACGAATAACGCATAACGCATAACGCATAACACATAACGCATAACGCATAACGCATAACGAATAACCCATAACGCATAACGCATAACGCGTAACGCGTAACGCATAACGCATAACGCATAACGCATAACGCATAACGCATAACGCATAACGCATAACGCATAACGCATAACGCATAACGCATAACGCATAACGCATAACGCATAACGCATAACGCATAACGCATAACGCATCACGCATAACGCATGACGAATAACGCATAACGCATAACGCATAACACATAACGCATAACGCATAACGCATAACGAATAACCCATAACGCATAACGCATAACGCATAACGCGTAACGCATAACGCATAACGCATAACGCATAACGCATAACGCATAACGCAAAACGCATAACGCATAACGCATAACGCATAGCGGATCACGCATAACGCATAACGCACAATGCATAACACATAACGCATAACGCTTAACGCATAACTCATAACGCATAACGCATAACGCATAACGCATAACGCATAACGCATAACGCATAGCGCATAACGCATCACGCATAACGCATAATGCATAACGCATAACGCATAACGCATAACTCAGAACGCATAACGCATAACGCATAACGCAAAACGCATAACGCATAACGCATAACGCATAGCGGATCACGCATTACTCATAACGCATAACGCATAACGCACAAAGCATAACGCATAACGCATAACGCATAACGCAGAACGCATAACGCATAACGCATAACGCATAACGCATAACGCATAACGCATAACGCATAACGCATAACGCATAACGGATCACGCATAACGCATAAAGCATAACGCATAACGCCTAACGCATAACGCATAACGCATAACGAATAAAGCATAACGCATCACGCATAAAGCATAACGCATAACGCATAATGCATAATGCACAACGCATAACGAATACCGCAAAACGCTTAACGCCTAACGCATAACGGATCACGAATAACGCATAAAGCATAACGCAGAACGCATACCGCATAACATATAACGCATAACGCATAACGCACACCGTATAACACATAACGCATAACGCATAACACGTAACGAATATCGCATAACGCATAATCCATAACGCATAACGCATACAGCACAACGCATAACGAATAACGCAAAACGCATAACGCATAACGGATCCAGCATTACTCATAACGCATAACGCATAACGCATAATCCATAACGCATAACGCATAAAGCACAACGCATAACGAATAACGCAAAACGCATAACGCATAACGGATCCAGCATTACTCATAACGCATAACGCATAACGCATAATCCATAACGCATAACGCATAACGGATCCATCATTACTCGTAACGCATAACGCATACCGCATAACGCATATCGGATCAAGCATTACTCATAACGCATAACGCATTACGTATAACGCATAAGGCATAACGCATAACGCGTAACGCATAACGCATAACGCATAACGAATAACGCATAACGCATAACGCATAACGCATAACGCATAACGCATAACGCATAAAGCATAACGCATTACTCATAACGCATAACGCATAACGCACAAAGCATAACGCATAACGCATAACGCATAACGCAGAATGCATAACGCATAACGCATAACGCATAACGCATAACGCATAACGCATAACGCACAAAGCATAACGCATAACGCATAACGCATAACGCAGAATGCATAACGCATAACGCATAACGCATAACGCATAACGCATAACGCATAACGCATAGCGCATAACGCATAACGCATCACGCATAACGCATAACACATAACGCATAACGCATAACGCATAACGCATAACGCATAACGCATAACGCATAACGCATAACGCATTACTCATAACGCATAACGCATAACGCACAAAGCATAACGCATAACGCATAACGCATAACGTATAACGCATAACGGATAACGCATAACGCATAACGCATAACGCATAACGCATAACGCATAACGCATAACGCATAACGCATAACGAATAACGCATAACGCACAAAGCATAACGCATAACGCATAACGCATAACGCAGAATGCATAACGCATAACGCATAACGCATAACGCATAACGCATAACGCATAACGCATAACGCATAACGCATAACGCATAGCGCATAACGCATAACGCATCACGCATAACGCATAACACATAACGCATAACGCATAACGCATAACGCATAACGCATAACGCATAACGCATAACGCATAACGCATAACGCATTACTCATAACGCATAACGCATAACGCACAAAGCATAACGCATAACGCATAACGCATAACGTATAACGCATAACGGATAACGCATAACGCATAACGCATAACGCATAACGCATAACGCATAACGCATAACGCATAACGCATAACGCATAACGCATAACGCATAACGCATAACGCATAACGCATAACGCATCACGCATAACGCATAACGCATAACGCATAACGCATAACGCATAACACATAACACATAACGCATAACGCATAACGCATAACGCATTACTCATAACGCATAACGCATAACGCACAAAGCATAACGCATAACGCATAACGCATAACGCAGAATGCATAACGCATAACGCATAACGCATAACGCATAACGCATAACGCATAACGCATAACGCATAACGCATAACGAATACCGCAAAACGCTTAACGCCTAACGCATAACGGATCACGAATAACGCATAAAGCATAACGCAGAACGCATACCGCATAACATATAACGCATAACGCATAACGCACACCGTATAACACATAACGCATAACGCATAACACGTAACGAATATCGCATAACGCATAATCCATAACGCATAACGCATACAGCACAACGCATAACGAATAACGCAAAACGCATAACTCATAACGGATCCAGCATTACTCATAACGCATAACGCATAACGCATAATCCATAACGCATAACGCATAAAGCACAACGCATAACGAATAACGCAAAACGCATAACGCATAACGGATCCAGCATTACTCATAACGCATAACGCATGACGCATAATCCATAACGCATAACGCATAACGGATCCATCATTACTCGTAACGCATAACGCATACCGCATAACGCATATCGGATCAAGCATTACTCATAACGCATAACGCATTACGTATAACGCATAAGGCATAACGCATAACGCATAACGCATAACGCATAACGCATAACGCATAACGCATAACGCATAACGCATAACGCATAACGCATAACGCATAACGCATAAAGCATAACGCATTACTCATAACGCATAACGCATAACGCACAAAGCATAACGCATAACGCATAACGCATAACGCAGAATGCATAACGCATAACGCATAACGCATAACGCATAACGCATAACGCATAACGCACAAAGCATAACGCATAACGCATAACGCATAACGCAGAATGCATAACGCATAACGCATAACGCATAACGCATAACGCATAACGCATAACGCATAACGCATAGCGCATAACGCATAACGCATCACGCATAACGCATAACACATAACGCATAACGCATAACGCATAACGCATAACGCATAACGCATAACGCATAACGCATAACGCATTACTCATAACGCATAACGCATAACGCACAAAGCATAACGCATAACGCATAACGCATAACGTATAACGCATAACGGATAACGCATAACGCATAACGCATAACGCATAACGCATAACGCATAACGCATAACGCATAACGAATAACGCATAACGCACAAAGCATAACGCATAACGCATAACGCATAACGCATAACGCATAACGCATAACGCATATAGCATAACGCATAAAGCATGACGGATCACGCATTACTCATAACGCATAACGCATAACGCATAACGCATAACGCATAACGCATAACGCATAACGCATAACGCATAACGCATAACGCATAACGCATAACGCATAACGCATAACGCATAACGCATAACGAATAACGCATAACGTATAACGCATAACGCACAACGCATAACGCATAACGCATAACACATAACGCATAACGCATAACGCATAACACACAACGAATATCGAATAACGCATAATCCATAACGCATAACGCATAAAGCACAACGCATAACGAATAACGCAAAACGCATAACGCATAACGGATCCAGCATTACTCATAACGCATAACGCATAACGGATCCAGCATTACTCATAACGCATAACGCATAACGCATAATCCATAACGCAAAACGCATAACGGATCCAGCATTACTCATAACGCATAACGCATACCGCATAACGCATATCGGATCAAGCATTACTCATAACGCATAACGCATTACGTGTAACGCATAAGGCATAAGGCATAACGCATATAGCATAATGTATAACGCATGACGGATCACGCATTACTCATAACGCATAACGCATAACGCACAAAGCATAACGCATAACGCATAACGCATAATGTATAACGCATAACGCATAACGCATAACGCATAACGCATAACGCACAACGCATAACACATAACGCATAACGCATAACGCATAACTCATAACGCATAACGCATAACGCATAACGCATAACGCATAACGCATAGCGCATAACGCATCACGCATAACGCATAATGCATAACGCATAACGCATAACGCATAACTCATAACGCATAACGCATAACGCATAACGCAAAACGCATAACGCATAACGCATAGCGGATCACGCATTAATCATAACGCATAACGCATAACGCACAAAGCATAACGCATAACGCATAACGCATAACGCAGAACGCATAACGCATACAGCACAACGCATAACGAATAACGCAAAACGCATAACGCATAACGGATCCAGCATTACTCATAGCGCATAACGCATAACGCATAATCCATAACGCATAACGCATAAAGCACAACGCATAACGAATAACGCAAAACGCATAACGCATAACGGATCCAGCATTACTCATAACGCATAACGCATAACGCATAATCCATAACACATAACGCATAACGGATCCATCATTACTCGTAACGCATAACGCATACCGCATAACGCATATCGGATCAAGCATTACTCATAACGCATAACGCATTACGTATAACGCATAAGGCATAACGCATAACGCATAACGCATAACGCATAACGCATAACGCATAACGCATAACGCATAACGCATAACGCATAACGCATAACGCATAACGCATTACTCATAACGCATAACGCATAACGCACAAAGCATAACGCATAACGCATAACGCATAACGCAGAATGCATAACGCATAACGCATAACGCATAACGCATAACGCATAACGCATAACGCATAACGCACAAAGCATAACGCATAACGCATAACGCATAACGCATAACGCATAACGCATAACGCATAACGCATAGCGCATAACGCATAACGCATCACGCATAACGCATAACACATAACGCATAACGCATAACGCATAACGCATAACGCATAACGCATAACGCATAACGCATAACGCATAACGCATAACGCATAACGCATAACGCATAACGCATAACGCGTAACGCATAACGCGTAACGCATAACGCATAACGCATAACGCATCACGCATAACGCATGACGAATAACGCATAACGCATAACGCATAACACATAACGCATAACGCATAACGCATAACGCATAACGCATAACGAATAACCCATAACGCATAACGCATAACGCATAACGCGTAACGCATAACGCATAACGCATAACGCATAACGCATAACGCATAACGCATAACGCATAACGCATAACGCATAACGCATAACGCATAACGCATAACGCATAACGCAGAACGCACAACGCATAACGCATAACGCATAACGCAGAACGCATAACGCATAACGCATAACGCATAACGCATAACGCATAACGCATAACGCATAACGCATAACGCATAACACATAACGCATAACGCATAACACATAACGCATAACGCATAACGCATAACGCATAACGCATAACGCATAACGCATTACTCATAACGCATAACGCATAACGCACAAAGCATAACGCATAACGCATAACGCAGAATGCACAACGCATAACGAATACCGCAAAACGCATAACGCCTAACGCATAACGGATCCCGCATAACGCATAAAGCATAACGCAGAACGCATAACGCAGAACGCATAACGCATAACATATAACGCATAACGCATAACACATAACGCATACCGTATAACCCATAACGCATAACGCATAACACGTAACGAATATCGCATAACGCATAATCCATAACGCATAACGCATAAAGCACAACGCATAACGAATAACGCAAAACGCATAACGCATAACGGATCCAGCATTACTCATAACGCATAACGCATAACGCATAACGCATAACGCATAACGCATAACGCATAACGCATCACGCATAACGCATAACACATAACGCATAACGCATAACACATAACGCATAACGCATAACGCATAACGCATAACGCATAACGCATTACTCATAACGCATAACGCATAACGCACAAAGCATAACGCATAACGCATAACGCATAACGCAGAATGCACAACGCATAACGAATACCGCAAAACGCATAACGCCTAACGCATAACGGATCCCGCATAACGCATAAAGCATAACGCAGAACGCATAACGCAGAACGCATAACGCATAACATATAACGCATAACGCATAACACATAACGCATACCGTATAACCCATAACGCATAACGCATAACACGTAACGAATATCGCATAACGCATAATCCATAACGCATAACGCATAAAGCACAACGCATAACGAATAACGCAAAACGCATAACGCATAACGGATCCAGCATTACTCATAACGCATAACGCATAACGCATAACGCATAACGCATAACGCATAACGCATAACGCATAACGCATAACGCATAACGCATAACGCATAACGCATAACGCATAACGCATAACGCATAACACATAACGCATAACGCATAACGCATAACGCATAACGCATAACGCATAACGCATTACTCATAACGCATAACGCATAACGCACAAAGCATAACGCATAACGCATAACGCATAACGCATAACGCATAACGCATAACGCATAACGCATAACGCATAACGCATAACGCATAACGCATAACGCATAACGCATAACGCATAACGCATAACGCATAACGCATAACGCATAACGCATAACGCAGAATGCATAACGCATAACGCATAACGCATAACGCATAACGCATAACGCATAACGCATAACGCATCACGCATAACGCATAACGCATCACGCATAACGCATAACACATAACGCATAACGCATAACGCATAACGCATAACGCATAACGCATAACGCATAACGCATAACGCATAACGCATAACGCACAAAGCATAACGCATAACGCATAACCCATAACGTATAACGCATAACCCATAACGTATAACGCATAACGGATAACGCATAACGCATAACGCATAACGCATAACGCATAACGCATAACGCATAACGCATAACGCATAACGCATAACGCATAACGCATAACGCATAACGCATCACGCATAACGCATAACGCATAACGCATAACGCATAACGCATAACGCATAACGCGTAACGCATAACGCATAACGCATAACGCATTACTCATAACGCATAACGCATAACGCACAAAGCATAACGCATAACGCATAACGCATAACGCAGAATGCATAACGCATAACGCATAACGCATAACGCATAACGCATAACGCATAACGCATAACGCATAACGCATAACGCATAACGCATAGCGCATAACGCATAACGCATCACGCATAACGCATAACACATAACGCATAACGCATAACACATAACGCATAACGCATAACGCATAACGCATAACGCATAACGCATAACGCATTAGTCATAACGCATAACGCATAACGCACAAAGCATAACGCATAACGCATAACGCAGAATGCACAACGCATAACGAATACCGCAAAACGCATAACGCCTAACGCATAACGGATCCCGCATAACGCATAAAGCATAACGCAGAACGCATAACGCAGAACGCATAACGCATAACATATAACGCATAACGCATAACACATAACGCATACCGTATAACCCATAACGCATAACGCATAACACGTAACGAATATCGCATAACGCATAATCCATAACGCATAACGCATAAAGCACAACGCATAACGAATAACGCAAAACGCATAACGCATAACGGATCCAGCATTACTCATAACGCATAACGCATAACGCATAACGCATAACGCATAACGCATAACGCATAACGCATAACGCATAACGCATAACGCATAACGCATAACGCATAACGCATAACGCATAACGCATAACGCATAACGCATAACGCATAACGCATAACGCATAACGCATAACGCATAACGCATTACTCATAACGCATAACGCATAACGCACAAAGCATAACGCATAACGCATAACGCATAACGCATAACGCATAACGCATAACGCATAACGCATAACGCATAACGCATAACGCATAACGCATAACGCATAACGCATAACGCATCACGCATAACGCATGACGAATAACGCATAACGCATAACACATAACGCATAACGCATAACGCATAACGCATAACGCATAACGCATAACGCATAACGCATAACGAATAACCCATAACGCATAACGCATAACGCATAACGCATAACGCATAACGCATAACGCATAACGCATAACGCATAACGCATAACGCATAACGCATAACGCATAACGCATAACGCATAACGCATAACGCATAACGCATAACGCATAACGCATAACGCATAACGCATAGCGCATAACGCATAACGCATCACGCATAACGCATAACACATAACGCATAACGCATAACACATAACGCATAACGCATAACGCATAACGCATAACGCATAACGCATTACTCATAACGCATAACGCATAACGCACAAAGCATAACGCATAACGCATAACGCATAACGCAGAATGCACAACGCATAACGAATACCGCAAAACGCATAACGCCTAACGCATAACGGATCCCGCATAACGCATAAAGCATAACGCAGAACGCATAACGCAGAACGCATAACGCATAACATATAACGCATAACGCATAACACATAACGCATACCGTATAACCCATAACGCATAACGCATAACACGTAACGAATATCGCATAACGCATAATCCATAACGCATAACGCATAAAGCACAACGCATAACGAATAACGCAAAACGCATAACGCATAACGGATCCAGCATTACTCATAACGCATAACGCATAACGCATAACGCATAACGCATAACGCATAACGCATAACGCATAGCGCATAACGCATAACGCATAACGCATAACGCATAACGCATAACGCATAACGCATAACGCATAACGCATAACGCATAACGCATAACGCATAACGCATAACGCATAACGCATAACGCATTACTCATAACGCATAACGCATAACGCACAAAGCATAACGCATAACGCATAACGCATAACGCATAACGCATAACGCATAACGCATAACGCATAACGCATAACGCATAACGCATAACGCATAACGCATAGCGCATAACGCATAACGCATCACGCATAACGCATAACACATAACGCATAACGCATAACACATAACGCATAACGCATAACGCATAACGCATAACGCATAACGCATTACTCATAACGCATAACGCATAACGCACAAAGCATAACGCATAACGCATAACGCATAACGCAGAATGCACAACGCATAACGAATACCGCAAAACGCATAACGCCTAACGCATAACGGATCCCGCATAACGCATAAAGCATAACGCAGAACGCATAACGCAGAACGCATAACGCATAACGCATAACGCATAACGCATAACGCATAACGGATCCAGCATTACTCATAACGCATAACGCATAACGCATAACGCATAACGCATAACGCATAACGCATAACGCATAACGCATAACGCATAACGCATAACGCATAACGCATAACGCATAACGCATAACGCATAACGCATAACGCATAACGCATAACGCATTACTCATAACGCATAACGCATAACGCACAAAGCATAACGCATAACGCATACCGCATAACGCATAACGCATAACGCATAACGCATAACGCATAACGCATAACGCATAACGCATAACGCATAACGCATAACGCATAACGCATAACGCATAACGCATAACGCATAACGCATAACGCATCACGCATAACGCATGACGAATAACGCATAACGCATAACGCATAACACATAACGCATAACGCATAACGCATAACGCATAACGCATAACGCATAACGAATAACCCATAACGCATAACGCATAACGCATAACGCATAACGCATAACGCATAACGCATAACGCATAATGCATAACGCATAACGCATAACGCATAACGCATAACGCATAACGCATAACGCATAACGCATAACGCATAACGCATAACGCATAACGCATAACGCATAACGCATAACGCAGAACGCACAACGCATAACGCATAACGCATAACGCATAACGCATCACGCATAACGCATAACGCATAACGCATAACGCATAACGCATCACGCATAACACATAACACATAACGCATAACGCATAACGCATAACGCATACCTCATAACACATAACGCATAACGCATAACGCAAAACGCATAACGCATAACGCATAACGCATAACGCATAACGCATAACGCATAACGCATCACGCATAACGCATGACGAATAACGCATAACGCATAACGCATAACACATAACGCATAACGCATAACGCATAACGAATAACCCATAACGCATAACGCATAACGCATAACGCGTAACGCATAACGCATAACGCATAACGCATAACGCATAACGCATAACGCATAACGCATAACGCATAACGCATAACGCATAACGCATAACGCATAACGCATAACGCATAACGCATAACGCATAACGCATAACGCATAACGCATCACGCATAACGCATGACGAATAACGCATAACGCATAACGCATAACACATAACGCATAACGCATAACGCATAACGAATAACCCATAACGCATAACGCATAACGCATAACGCGTAACGCATAACGCATAACGCATAACGCATAACGCATAACGCATAACGCATAACGCATAACGCATAACGCATAACGCATAACGCATAACGCATAACGCATAACGCATAACGCACAACGCATAACACATAACGCATAACGCTTAACGCATAACTCATAACGCATAACGCATAACGCATAACGCATAACGCATAACGCATAACGCATAGCGCATAACGCATCACGCATAACGCATAATGCATAACGCATAACGCATAACGCATAACTCATAACGCATAACGCATAACGCATAACGCAAAACGCATAACGCATAACGCATAAAGCATAGCGGATCACGCATTACTCATAGCGCATAACGCATAACGCACAAAGCATAACGCATAACGCATAACGCATAACGCAGAACGCATAACGCATAACGCATAACGCATAACGCATAACGCATAACGCATAACGCATAACGGATCACGCATAACGCATAAAGCATAACGCATAACGCCTAACGCATAACGCATAACGCATAACGAATAAAGCATAACGCATCACGCATAAAGCATAACGCATAACGCATAATGCATAATGCACAACGCATAACGAATACCGCAAAACGCTTAACGCCTAACGCATAACGGATCACGAATAACGCATAAAGCATAACGCAGAACGCATACCGCATAACATATAACGCATAACGCATAACGCACACCGTATAACACATAACGCATAACGCATAACACGTAACGAATATCGCATAACGCATAATCCATAACGCATAACGCATACAGCACAACGCATAACGAATAACGCAAAACGCATAACGCATAACGGATCCAGCATTACTCATAACGCATAACGCATAACGCATAATCCATAACGCATAACGCATAAAGCACAACGCATAACGAATAACGCAAAACGCATAACGCATAACGGATCCAGCATTACTCATAACGCATAACGCATAACGCATAATCCATAACGCATAACGCATAACGGATCCATCATTACTCGTAACGCATAACGCATACCGCATAACGCATATCGGATCAAGCATTACTCATAACGCATAACGCATTACGTATAACGCATAAGGCATAACGCATAACGCATAACGCATAACGCATAACGCATAACGCATAACGCATAACGCATAACGCATAACGCATAACGCATAACGCATAACGCATAACGCATAAAGCATAACGCATTACTCATAACGCATAACGCATAACGCACAAAGCATAACGCATAACGCATAACGCATAACGCAGAATGCATAACGCATAACGCATAACGCATAACGCATAACGCATAACGCATAACGCACAAAGCATAACGCATAACGCATAACGCATAACGCAGAATGCATAACGCATAACGCATAACGCATAACGCATAACGCATAACGCATAACGCATAACGCATAGCGCATAACGCATAACGCATCACGCATAACGCATAACACATAACGCATAACGCATAACGCATAACGCATAACGCATAACGCATAACGCATAACGCATAACGCATTACTCATAACGCATAACGCATAACGCACAAAGCATAACGCATAACGCATAACGCATAACGCATAACGCATAACGGATAACGCATAACGCATAACGCATAACGCATAACGCATAACGCATAACGCATAACGCATAACGAATAACGCATAACGCACAAAGCATAACGCATAACGCATAACGCATAACGCAGAATGCATAACGCATAACGCATAACGCATAACGCATAACGCATAACGCATAACGCATAACGCATAACGCATAGCGCATAACGCATAACGCATCACGCATAACGCATAACACATAACGCATAACGCATAACGCATAACGCATAACGCATAACGCATAACGCATAACGCATAACGCATAACGCATTACTCATAACGCATAACGCATAACGCACAAAGCATAACGCATAACGCATAACGCATAACGTATAACGCATAACGGATAACGCATAACGCATAACGCATAACGCATAACGCATAACGCATAACGCATAACGCATAACGCATAACGCATAACGCATAACGCATAACGCATAACGCATAACGCATAACGCATCACGCATAACGCATAACGCATAACGCATAACGCATAACGCATAACACATAACACATAACGCATAACGCATAACGCATAACGCATTACTCATAACGCATAACGCATAACGCACAAAGCATAACGCATAACGCATAACGCATAACGCAGAATGCATAACGCATAACGCATAACGCATAACGCATAACGCATAACGCATAACGCATAACGAATACCGCAAAACGCTTAACGCCTAACGCATAACGGATCACGAATAACGCATAAAGCATAACGCAGAACGCATACCGCATAACATATAACGCATAACGCATAACGCATACCGTATAACACATAACGCATAACGCATAACACGTAACGAATATCGCATAACGCATAATCCATAACGCATAACGCATACAGCACAACGCATAACGAATAACGCAAAACGCATAACGCATAACGGATCCAGCATTACTCATAACGCATAACGCATAACGCATAATCCATAACGCATAACGCATAAAGCACAACGCATAACGAATAACGCAAAACGCATAACGCATAACGGATCCAGCATTACTCATAACGCATAACGCATAACGCATAATCCATAACGCATAACGCATAACGGATCCATCATTACTCGTAACGCATAACGCATACCGCATAACGCATATCGGATCAAGCATTACTCATAACGCATAACGCATTACGTATAACGCATAAGGCATAACGCATAACGCATAACGCATAACGCATAACGCATAACGCATAACGCATAACGCATAACGCATAACGCATAACGCATAAAGCATAACGCATTACTCATAACGCATAACGCATAACGCACAAAGCATAACGCATAACGCATAACGCATAACGCAGAATGCATAACGCATAACGCATAACGCATAACGCATAACGCATAACGCATAACGCACAAAGCATAACGCATAACGCATAACGCATAACGCAGAATGCATAACGCATAACGCATAACGCATAACGCATAACGCATAACGCATAACGCATAACGCATAACGCATAGCGCATAACGCATAACGCATCACGCATAACGCATAACACATAACGCATAACGCATAACGCATAACGCATAACGCATAACGCATAACGCATAACGCATAACGCATTACTCATAACGCATAACGCATAACGCACAAAGCATAACGCATAACGCATAACGCATAACGTATAACGCATAACGGATAACGCATAACGCATAACGCATAACGCATAACGCATAACGCATAACGCATAACGCATAACGAATAACGCATAACGCACAAAGCATAACGCATAACGCATAACGCATAACGCAGAATGCATAACGCATAACGCATAACGCATAACGCATAACGCATAACGCATAACGCATAACGCATAACGCATAGCGCATAACGCATAACGCATCACGCATAACGCATAACACATAACGCATAACGCATAACGCATAACGCATAACGCATAACGCATAACGCATAACGCATAACGCATAACGCATTACTCATAACGCATAACGCATAACGCACAAAGCATAACGCATAACGCATAACGCATAACGTATAACGCATAACGGATAACGCATAACGCATAACGCATAACGCATAACGCATAACGCATAACGCATAACGCATAACGCATAACGCGTAACGCATAACGCATAACGCATAACGCATAACGCATAACGCATAACGCATCACGCATAACGCATAACGCATAACGCATAACGCATAACGCATAACACATAACACATAACGCATAACGCATAACGCATAACGCATTACACATAACGCATAACGCATAACGCACAAAGCATAACGCATAACGCATAACGCATAACGCAGAATGCATAACGCATAACGCATAACGCATAACGCATAACGCATAACGCATAACGCATAACGCATAACGCAGAATGCATAACGCATAACGCATAACGCATAACGCATAACGCATAACGCATAACGCATAACGAATACCGCAAAACGCTTAACGCCTAACGCATAACGGATCACGAATAACGCATAAAGCATAACGCAGAACGCATACCGCATAACATATAACGCATAACGCATAACGCACACCGTATAACACATAACGCATAACGCATAACACGTAACGAATATCGCATAACGCATAATCCATAACGCATAACGCATACAGCACAACGCATAACGAATAACGCAAAACGCATAACGCATAACGGATCCAGCATTACTCATAACGCATAACGCATAACGCATAATCCATAACGCATAACGCATAAAGCACAACGCATAACGAATAACGCAAAACGCATAACGCATAACGGATCCAGCATTACTCATAACGCATAACGCATAACGCATAACGCATAATCCATAACGCATAACGCATAACGGATCCATCATTACTCGTAACGCATAACGCATACCGCATAACGCATATCGGATCAAGCATTACTCATAACGCATAACGCATTACGTATAACGCATAAGGCATAACGCATAACGCATAACGCATAACGCATAACGCATAACGCATAACGCATAACGCATAACGCATAACGCATAACGCATAACGCATAACGCATAAAGCATAACGCATTACTCATAACGCATAACGCATAACGCACAAAGCATAACGCATAACGCATAACGCATAACGCAGAATGCATAACGCATAACGCATAACGCATAACGCATAACGCATAACGCATAACGCACAAAGCATAACGCATAACGCATAACGCATAACGCAGAATGCATAACGCATAACGCATAACGCATAACGCATAACGCATAACGCATAACGCATAACGTATAGCGCATAACGCATAACGCATCACGCATAACGCATAACACATAACGCATAACGCATAACGCATAACGCATAACGCATAACGCATAACGCATAACGCATAACGCATTACTCATAACGCATAACGCATAACGCACAAAGCATAACGCATAACGCATAACGCATAACGTATAACGCATAACGGATAACGCATAACGCATAACGCATAACGCATAACGCATAACGCATAACGCATAACGCATAACGAATAACGCATAACGCACAAAGCATAACGCATAACGCATAACGCATAACGCAGAATGCATAACGCATAACGCATCACGCATAACGCATGACGAATAACGCATAACGCATAACGCATAACACATAACGCATAACGCATAACGCATAACGCATAACGCATAACGAATAACCCATAACGCATAACGCATAACGCATAACGCATAACGCATAACGCATAACGCATAACGCATAACGCATAACGCATAACGCATAACGCATAACGCATAACGCATAACGCATAACGCATAACGCATAACGCATAACGCATAACGCATAACGCATAACGCATAACGCATAACGCATAACGCATAACGCATAACGCATAACGCATAACGCATAACGCATAACGCATAACGCATAACGCATAACGCATAACGCATAACGCATAACGCATAACGCATAACGCAGAACGCACAACGCATAACGCATAACGCATAACGCATAACGCATAACACATAACACATAACGCATAACGCATAACGCATAACGCATTACACATAACGCATAACGCATAACGCACAAAGCATAACGCATAACGCATAACGCATAACGCAGAATGCATAACGCATAACGCATAACGCATAACGCATAACGCATAACGCATAACGCATAACGCATAACGCATAACGCATAACGCATAACGCATAACGCATAGCGCATAACGCATAACGCATCACGCATAACGCATAACACATAACGCATAACGCATAACACATAACGCATAACGCATAACGCATAACGCATAACGCATTAGTCATAACGCATAACGCATAACGCACAAAGCATAACGCATAACGCATAACGCAGAATGCACAACGCATAACGAATACCGCAAAACGCATAACGCCTAACGCATAACGGATCCCGCATAACGCATAAAGCATAACGCAGAACGCATAACGCAGAACGCATAACGCATAACATATAACGCATAACGCATAACACATAACGCATACCGTATAACCCATAACGCATAACGCATAACACGTAACGAATATCGCATAACGCATAATCCATAACGCATAACGCATAAAGCACAACGCATAACGAATAACGCAAAACGCATAACGCATAACGGATCCAGCATTACTCATAACGCATAACGCATAACGCATAACGCATAACGCATAACGCATAACGCATAACGCATAACGCATAACGCATAACGCATCACGCATGACGAATAACGCATAACGCATAACGCATAACACATAACGCATAACGCATAACGCATAACGCATAACGCATAACGAATAACCCATAACGCATAACGCATAACGCATAACGCATAACGCAAAACGCATAACGCAAAACGCATAACGCATAACGCATAGCGCATAACGCATAACGCATAACGCATAACGGATCACGCATTACTCATAACGCATAACGCATAACGCATAACGCATACCGCATTACTCATAACGCATAACGCATAATGCATAACGGATCACGCATTACTCATAACGCATAACGCATAACGCATAACGCATAACGCATAACACATAACGAATATCGCATAACGCATAACGTATAACGCATAACGGATACCGCATAACGCATAACGCATAACGCATAACGCATAACGCATAACGCATAACGCATAACGCATAACGCATAACGCAAAACGCATAACGCATAACGCATAACGCATAACGCATAACGCATAATGGATCACGCATTACTCAAAACGCATAACGCATAACGGATCACGCATTACTCATAACGCATGACGCATAACGCATAACGCATAACGCATAACGCATAACGCATAACGCATAACACGTAACGAATATCGCATAACGCATAATCCATAACGCATAACGCATAAAGCACAACGCATAACGAATAACGCAAAACGCATAACGCATAACGGATCCAGCATTACTCATAACGCAAAACGCATAACGCATAATCCATAACGCATAACGCATAAAGCACAACGCATAACGAATAACGCAAAACGCATAACGCATAACGGATCCAGCATTATCCATAACGCATAACGGATCACGCAAATCACATAACGCATAACGGATCACGCATTACTCATAACGCATAACGCATAAAGCATAACGCATAACGCATAACGCATAACGCATAACACGTAACGAATATCGCATAACGCATAATCCATAACGCATAACGCATAAAGCACAACGCATAACGAATAACGCAAAACGCATAACGCATAACGCATAACGGATCCAGCATTACTCATAACGCAAAACGCATAACGCATAATCCATAACGCATAACGCATAAAGCACAACGCATAACGAATAACGCAAAACGCATAACCCATAACGCATAACGCATAACGCGTAACGCATAACGCATAACGCATAACGCATAACGCATAACGCATAACGCATAGCGCGTAACGCATAACGCATAAGGCATAAGGCATAACGCATATAGCATAACGCATAACGCATGACGGATCACGCCTTACTCATAACGCATAACGCATAACGCACAAATCATAACGCATAACGCATAACGCATAACGCATAACGCATAACGCATAACGCATAACGCATAACGCATAACGCATAACGCATAACGCATAACGCATAACGCATAACGCATAACGCATAACGCATAACGCATAACGCATAACGCATAACGCATAACGCATAACGCATAACGCATAACGCATAACGTATAACGCATAACGCATAACGCATAACGCATAACGCATAACGCATAACGCATAACGCATAACGCACAACGCATAACGCATAACGCATAACGCATAACGCATAACGCATAACACATAACGAATATCGCATAATGCATAATCCATAACGCATAACGCATAAAGCACAACGCATAACGAATAACGCAAAACGCATAACGCATAACGGATCCAGCATTACTCATAACGCATAACGCATAATCCATAACGCATAACACATAACGGATCCAGCATTACTCATAACGCATAACGCATACCGCATAACGCATAAGGCATAAGGCATAACGCATATAGCATAACGCATAACTCATGACGGATCACGCATTACTCATAACGCATAACGCATAACGCTTAACGTATAACGCATAACGCATATCGGATCAAGCATTACTCATAACGCATAACGCATTACGTATAACGCATAACGCATAACGCACAACGCATAACGCATAACGCATAACGCATAACGAATAACCCATAACGCATAACGCATAACGCATAACGCATAACGCATAACGCATAACGCATAACGCATAACGCATAACGCATAACGCATAACGCATAACGCATAACGCATAACGCATAACGCATAACGCATAACGCATAACGCATAACGCATAACGCATAACGCATAACGCATAACGCATAACGCATAACGCATAACGCATAACGCAGACCGCACAACGCATAACGCATAACGCATAACGCATAACGCATCACGCATAACGCATAACGCATAACGCATAACGCATCACGCATAACACATAACACATAACGCATAACGCATAACGCATAACGCATACCTCATAACACATAACGCATAACGCATAACGCAAAACGCATAACGCAAAACGCATAACGCATAACGCATAACGCATAACACATAACGGATCACGCATTACTCATAACGCATAACGCATAACGCATAACGCATAACGCATAACGCATAACGCATAACGCATAACGCATAACGCATAACACATAACGCATAACGGATCACGCATTACTCATAACGCATAAAGCATAACGCATAACGCATACCGCATAACGCATAACGCATAACGCATAACGCATAACGCATAACGCATAGCGCATAACGCATAACGCATAACGCATAACGCATAACGCATAACGCATAACGCATAACGCATAACGCATAACGCATTACTCATAACGCATAACGCATAACGCACAAAGCATAACGCATAACGCATAACGCATAACGCATAACGCATAACGCATAACGCATAACGCATAACGCATAACGCATAACGCATAACGCATAACGCATAACGCATAACGCATAACGCATCACGCATAACGCATGACGAATAACGCATAACGCATAACGCATAACACATAACGCATAACGCATAACGCATAACGCATAACGCATAACGATTAACCCATAACGCATAACGCATAACGCATAACGCATAACGCATAACGCATAGCGCATAACGCATAACGCATAACGCATAACGGATCACGCATAACGCATAACGCATAACGCATAACACATAACGGATCACGCATTACTCATAACGCATAACGCATAACAGATCACGCATTACTCATAACGCATAACGCATTACTCATAACGCAAAACGCATAACGCATAGCGCATAACGCATAACGCATAACGCATAACGGATCACGCATTACTCATAACGCATAACGCATAACGCATAACGCATACCGCATTACTCATAACGCATAACGCATAATGCATAACGGATCACGCATTACTCATAACGCATAACGCATAACGCATAACGCATAACGCATAACGCATAACACATAACGAATATCGCATAACGCATAACGTATAACGCATAACGGATACCGCATAACGCATAACGCATAACGCATAACGCATAACGCATAACGCATAACGCATAACGCATAACGCATAACGCAAAACGCATAACGCATAACGCATAACGCATAACGCATAACGCATAACGGATCACCCATTACTCAAAACGCATAACGCATAACGGATCACGCATTACTCATAACGCATGACGCATAACGCATAACGCATAACGCATAACGCATAACGCATAACACGTAACGAATATCGCATAACGCATTATCCATAACGCATAACGCATAAAGCACAACGCATAACGAATAACGCAAAACGCATAACGCATAACGGATCCAGCATTACTCATAACGCAAAACGCATAACGCATAATCCATAACGCATAACGCATAAAGCACAACGCATAACGAATAACGCAAAACGCATAACGCATAACGGATCCAGCATTATCCATAACGCATAACGGATCACGCAAATCGCATAACGCATAACGGATCACGCATTACTCATAACGCATAACGCATAAAGCATAACGCATAACGCATAACGCATAACGCATAATCCATAACGCATAACGCATAAAGCACAACGCATAACGAATAACGCAAAACGCATAACCCATAACGCATAACGCATAACGCGTAACGCATAACGCATAACGCATAACGCATAACGCATAACGCATAACGCATAACGCATAACGCATAACGCGTAACGCATAACGCATAAGGCATAAGGCATAACGCATATAGCATAACGCATAACGCATAACGGATCACGCCTTACTCATAACGCATAACGCATAACGCACAAAACATAACGCATAACGCATAACGCATAACGCATAACGCATAACGCATAACGCATAACGCATAACACGTAACGAATATCGCATAACGCATAATCCATAACGCATAACGCATAAAGCACTAAGCATAACGAATAACGCAAAACGCATAACGCATAACGGATCCAGCATTACTCATAACGCAAAACGCATAACGCATAATCCATAACGCATAACGCATAAAGCACAACGCATAACGAATAACGCAAAACGCATAACCCATAACGCATAACGCATAACGCGTAACGCATAACGCATAACGCATAACGCATAACGCATAACGCATAACGCATAACGCATAACGCGTAACGCATAACGCATAAGGCATAAGGCATAACGCATATAGCATAACGCATAACGCATAACGGATCACGCCTTACTCATAACGCATAACGCATAACGCACAAAACATAACGCATAACGCATAACGCATAACGCATAACGCATAACGCATAACGCATAACGCATAACGCATAACGCATAACGCATAACGCATAACGCATAACACATAACGCATAACGCATAACGCATAACGCATAACGCATAACGCATAACGCATAACGCATAACGCATAACGCATAACGCATAACGCATAACGCATAACGCATAACGCATAACGCATAACGCATAACGCATAACGCATAACGCATCACGCATAACGCATAACACATAACGCATAACGCATAACACATAACGCATAACGCATAACGCATAACGCATAACGCATTACTCATAACGCATAACGCATAACGCACAAAGCATAACGCATAACGCATAACGCATAACACAGAATGCACAACGCATAACGAATACCGCAAAACGCATAACGCCTAACGCATAACGGATCCCGCATAACGCATAAAGCATAACGCAGAACGCATAACGCAGAACGCATAACGCATAACATATAACGCATAACGCATAACACATAACGCATACCGTATAACCCATAACGCATAACGCATAACACGTAACGAATATCGCATAACGCATAATCCATAACGCATAACGCATAAAGCACAACGCATAACGAATAACGCAAAACGCATAACGCATAACGGATCCAGCATTACTCATAACGCATAACGCATAACGCATAACGCATAACGCATAACGCATAACGCATAACGCATAACGCATAACGCATAACGCATAACGCATAACGCATAACGCATAACGCATAACGCATAACGCATAACGCATAACGCATAACGGATCACCCATTACTCAAAACGCATAACGCATAACGGATCACGCATTACTCATAACGCATGACGCATAACGCATAACGCATAACGCATAACGCATAACGCATAACACGTAACGAATATCGCATAACGCATTATCCATAACGCATAACGCATAAAGCACAACGCATAACGAATAACGCAAAACGCATAACGCATAACGGATCCAGCATTACTCATAACGCAAAACGCATAACGCATAATCCATAACGCATAACGCATAAAGCACAACGCATAACGAATAACGCAAAACGCATAACGCATAACGGATCCAGCATTATCCATAACGCATAACGGATCACGCAAATCGCATAACGCATAACGGATCACGCATTACTCATAACGCATAACGCATAAAGCATAACGCATAACGCATAACGCATAACGCATAATCCATAACGCATAACGCATAAAGCACAACGCATAACGAATAACGCAAAACGCATAACCCATAACGCATAACGCATAACGCGTAACGCATAACGCATAACGCATAACGCATAACGCATAACGCATAACGCATAACGCATAACGCATAACGCATAACGCGTAACGCATAACGCATAAGGCATAAGGCATAACGCATATAGCATAACGCATAACGCATAACGGATCACGCCTTACTCATAACGCATAACGCATAACGCACAAAACATAACGCATAACGCATAACGCATAACGCATAACGCATAACGCATAACGCATAACGCATAACACGTAACGAATATCGCATAACGCATAATCCATAACGCATAACGCATAAAGCACTACGCATAACGAATAACGCAAAACGCATAACGCATAACGGATCCAGCATTACTCATAACGCAAAACGCATAACGCATAATCCATAACGCATAACGCATAAAGCACAACGCATAACGAATAACGCAAAACGCATAACCCATAACGCATAACGCATAACGCGTAACGCATAACGCATAACGCATAACGCATAACGCATAACGCATAACGCATAACGCATAACGCGTAACGCATAACGCATAAGGCATAAGGCATAACGCATATAGCATAACGCATAACGCATAACGGATCACGCCTTACTCATAACGCATAACGCATAACGCACAAAACATAACGCATAACGCATAACGCATAACGCATAACGCATAACGCATAACGCATAACGCATAACGCATAACGCATAACGCATAACGCATAACGCATAACACATAACGCATAACGCATAACGCATAACGCATAACGCATAACGCATAACGCATAACGCATAACGCATAACGCATAACGCATAACGCATAACGCATAACGCATAACGCATAACGCATAACGCATAACGCATAACGCATCACGCATAACGCATAACACATAACGCATAACGCATAACACATAACGCATAACGCATAACGCATAACGCATAACGCATTACTCATAACGCATAACGCATAACGCACAAAGCATAACGCATAACGCATAACGCATAACACAGAATGCACAACGCATAACGAATACCGCAAAACGCATAACGCCTAACGCATAACGGATCCCGCATAACGCATAAAGCATAACGCAGAACGCATAACGCAGAACGCATAACGCATAACATATAACGCATAACGCATAACACATAACGCATACCGTATAACCCATAACGCATAACGCATAACACGTAACGAATATCGCATAACGCATAATCCATAACGCATAACGCATAAAGCACAACGCATAACGAATAACGCAAAACGCATAACGCATAACGGATCCAGCATTACTCATAACGCATAACGCATAACGCATAACGCATAACGCATAACGCATAACGCATAACGCATAACGCAGAATGCATAACGCATAACGCATAACGCATAACGCATAACGCATAACGCATAACGCATAACGCAGAACGCATACCGCATAACGCATAACGCATAACGCATAACGCATAACGCATAACGCATAACGCATAACGCATTACTCATAACGCATAACGCATAACGCACAAAGCATAACGCATAACGCATAACGCATAACGCATAACGCATAACGCATAACGCATAACGCATAACGCATAACGCATAACGCATAACGCATAACGCATAACGCATCACGCATAACGCATGACGAATAACGCATAACGCATAACGCATAACACATAACGCATAACGCATAACGCATAACGCATAACGCATAACGAATAACCCATAACGCATAACGCATAACGCATAACGCATAACGCATAACGCATAACGCATAACGCATAACGCATAACGCATAACGCATAACGCATAACGCATAACGCATAACGCATAACGCATAACGCATAACGCATAACGCATAACGCATAACGCATAACGCATAACGCATAACGCATAACGCATAACGCATAACGCATAACGCATAACGCATAACGCATAACGCATAACGCATAACGCATAACGCATAACGCATAACGCATAACGCAGAACGCACAACGCATAACGCATAACGCATAACGCATAACGCATCACGCATAACGCATAACGCATAACGCATAACGCATAACGCATAACGCATAACACATAACACATAACGCATAACGCATAACGCATAACGCATTACTCATAACGCATAACGCATAACGCACAAAGCATAACGCATAACGCATAACGCATAACGCAGAATGCATAACGCATAACGCATAACGCATAACGCATAACGCATAACGCATAACGCATAACGCATAACGCATAACGCATAACGCATAGCGCATAACGCATAACGCATCACGCATAACGCATAACACATAACGCATAACGCATAACACATAACGCATAACGCATAACGCATAACGCATAACGCATTAGTCATAACGCATAACGCATAACGCACAAAGCATAACGCATAACGCATAACGCAGAATGCACAACGCATAACACATAACGCATAACGCATAACGCATAACGCATAACGAATAACCCATAACGCATAACGCATAACGCATAACGCATAACGCAAAACGCATAACGCAAAACGCATAACGCATAACGCATAGCGCATAACGCATAACGCATAACGCATAACGGATCACGCATTACTCATAACGCATAACGCATAACGCATAACGCATACCGCATTACTCATAACGCATAACGCATAATGCATAACGGATCACGCATTACTCATAACGCATAACGCATAACGCATAACGCATAACGCATAACGCATAACACATAACGAATATCGCATAACGCATAACGTATAACGCATAACGGATACCGCATAACGCATAACGCATAACGCATAACGCATAACGCATAACGCATAACGCATAACGCATAACGCATAACGCATAACGCAAAACGCATAACGCATAACGCATAACGCATAACGCATAACGCATAATGGATCACGCATTACTCAAAACGCATAACGCATAACGGATCACGCATTACTCATAACGCATGACGCATAACGCATAACGCATAACGCATAACGCATAACGCATAACACGTAACGAATATCGCATAACGCATAATCCATAACGCATAACGCATAAAGCACAACGCATAACGAATAACGCAAAACGCATAACGCATAACGGATCCAGCATTACTCATAACGCAAAACGCATAACGCATAATCCATAACGCATAACGCATAAAGCACAACGCATAACGAATAACGCAAAACGCATAACGCATAACGGATCCAGCATTATCCATAACGCATAACGGATCACGCAAATCACATAACGCATAACGGATCACGCATTACTCATAACGCATAACGCATAACGCATAACGCATAACGCATAACGCATAACGCATAACACGTAACGAATATCGCATAACGCATAATCCATAACGCATAACGCATAAAGCACAACGCATAACGAATAACGCAAAACGCATAACGCATAACGCATAACGGATCCAGCATTACTCATAACGCAAAACGCATAACGCATAATCCATAACGCATAACGCATAAAGCACAACGCATAACGAATAACGCAAAACGCATAACCCATAACGCATAACGCATAACGCATAACGCATAACGCATAACGCATAACGCATAACGCATAACGCATAACGCATAACGCGTAACGCATAACGCATAAGGCATAAGGCATAACGCATATAGCATAACGCATAACGCATGACGGATCACGCCTTACTCATAACGCATAACGCATAACGCACAAAACATAACGCATAACGCATAACGCATAACGCATAACGCATAACGCATAACGCATAACGCATAACGCATAACGCATAACGCATAACGCATAACGCATAACGCATAACGCATAACGCATAACGCATAACGCATAACGCATAACGCATAACGCATAACGCATAACGCATAACGCATAACGCATAACGCATAACGCATAACGCATAACGCATAACGCATAACGCATAACGTATAACGCATAACGCATAACGCATAACGCATAACGCATAACGCATAACGCATAACGCATAACGCACAACGCATAACGCATAACGCATAACGCATAACGCATAACGCATAACACATAACGAATATCGCATAATGCATAATCCATAACGCATAACGCATAAAGCACAACGCATAACGAATAACGCAAAACGCATAACGCATAACGGATCCAGCATTACTCATAACGCATAACGCATAATCCATAACGCATAACACATAACGGATCCAGCATTACTCATAACGCATAACGCATACCGCATAACGCATAAGGCATAAGGCATAACGCATATAGCATAACGCATAACTCATGACGGATCACGCATTACTCATAACGCATAACGCATAACGCACAATGCATAACGCATAACGCATAACGCTTAACGTATAACGCATAACGCATATCGGATCAAGCATTACTCATAACGCATAACGCATTACGTATAACGCATAACGCATAACGCACAACGCATAACGCATAACGCATAACGCATAACGAATAACCCATAACGCATAACGCATAACGCATAACGCATAACGCATAACGCATAACGCATAACGCATAACGCATAACGCATAACGCATAACGCATAACGCATAACGCATAACGCATAACGCATAACGCATAACGCATAACGCATAACGCATAACGCAGACCGCACAACGCACAACGCATAACGCATAACGCATAACGCCTAACGCATAACGGATCCCGCATAACGCATAAAGCATAACGCAGAACGCATAACGCAGAACGCATAACGCATAACATATAACGCATAACGCATAACACATAACGCATACCGTATAACCCATAACGCATAACGCATAACACGTAACGAATATCGCATAACGCATAATCCATAACGCATAACGCATAAAGCACAACGCATAACGAATAACGCAAAACGCATAACGCATAACGGATCCAGCATTACTCATAACGCATAACGCATAACGCATAACGCATAACGCATAACGCATAACGCATAACGCATAACGCAGAACGCATAACGCATAACGCATAACGCATAACGCATAACGCATAACGCATAACGCATAACGCATAACGCATAACGCATAACGCATAACGCATAACGCATAACGCATAACGCATAACGCATAACGCATAACGCATTACTCATAACGCATAACGCATAACGCACAAAGCATAACGCATAACGCATAACGCATAACGCATAACGCATAACGCATAACGCATAACGCATAACGCATAACGCATAACGCATAACGCATAACGCATAACGCATAACGCATCACGCATAACGCATGACGAATAACGCATAACGCATAACGCATAACTCATAACGCATAACGCATAACGCATAACGCATAACGCATAACGAATAACCCATAACGCATAACGCATAACGCATAACGCATAACGCATAACGCATAACGCATAACGCATAACGCATAACGCATAACGCATAACGCATAACGCATAACGCATAACGCATAACGCATAAAGCATAACGCATAACGCATAACGCATAACGCATAACGCATAACGCATAACGCATAACGCATAACGCATAACGCATAACGCATAACGCATAACGCATAACGCATAACGCATAACGCATAACGCATAACGCATAACGCATAACGCATAACGCAGAACGCACAACGCATAACGCATAACGCATAACGCATAACGCATCACGCATAACGCATAACGCATAACGCATAACGCATAACGCATAACGCATAACACATAACACATAACGCATAACGCATAACGCATAACGCATTACTCATAACGCATAACGCATAACGCACAAAGCATAACGCATAACGCATAACGCATAACGCAGAATGCATAACGCATAACGCATAACGCATAACGCATAACGCATAACGCATAACGCATAACGCATAACGCATAACGCATAACGCATAGCGCATAACGCATAACGCATCACGCATAACGCATAACACATAACGCATAACGCATAACACATAACGCATAACGCATAACGCATAACGCATAACGCATTAGTCATAACGCATAACGCATAACGCACAAAGCATAACGCATAACGCATAACGCAGAATGCACAACGCATAACACATAACGCATAACGCATAACGCATAACGCATAACGCATAACGAATAACCCATAACGCATAACGCATAACGCATAACGCATAACGCAAAACGCATAACGCAAAACGCATAACGCATAACGCATAGCGCATAACGCATAACGCATAACGCATAACGGATCACGCATTACTCATAACGCATAACGCATAACGCATAACGCATACCGCATTACTCATAACGCATAACGCATAATGCATAACGGATCACGCATTACTCATAACGCATAACGCATAACGCATAACGCATAACGCATAACGCATAACACATAACGAATATCGCATAACGCATAACGTATAACGCATAACGGATACCGCATAACGCATAACGCATAACGCATAACGCATAACGCATAACGCATAACGCATAACGCATAACGCATAACGCATAACGCAAAACGCATAACGCATAACGCATAACGCATAACGCATAACGCATAATGGATCACGCATTACTCAAAACGCATAACGCATAACGGATCACGCATTACTCATAACGCATGACGCATAACGCATAACGCATAACGCATAACGCATAACGCATAACACGTAACGAATATCGCATAACGCATAATCCATAACGCATAACGCATAAAGCACAACGCATAACGAATAACGCAAAACGCATAACGCATAACGGATCCAGCATTACTCATAACGCAAAACGCATAACGCATAATCCATAACGCATAACGCATAAAGCACAACGCATAACGAATAACGCAAAACGCATAACGCATAACGGATCCAGCATTATCCATAACGCATAACGGATCACGCAAATCACATAACGCATAACGGATCACGCATTACTCATAACGCATAACGCATAAAGCATAACGCATAACGCATAACGCATAACGCATAACACGTAACGAATATCGCATAACGCATAATCCATAACGCATAACGCATAAAGCACAACGCATAACGAATAACGCAAAACGCATAACGCATAACGCATAACGGATCCAGCATTACTCATAACGCATAACGCATAACGCATAATCCATAACGCATAACGCATAAAGCACAACGCATAACGAATAACGCAAAACGCATAACCCATAACGCATAACGCATAACGCGTAACGCATAACGCATAACGCATAACGCATAACGCATAACGCATAACGCATAACGCGTAACGCATAACGCATAAGGCATAAGGCATAACGCATATAGCATAACGCATAACGCATGACGGATCACGCCTTACTCATAACGCATAACGCATAACGCACAAAACATAACGCATAACGCATAACGCATAACGCATAACGCATAACGCATAACGCATAACGCATAACGCATAACGCATAACGCATAACGCATAACGCATAACGCATAACGCATAACGCATAACGCATAACGCATAACGCATAACGCATAACGCATAACGCATAACGCATAACGCATAACGCATAACGCATAACGCATAACGCATAACGCATAACGCATAACGCATAACGTATAACGCATAACGCATAACGCATAACGCATAACGCATAACGCATAACGCATAACGCATAACGCACAACGCATAACGCATAACGCATAACGCATAACGCATAACGCATAACACATAACGAATATCGCATAATGCATAATCCATAACGCATAACGCATAAAGCACAACGCATAACGAATAACGCAAAACGCATAACGCATAACGGATCCAGCATTACTCATAACGCATAACGCATAATCCATAACGCATAACACATAACGGATCCAGCATTACTCATAACGCATAACGCATACCGCATAACGCATAACGCATAAGGCATAACGCATATAGCATAACGCATAACTCATGACGGATCACGCATTACTCATAACGCATAACGCATAACGCACAATGCATAACGCATAACGCATAACGCTTAACGTATAACGCATAACGCATATCGGATCAAGCATTACTCATAACGCATAACGCATTACGTATAACGCATAACGCATAACGCACAACGCATAACGCATAACGCATAACGCATAACGAATAACCCATAACGCATAACGCATAACGCATAACGCATAACGCATAACGCATAACGCATAACGCATAACGCATAACGCATAACGCATAACGCATAACGCATAACGCATAACGCATAACGCATAACGCATAACGCATAACGCATAACGCATAACGCAGACCGCACAACGCATAACGCATAACGCATAACGCATAACGCATAACGCATCACGCATAACGCATAACGCATAACGCATAACGCATCACGCATAACACATAACACATAACGCATAACGCATAACGCATAACGCATACCTCATAACACATAACGCATAACGCATAACGCAAAACGCATAACGCAAAACGCATAACGCATAACGCATAACGCATAACACATAACGGATCACGCATTACTCATAACGCATAACGCATAACGCATAACGCATAACGCATAACGCATAACGCATAACGCATAACGCATAACGCATAACGCATAACGCATAACGCATAACGGATCACGCATTACTCATAACGCATAAAGCATAACGCATAACGCATACCGCATAACGCATAACGCATAACGCATAACGCATAACGCATAACGCATAACGCATAACGCATAACGCATAACGCATAACGCATAACGCATAACGCATAACGCATAACGCATAACGCATAGCGCATAACGCATAACGCATAACGCATAACGCATAACGCATAACGGATCACGCATTACTCATAACGCATAAAGCATAACGCATAACGCATAACGCATAACGCATAACGCATAACGCATAACGCATAACGCATAACGCATAACGCATAACGCATAACGCATAACGGATCACGCATTACTCATAACGCATAAAGCATAACGCATAACGCATACCGCATAACGCATAACGCATAACGCATAACGCATAACGCATAACGCATAACGCATAACGCATAACGCATAACGCATAACGCATAACGCATAGCGCATAACGCATAACGCATAACGCATAACGCATAACGCATAACGCATAACGCATTACTCATAACGCATAACGCATAACGCACAAAGCATAACGCATAACGCATAACGCATAACGCATAACGCATAACGCATAACGCATAACGCATAACGCATAACGCATAACGCATAACGCATAACGCATAACGCATAACGCATCACGCATAACGCATGACGAATAACGCATAACGCATAACGCATAACACATAACGCATAACGCATAACGCATAACGCATAACGCATAACGAATAACCCATAACGCATAACGCATAACGCATAACGCATAACGCATAACGCATAACGCATAACGCAGAACGCACAACGCAAAACGCATAACGCATAACGCATAACGCATCACGCATAACGCATAACGCATAACGCATAACGCATAACGCATAACGCATCACGCATAACACATAACACATAACGCATAACGCATAACGCATAACGCATACCTCATAACACATAACGCATAACGCATAACGCAGAACGCACAACGCAAAACGCATAACGCATAACGCATAACGCATCACGCACAACGCAAAACGCATAACGCATAACGCATAACGCATAACACATAACGGATCACGCATTACTCATAACGCATAACGCATAACAGATCACGCATTACTCATAACGCATAACGCATTACTCATAACGCAAAACGCATAACGCATAGCGCATAACGCATAACGCATAACGCATAACGGATCACGCATTACTCATAACGCATAACGCATAACGCATAACGCATACCGCATTACTCATAACGCATAACGCATAATGCATAACGGATCACGCATTACTCATAACGCATAACGCATAACGCATAACGCATAACGCATAACGCATAACACATAACGAATATCGCATAACGCATAACGTATAACGCATAACGGATACCGCATAACGCATAACGCATAACGCATAACGCATAACGCATAACGTATAACGCATAACGCATAACGCATAACGCAAAACGCATAACGCATAACGCATAACGCATAACGCATAACGCATAACGGATCACCCATTACTCAAAACGCATAACGCATAACGGATCACGCATTACTCATAACGCATGACGCATAACGCATAACGCATAACGCATAACGCATAACGCATAACACGTAACGAATATCGCATAACGCATTATCCATAACGCATAACGCATAAAGCACAACGCATAACGAATAACGCAAAACGCATAACGCATAACGGATCCAGCATTACTCATAACGCAAAACGCATAACGCATAATCCATAACGCATAACGCATAAAGCACAACGCATAACGAATAACGCAAAACGCATAACGCATAACGGATCCAGCATTATCCATAACGCATAACGGATCACGCAAATCGCATAACGCATAACGCATAACGCATAACGCATAACGCATAACGCATAACGCATAACGCATAACGCATAACGCATAACGCATAACGCATAACGCATAACGCATAACGCATAACGCATAACGCATAACGCATAACGCATAACGCATCACGCATAACGCATAACACATAACGCATAACGCATAACACATAACGCATAACGCATAACGCATAACGCATAACGCGTAACGCATAACGCATAACGCATAACGCATAACGCATAACGCATAACGCATAACGCATAACGCGTAACGCATAACGCATAAGGCATAAGGCATAACGCATATAGCATAACGCATAACGCATAACGGATCACGCCTTACTCATAACGCATAACGCATAACGCACAAAACATAACGCATAACGCATAACGCATAACGCATAACGCATAACGCATAACGCATAACGCATAACGCATAACGCATAACGCATAACGCATAACGCATAACGCATAACGCATAACGCATAACGCATAACGCATAACGCATAACGCATAACGCATAACGCATAACGCATAACGCATAACGCATAACGCATCACGCATAACGCATAACACATAACGCATAACGCATAACACATAACGCATAACGCATAACGCATAACGCATAACGCATAACGCATTACTCATAACGCATAACGCATAACGCACAAAGCATAACGCATAACGCATAACGCATAACACAGAATGCACAACGCATAACGAATACCGCAAAACGCATAACGCCTAACGCATAACGGATCCCGCATAACGCATAAAGCATAACGCAGAACGCATAACGCAGAACGCATAACGCATAACATATAACGCATAACGCATAACACATAACGCATACCGTATAACCCATAACGCATAACGCATAACACGTAACGAATATCGCATAACGCATAATCCATAACGCATAACGCATAAAGCACAACGCATAACGAATAACGCAAAACGCATAACGCATAACGGATCCAGCATTACTCATAACGCATAACGCATAACGCATAAAGCATAACGCATAACGCATAACGCATAACGCATAACGCAGAACGCATAACGCATAACGCATAACGCATAACGCATAACGCATAACGCATAACGCATAACGCATAACGCATAACGCATAACGCATAACGCATAACGCATAACGCATAACGCATAACGCATAACGCATAACGCATAACGCATAACGCATAACGCATAACGCATTACTCATAACGCATAACGCATAACGCACAAAGCATAACGCATAACGCATAACGCATAACGCATAACGCATAACGCATAACGCATAACGCATAACGCATAACGCATAACGCATAACGCATAACGCATAACGCATAACGCATAACGCATCACGCATAACGCATGACGAATAACGCATAACGCATAACGCATAACACATAACGCATAACGCATAACGCATAACGCATAACGCATAACGAATAACCCATAACGCATAACGCATAACGCATAACGCATAACGCATAACGCATAACGCATAACGCATAACGCATAACGCATAACGCATAACGCATAACGCATAACGCATAACGCATAACGCATAACGCATAACGCATAACGCATAACGCATAACGCATAACGCATAACGCATAACGCATAACGCATAACGCATAACGCATAACGCATAACGCATAACGCATAACGCATAACGCATAACGCAGAACGCACAACGCATAACGCATAACGCATAACGCATAACGCATCACGCATAACGCATAACGCATAACGCATAACGCATAACGCATCACGCATAACACATAACACATAACGCATAACGCATAACGCATAACGCATAACGCATACCTCATAACGGATCCAGCATTACTCATAACGCTTTACGCATACCGCATAACGCATATCGGATCAAGCATTACTCATAACGCATAACGCATTACGTATAACGCATAAGGCATAAGGCATAACGCATATAGCATAACGCATAACGCATGACGGATCACGCATTACTCATAACGCATAACGCATAACGCACAAAGCATAACGCATAACGCATAACGCTTAACGTATAACGCATAACGGATAACGCATAACGCATAACGCATAACGCATAACGCATAACGCATAACGCATAACGCATAACGCCTAACGCATCACGCATAACGCATAACGCATAACGCATAACGCATAACGCATAACGCATAAAGCATTACTCATAACATATAACGCATAACGCATAACGCAAAACGCATAACGCATAACGGATCACGCATTACTCATAACCCATAACGCATAACGCATAACGCATAACGCATAACGCATAACGGATCACGCATTACTCATAACGCATAACGCATAACGCATAACGCATACCGCATAACGCATAACGCATAACGCATAACGCATAACGCATAACGCATAACGCATAACGCATAACGAATATCGCATAACGCATAACGTATAACGCATAACGGATACCGCATAACGCATAACGCATAACGCATAACGCATAACGCATAACGCATAACGCATAACGCATAACGCATAACGCATAACGCATAACGCATAACGCATAACGCAGAACGCATAACGCATAACGCATAACGCATAACGCATCACGCATAACGCATGACGAATAACGCATAACGCATAACGCATAACACATAACGCATAACGCATAACGCATAACGCATAACGCATAACGCATAACGAATAACCCATAACGCATAACGCATAACGCATAACGCATAACGCATAACGCATAACGCATAACGCATAACGCATAACGCATAACGCATCACGCATAACACATAACACATAACGCATAACGCATAACGCATAACGCATACCTCATAACACATAACGCATAACGCATAACGCAAAACGCATAACACAAAACGCATAACGCATAACGCATAACGCATAACACATAACGGATCACGCATTACTCATAACGCATAACGCATAACAGATCACGCATTACTCATAACGCATAACGCATTACTCATAACGCAAAACGCATAACGCATAGCGCATAACGCATAACGCATAACGCATAACGGATCACGCATTACTCATAACGCATAACGCATAACGCATACCGCATTACTCATAACGCATAACGCATAATGCATAACGGATCACGCATTACTCATAACGCATAACGCATAACGCATAACGCATAACGCATAACACATAACGAATATCGCATAACGCATAACGTATAACGCATAACGGATACCGCATAACGCATAACGCATAACGCATAACGCATAACGCATAACGCATAACGCATAACGCATAACGCATAACGCATAACGCAAAACGCATAACGCATAACGCATAACGCATAACGCATAACGCATAACGGATCACGCATTACTCAAAACGCATAACGCATAACGGATCACGCATTACTCATAACGCATGACGCATAACGCATAACGCATAACGCATAACGCATAACGCATAACACGTAACGAATATCGCATAACGCATAATCCATAACGCATAACGCATAAAGCACAACGCATAACGAATAACGCAAAACGCATAACGCATAACGGATCCAGCATTACTCATAACGCAAAACGCATAACGCATAATCCATAACGCATAACGCATAAAGCACAACGCATAACGAATAACGCAAAACGCATAACGCATAACGGATCCAGCATTATCCATAACGCATAACGGATCACGCAAATCGCATAACGCATAACGGATCACGCATTACTCATAACGCATAACGCATAAAGCATAACGCATAACGCATAACGCATAACACGTAACGAATATCGCATAACGCATAATCCATAACGCATAACGCATAAAGCACAACGCATAACGAATAACGCAAAACGCATAACGCATAACGGATCCAGCATTACTCATAACGCAAAACGCATAACGCATAATCCATAACGCATAACGCATAAAGCACAACGCATAACGAATAACGCAAAACGCATATCCCATAACGCATAACGCATAACGCGTAACGCATAACGCATAACGCATAACGCATAACGCATAACGCATAACGCATAACGCATAACGCATAACGCATAACGCATAACGCATAACGCATAACGCATAACGCATAACGCATAACGCATAACGCATAACGCATAACGCATAACGCATAACGCATAACGCATAACGTATAACGCATAACGCATAACGCATAACGCATAACGCATAACGCATAACGCATAACGCATAACGCATAACGCATAACGCACAACGGATCCAGCATTACTCATAACGCATAACGCATAATCCATAACGCATAACACATAACGGATCCAGCATTACTCATAACGCATAACGCATACCGCATAACGCATAAGGCATAAGGCATAACGCATATAGCATAACGCATAACTCATGACGGATCACGCATTACTCATAACGCATAACGCATAACGCACAAAGCATAACGCATAACGCATAACGCTTAACGTATAACGCATAACGCATATCGGATCAAGCATTACTCATAACGCATAACGCATTACGTATAACGCATAACGCATAACGCACAACGCATAACGCATTACGCATAACGGATCACGCATTACTCATAACGCATGACGCATAACGCATAACGCATAACGCATCACCCATAACGCATAACACGTAACGAATATCGCATAACGCATAATCCATAACGCATAACGCATAAAGCACAACGCATAACGAATAACGCAAAACGCATAACGCATAACGGATCCAGCATTATCCATAACGCATAACGGATCACGCAAATCGCATAACGCATAACGGATCACGCATTACTCATAACGCATAACGCATAAAGCATAACGCATAACGCATAACGCATAACGCATAACACGTAACGAATATCGCATAACGCATAATCCATAACGCATAACGCATAAAGCACAACGCATAACGAATAACGCAAAACGCATAACGCATAACGGATCCAGCATTACTCATAACGTATAACGCATAATCCATAACGCATAACACATAACGGATCCAGCATTACTCATAACGCACAAAGCATAACGCATAACGCATAACGCTTAACGTATAACGCATAACGGATAACGCATAACGCATAACGCATAACGCATAACGCATAACGCATAACGCCTAACGCATCACGCATAACGCATAACGCATAACGCATAACGCATAACGCATAAAGCATTACTCATAACATATAACGCATAACGCATAACGTAAAACGCATAACGCATAACGGATCACGCATTACTCATAACCCATAACGCATAACGCATAACGCATAACGCATAACGCATAACGGATCACGCATTACTCATAACGCATAACGCATAACGCATAACGCATACCGCATAACGCATAATGCATAACGCATAACGCATAACGCATAACGCATAACGCATAACGCATAACGCATAACGCATAACGCATAACGCATAACGCATAACGCAAATCGCATAACGCATAACGGATCACGCATTACTCATAACGCATAACGCATGACGCATAACGCATAACGAATAACGCATAACGCATAACGCATGACGGATCACGCATTACTCATAACGCATAACGCATAACGCACAAAGCATAACGCATAACGCATAACGCATAACGTATAACGCATAACGGATAACGCATAACGCATAACGCATACCGCATAACGCATAACGCATAACGCATAACGCATAACGCATCACGCATAACGCATAACGCATAACGCATAACGCATAACGCATAACGCATAACGCATAACGCATAACGCACAACGCATAACGCATAACGCATAACGCATAACGCATAACGCATAACGCATAACGCATAACGCATAACGCACAACGCATAACGCATAACGCATAACGCATAACACACAACGAATATCGCATAACGCATAATCCATAACGCATAACGCATAAAGCATAACGCATAACGCATAACGCCTAACGCATAACGCATAACGCATAACGAATAAAGCATAACGCATCACGCATAAAGCATGACGCATAACGCATAATGCATAATGCACTACGCATAACGAATACCGCAAAACGCATAACGCCTAACGCATAACGGATCACGCATAACGCATAAAGCATAACGCAGAACGCATAACGCATAACATATAACGCATAACGCATAACGCATACCGTATAACCCATAACGCATAACGCATAACGGATCACGCATAACGCATAACGCAGAACGCATAACGCATAACGCATAAGGCATAACGCATAACGCATAACGCATAACGCATAACGCATAAAACATCACGCATATAGCATAATGTATAACGCATGACGGATCACGCATTACTCATAACGCATAACGCATAACGCACAAAGCATAACGCATAACGCATAACGCATAACGCATAACACACAACGAATATCGCATAACGCATAATCCATAACGCATAACGCATAAAGCACAACGCATAACGAATAACGCAAAACGCATAACGCATAACGCATAATCCATAACGCAAAACGCATAACGGACCCAGCATTACTCATAACGCATAACGCATACCGCATAACGCATAATGCATAACGCATAACGCATAACTCATAACGCATAACGCATAACGCATAACGCATAACGCAAAACGCATAACGCATAACGCATAGCGGATCACGCATTACTAATAACGCATAACGCATAACGCACAAAGCATAACGCATAACGCATAACGCATAACGCAGAACGCATAACGCATAACGCATAACGCAAAACGCATAGCGCATAACGCATAACGCATAACGCATAACGCATAACGCATAGCGCATAACGCATAACGCATAACGCATAACGCATAACGGATCACGCATAACGCATAAAGCATAACGCATAACGCATAACGCCTAACGCATAACGCATAACGCATAACGAATAAAGCATAACGCATCACGCATAAAGCATAAGGCATAACGCATAATGCATAATGCACAACGCATAACGAATACCGCAAAACGCATAACGCCTAACGCATAACGGATCACGCATAACGCATAAAGCATAACGCAGAACGCAGTACGCATAACATATAACGCATAACGCATAACGCATACCGTATAACCCATAACGCATAACGCATAACGCATAACGCATAATGCACAACGCATAACGAATACCGCATAACGCATAATGCATACCGCATAACGCATAACGCATAACGCATAACGCATAACGCATAACACACAACGAATATCGCATAACGCATAATCCATAACGCATAACGCATAAAGCACAACGCATAACGAATAACGCAAAACGCATAACGCATAACGCATAATCCATAACGCAAAACGCATAACGGACCCAGCATTACTCATAACGCATAACGCATACCGCATAACGCATATCGGATCAAGCATTACTCATAACGCATAACGCATTACGTGTAACGCATAAGGCATAAGGCATAACGCATATAGCATAATGTATAACGCATGACGGATTACGCATTACTCATAACGCATAACGCATAACGCACAAAGCATAACGCACAACGCATAACGCATAACGCATAACGCATAAAACATCACGCATAAAGCATAACGCATAACGCATAACGCATAACGCATAACTCATAACGCATAACGCATAACGCATAACGCATAACGCATAACGCATAGCGCATAACGCATCACGCATAACGCATAATGCATAACGCATAACGCATAACGCATAACTCATAACGCATAACGCATAACGCATAACGCATAACGCATAGCGCAAAACGCATCACGCATCACGCATAACGCATAACGCATAACGCATAACGCAAAACGCATAACGCATAACGCATAACGCATAGCGGATCACGCATTACTCATAACGCATAACGCATAACGCACAAAGCATAACGCATAACGCATAACGCATAACGCAGAACGCATAACGCATAACGCATAACGCATAACGCATAACGCATAGCGCATAACGCATAACGCATAACGCATAACGCATAACGCATAACGGATCACGCATAACGCATAAAGCATAACGCATAACGCCTAACGCATAACGCATAACGCATAACGAATAAAGCATAACGCATCACGCATAAAGCATAACGCATAACGCATAATGCATAATGCACAACGCATAACGAATACCGCAAAACGCATAACGCCTAACGCATAACGGATCACGCATAACGCATAAAGCATAACGCAGAACGCATAACGCATAACATATAACGCATAACGCATAACGCATACCGTATAACCCATAACGCATAACGCATAACGCATAAAGCATAACGCATAACTTTTAACGCATAACGCAGAACGCATAACGCATAACGCATAACGCATAACGCATAACGCATAACGCATAACGCATAACGCATAACGCATAACGCATAACGCATAACGCATAACGCATAACGCATAACGCATAATGCACAACGCATAACGAATACCGCATAACGCATAATGCATACCGCATAACGCATAACGCATAACGCATAACGCATAACGCATAACGAATAAAGCAAAACGCATAACGCATAACGCATCACGCATAACGCATAACGCATAACACACAACGAATATCGCATAACGCATAATGCACAACGCATAACGAATACCGCATAACGCATAATGCATACCGCATAACGCATAATGCATAACGCATAACGCATAACGCATAACTCATAACGCATAACGCATAACGCATAACGCATAACGCATAACGCATAGCGCATAACGCATAACGGATCCAGCATTACTCATAACGCATAACGCATACCGCATAACGCATATCGGATCAAGCATTACTCATAACGCATAACGCATTACGTGTAACGCATAAGGCATAAGGCATAACGCATATAGCATAATGTTTAACGCATGACGGATCACGCATTACTCATAACGCATAACGCATAACGCACAAAGCATAACGCATAACGCATAACGCATAATGTATAACGCATAACGCATAACGCATAACGTATAACGCACAACGCATAACGCATAACGCATAACGCATAACGCATAACGCATAACTCATAACGCATAACGCATAACGCATAACGCATAACGCATAACGCATAGCGCATAACGCATCACGCATAACGCATAATGCATAACGCATAACGCATAACTCATAACGCATAACGCATAACGCATAAAGCAAAACGCATAACGCATACCGCATAACGCATAGCGGATCACGCATTACTCATAACGCATAACGCATACCGCATAACGAATATCGGATCAAGCATTACTCATAACCCATAACGCATAACGCATAAAGCATAACGCATAACTTTTAACGCATAACGCAGAACGCATAACGCATAACGCATAACGCATAACGCATAACGCATAACGCATAACGCATAACGCATAACGCATAACGCATAACGCATAACGCATAACGCATAACGCATAAAACATCACGCATACAGCATAACGCATAACGCATAACGCATAACGCATAACGCATAACGCATAACGCATCACGCATAACGCATAATGCATAACGCATAACGCACAACGCATAACTCATAACGCATAACGCATAACGCATAACGCAAAACGCATAACGCATAACGCATAACGCATAGCGGATCACGCATTACTCATAACGCATAACGCATAACGCACAAAGCATAACGCATAACGCATAGCGGATCACGCATTACTCATAACGCATAACGCATAACGCACAAAGCATAACGCATAACGCATAACGCATAACGCATAACGCATAACGCATAACGCATAACGCATAACGCATATCGCATAACGCATAACGCATAACGCATAACGCATAGCGCATAACGCATAACGCATAACGCATAACGCATAACGCATAACGGATCACGCATAACGCATAAAGCATAACGCATAACGCATAACGCCTAACGCATAACGCATAACGCATAACGCATAACGAATAAAGCATAACGCATCACGCATAAAGCATAACGCATAACGCATAATGCATAATGCATAACGCATAACGAATACCGCAAAACGCATAACGCCTAACGCATAACGGATCACGCATAACGCATAAAGCATAACGCAGAACGCATAACGCATAACATATAACGCATAACGCATGACGCATACGGTATAACCCATAACGCATAACGCATAACGCATAACGCATAACGCATAACGCATAACGCATAACGCATAACGCATAACGCATAACGCATAACGCATAACGCATAACGCATAACGCATAACGCATAACGCATAACGCACAACGCATAACGCACAACGCATAACGCATAACGAATAACCCATAACGCATAACGCATAACGCATAACGAATAACGCATAACGCGTAACGCATAACGCATAACTAATAACGCATAACGCATAACGAATAACGCATAACGCATAACGCATAACGTATAACGCATAACGCCTAACGCATAAGGCATAAGGCATAAGGCATAAGGCGTAACGCATATAGCATAACGCATAACGGATGACGGATCACGCATTACTCATAACGCATAACGCATAACGCACAAAGCATAACGCATAACGCATAACGCATAACGCATAACGCATAACGCATAACGCATAACGCATAACGCATAACGCATAACGCATAACGCATAACGCATAACGCATAACGCATAACGCATAACGCATAACGCATAACGCATAACGCATAACGCACAACGCATAACGCATAACGCATAACGCATAACACACAACGAATATCGCAATAACGCATAATCCATAACGCATAACGCATAAAGCACAACGCATAACGAATAACGCAAAACGCATAACGCATAACGCATAATCCATAACGCAAAACGCATAACGGATCCAGCATTACTCATAACGCATAACGCATACCGCATAACGCATATCGGATCAAGCATTACTCATAACCTATAACGCATTACGTGTAACGCATAAGGCATAAGGCATAACGCATATAGCATAATGTATAACGCATGACGGATCACGCATTACTCATAACGCATAACGCATAACGCACAAAGCATAACGCATAACGCATAACGCATAATGTATAACGCATAACGCATAACGCATAACGCATAACGCACATCGCATAACGCATAACGCATAACGCATAACGCATAACTCATAACGCATAACGCATAACGCATAACGCATAGCGCATAACGCATCACGCATAACGCATAATGCATAACGCATAACGCATAACGCATAACGCATAACGCATAACGCATAACTCATAACGCATAACGCATAACGCATAACGCATAACGCATAGCGCATAACGCATCACGCATAACGCATAATGCATAACGCATAACGCATAACTCATAACGCATAACGCATAACGCATAACGCATAAAGCATAACGCATAACTTTTAACGCATAACGCAGAACGCATAACGCATAACGCATAACGCATAACGCATAACGCATAACGCATAACGCATAACGCATAACGCATAACGCATAACGCATAACGCATAACGCATAACGAATACCGCAAAACGCATAACGCATAACGCATAACGCATAACGCATAACGCATAACGCATCACGCATAACGCATAATGCATAACGCATAACGCACAACGCATAACTCATAACGCATAACGCATAACGCATAACGCAAAACGCATAACGCATAACGCATAACGCATAGCGGATCACGCATTACTCATAACGCATAACGCATAACGCACAAAGCATAACGCATAACGCATAGCGGATCACGCATTACTCATAACGCATAACGCATAACGCACAAAGCATAACGCATAACGCATAACGCATAACGCATAACGCATAACGCATAACGCATAACGCATAACGCATATCGCATAACGCATAACGCATAACGCATAACGCATAGCGCATAACGCATAACGCATAACGCATAACGCATAACGCATAACGGATCACGCATAACGCATAAAGCATAACGCATAACGCATAACGCCTAACGCATAACGCATAACGCATAACGCATAACGAATAAAGCATAACGCATCACGCATAAAGCATAACGCATAACGCATAATGCATAATGCATAACGCATAACGAATACCGCAAAACGCATAACGCCTAACGCATAACGGATCACGCATAACGCATAAAGCATAACGCAGAACGCATAACGCATAACATATAACGCATAACGCATGACGCATACGGTATAACCCATAACGCATAACGCATAACGCATAACGCATAACGCATAACGCATAACGCATAACGCATAACGCATAACGCATAACGCATAACGCATAACGCATAACGCATAACGCATAACGCATAACGCATAACGGACAACGCATAACGCACAACGCATAACGCATAACGAATAACCCATAACGCATAAGACATAACGCATAACGAATAACGCATAACGCGTAACGCATAACGCATAACTAATAACGCATAACGCATAACGAATAACGCATAACGCATAACGCATAACGTATAACGCATAACGCCTAACGCATAACGCATAACGCATAACGCATAACGCATAACGCATAACGCATAACGCATAACGCATAACGCATAACGCATAACGCATAACGCATAACGCATAACGCATAACGCATAACGCATAACGCATAACGCACAACGCATAACGCATAACGCATAACGCATAACACACAACGAATATCGCAATAACGCATAATCCATAACGCATAACGCATAAAGCACAACGCATAACGAATAACGCAAAACGCATAACGCATAACGCATAATCCATAACGCAAAACGCATAACGGATCCAGCATTACTCATAACGCATAACGCATACCGCATAACGCATATCGGATCAAGCATTACTCATAACCTATAACGCATTACGTGTAACGCATAAGGCATAAGGCATAACGCATATAGCATAATGTATAACGCATGACGGATCACGCATTACTCATAACGCATAACGCATAACGCACAAAGCATAACGCATAACGCATAACGCATAATGTATAACGCATAACGCATAACGCATAACGCATAACGCACATCGCATAACGCATAACGCATAACGCATAACGCATAACTCATAACGCATAACGCATAACGCATAACGCATAGCGCATAACGCATCACGCATAACGCATAATGCATAACGCATAACGCATAACGCATAACTCATAACGCATAACGCATAACGCAAAACGCATAACGCATAACGCATAGCGGATCACGCATTACTCATAACGCATAACGCATAACGCATTACGTGTAACGCATAAGGCATAAGGCATAACGCATATAGCATAATGTATAACGCATGACGGATCACGCATTACTCATAACGCATAACGCATAACGCACAAAGCATAACGCATAACGCATAACGCATAATGTATAACGCATAACGCATAACGCATAACGCATAACGCACAACGCATAACGCATAACGCATAACGCATAACGCATAACTCATAACGCATAACGCATAACGCATAACGCATAACGCATAGCGCATAACGCATCACGCATAACGCATAATGCATAACGCATAACGCATAACTCATAACGCATAACGCATAACGCATAACGCATAACGCATAACGCATAACGCATAACGTATAACGCATAACGCATAACGCATAACGCATAACGCATAACGCATAACGCATAACGCATAACGCATAACGCATAGCGCATAACGCATAACGCATAACGCATAACGCATAACGCATAACGCATAGCGCATAACGCATAACGCATAACGCATAACGCATAACGCATAACGGATCACGCATAACGCATTAAGCATAACGCATAACGCATAACGCATAGCGCATAACGCATAACGCATAACGCATAACGCATAACGCATAACGGATCACGCATAACGCATTAAGCATAACGCATAACGCATAGCGCCTAACGCATAACGCATAACGAATAAAGCATAACGCATCACGCATAAAGCATAACGCATAACGCATAATGCATAATGCATAACACATAACGAATACCGCAAAACGCATAACGCCTAACGCATAACGGATCACGCATAACGCATAAAGCATAACGCAGAACGCATAACGCATAACATATAACGCATAACGCATAACGCATACGGTATAACCCATAACGCATAACGCATAACGCATAAAGCATAACGCATAACTTTTAACGCATAACGCAGAACGCATAACGCATAACGCATAACGGATCCAGCATTACTCATAACGCATAACGCATACCGCATAACGCATATCGGATCAAGCATTACTCATAACGCATAACGCATTACGTGTAACGCATAAGGCATAAGGCATAACGCATATAGCATAATGTATAACGCATGACGGATCACGCATTACTCATAACGCATAACGCATAACGCACAAAGCATAACGCATAACGCATAACGCATAATGTATAACGCATAACGCATAACGCATAACGTATAACGCACAACGCATAACGCATAACGCATAACGCATAACGCATAACTCATAACGCATAACGCATAACGCATAACGCATAACGCATAACGCATAGCGCATAACGCATCACGCATAACGCATAATGCATAACGCATAACGCATAACTCATAACGCATAACGCATAACGCATAAAGCAAAACGCATAACGCATACCGCATAACGCATAGCGGATCACGCATTACTCATAACGCATAACGCATACCGCATAACGAATATCGGATCAAGCATTACTCATAACCCATAACGCATAACGCATAAAGCATAACGCATAACTTTTAACGCATAACGCAGAACGCATAACGCATAACGCATAACGCATAACGCATAACGCATAACGCATAACGCATAACGCATAAAGCATAACGCATCACGCATAAAGCATAACGCATAATGCATAATGCATAACGCATAACGAATACCGCAAAACGCATAACGCCTAACGCATAACGGATCACGCATAACGCATAAAGCATAACGCAGAACGCATAACGCATAACATATAACGCATAACGCATGACGCATACGGTATAACCCATAACGCATAACGCATAACGCATAACGCATAACGCATAACGCATAACGCATAACGCATAACGCATAACGCATAACGCATAACGCATAACGCATAACGCATAACGCATAACGCATAACGCATAACGCATAACGCACAACGCATAACGCACAACGCATAACGCATAACGAATAACCCATAACGCATAACGCATAACGCATAACGAATAACGCATAACGCGTAACGCATAACGCATAACTAATAACGCATAACGCATAACGAATAACGCATAACGCATAACGCATAACGTATAACGCATAACGCCTAACGCATAAGGCATAAGGCATAAGGCATAAGGCGTAACGCATATAGCATAACGCATAACGGATGACGGATCACGCATTACTCATAACGCATAACGCATAACGCACAAAGCATAACGCATAACGCATAACGCATAACGCATAACGCATAACGCATAACGCATAACGCATAACGCATAACGCATAACGCATAACGCATAACGCATAACGCATAACGCATAACGCATAACGCATAACGCATAACGCATAACGCACAACGCATAACGCATAACGCATAACGCATAACACACAACGAATATCGCAATAACGCATAATCCATAACGCATAACGCATAAAGCACAACGCATAACGCATAACGCAAAACGCATAACGCATAACGCATAATCCATAACGCAAAACGCATAACGGATCCAGCATTACTCATAACGCATAACGCATACCGCATAACGCATATCGGATCAAGCATTACTCATAACCTATAACGCATTACGTGTAACGCATAAGGCATAAGGCATAACGCATATAGCATAATGTATAACGCATGACGGATCACGCATTACTCATAACGCATAACGCATAACGCACAAAGCATAACGCATAACGCATAACGCATAATGTATAACGCATAACGCATAACGCATAACGCATAACGCACATCGCATAACGCATAACGCATAACGCATAACGCATAACTCATAACGCATAACGCATAACGCATAACGCATAGCGCATAACGCATCACGCATAACGCATAATGCATAACGCATAACGCATAACGCATAACGCATAACGCATAACGCATAACGCATAACTCATAACGCATAACGCATAACGCATAACGCATAACGCATAGCGCATAACGCATCACGCATAACGCATAATGCATAACGCATAACGCATAACTCATAACGCATAACGCATAACGCATAACGCATAAAGCATAACGCATAACTTTTAACGCATAACGCAGAACGCATAACGCATAACGCATAACGCATAACGCATAACGCATAACGCATAACGCATAACGCATAACGCATAACGCATAACGCATAACGCATAACGAATACCGCAAAACGCATAACGCATAACGCATAACGCATAACGCATAACGCATAACGCATCACGCATAACGCATAATGCATAACGCATAACGCACAACGCATAACTCATAACGCATAACGCATAACGCATAACGCAAAACGCATAACGCATAACGCATAACGCATAGCGGATCACGCATTACTCATAACGCATAACGCATAACGCACAAAGCATAACGCATAACGCATAGCGGATCACGCATTACTCATAACGCATAACGCATAACGCACAAAGCATAACGCATAACGCATAACGCATAACGCAGAACGCATAACGCATAACGCATAACGCATAACGCATATCGCATAACGCATAACGCATAACGCATAACGCATAACGCATAGCGCATAACGCATAACGCATAACGCATAACGCATAACGCATAACGGATCACGCATAACGCATAAAGCATAACGCATAACGCATAACGCCTAACGCATAACGCATAACGCATAACGCATAACGAATAAAGCATAACGCATCACGCATAAAGCATAACGCATAACGCATAATGCATAATGCATAAAGCATAACGAATACCGCAAAACGCATAACGCCTAACGCATAACGGATCACGCATAACGCATAAAGCATAACGCAGAACGCATAACGCATAACATATAACGCATAACGCATGACGCATACGGTATAACCCATAACGCATAACGCATAACGCATAACGCATAACGCATAACGCATAACGCATAACGCATAACGCATAACGCATAACGCATAACGCATAACGCATAACGCATAACGCATAACGCATAACGCACAACGCATAACGCACAACGCATAACGAATAACCCATAACGCATAACGCATAACGCATAACGAATAACGCATAACGCGTAACGCATAACGCATAACTAATAACGCATAACGCATAACGAATAACGCATAACGCATAACGCATAACGTATAACGCATAACGCCTAACGCATAAGGCATAAGGCATAAGGCATAAGGCGTAACGCATAACGCATAACGCATAACGCATAACGCATAACGCATAACGCATAACGCATAACGCATAACGCATAACGCATAACGCATAACGCATAACGCATAACGCATAACGCATAACGCATAACGCACAACGCATAACGCATAACGCATAACGCATAACACACAACGAATATCGCAATAACGCATAATCCATAACGCATAACGCATAAAGCACAACGCATAACGAATAACGCAAAACGCATAACGCATAACGCATAATCCATAACGCAAAACGCATAACGGATCCAGCATTACTCATAACGCATAACGCATACCGCATAACGCATATCGGATCAAGCATTACTCATAACCTATAACGCATTACGTGTAACGCATAAGGCATAAGGCATAACGCATATAGCATAATGTATAACGCATGACGGATCACGCATTACTCATAACGCATAACGCATAACGCACAAAGCATAACGCATAACGCATAACGCATAATGTATAACGCATAACGCATAACGCATAACGCATAACGCACATCGCATAACGCATAACGCATAACGCATAACGCATAACTCATAACGCATAACGCATAACGCATAACGCATAGCGCATAACGCATCACGCATAACGCATAATGCATAACGCATAACGCATAACGCATAACTCATAACGCATAACGCATAACGCAAAACGCATAACGCATAACGCATAGCGGATCACGCATTACTCATAACGCATAACGCATAACGCACAAAGCATAACGCATAACGCATAACGCATAACGCAGAACGCATAACGCATAACGCATCACGCATAACGCATAACGCATAACGCACAACGCATAACGCATAACGCATAACGCCTAACGCATAACGCATAACGCATAACGCATAACGAATAAAGCATAACGCATCACGCATAAAGCATAACGCATAACGCATACGGTATAACCCATAACGCATAACGCATAAAGCATAACGCATAACTTTTAACGCATTACGCAGAACGCATAAGGCATAACGCATAACGCATAACGCATAACGCATAACGCATAACGCATAACGCATAACGCATAACGCATAACGCATAACGCATAACGCATAACGCATAACGCATAAAACATCACGCATACAGCATAACGCATAACGCATAACGCATAACGCATAACGCATAACGCATAACGCATAACGCATAACGCATCACGCATAACGCATAATGCATAACGCATAACGCACAACGCATAACTCATAACGCATAACGCATAACGCATAACGCATAACGCAAAACGCATAACGCATAACGCATAACGCATAGCGGATCACGCATTACTCATAACGCATAACGCATACCGCACAAAGCATAACGCATAACGCATAGCGGATCACGCATTACTCATAACGCATAACGCATAACGCACAAAGCATAACGCATAACGCATAACGCATAACGCAGAACGCATAACGCATAACGCATAACGCATAACGCATATCGCATAACGCATAACGCATAACGCATAACGCATAGCGCATAACGCATAACGCATAACGCATAACGCATAACGCATAACGGATCACGCATAACGCATAAAGCATAACGCATAACGCATAACGCCTAACGCATAACGCATAACGCATAACGCATAACGAATAAAGCATAACGCATCACGCATAATGCATAATGCATAACGCATAACGAATACCGCAAAACGCATAACGCCTAACGCATAACGGATCACGCATAACGCATAAAGCATAACGCAGAACGCATAACGCATAACATATAACGCATAACGCATAACGCATAACGCATAACGCATAACGCATAACGCATAACGCATAACGCACAACGCATAACGCACAACGCATAACGCATAACGAATAACCCATAACGCATAACGCATAACGCATAACGAATAACGCATAACGCGTAACGCATAACGCATAACTAATAACGCATAACGCATAACGAATAACGCATAACGCATAACGCATAACGTATAACGCATAACGCCTAACGCATAAGGCATAAGGCATAAGGCATAAGGCGTAACGCATATAGCATAACGCATAACGGATGACGGATCACGCATTACTCATAACGCATAACGCATAACGCACAAAGCATAACGCATAACGCATAACGCATAGCGCATAACGCATAACGCATAACGCATAACGCATAACGCATAACGCATAACGCATAACGCATAACGCATAACGCATAACGCATAACGCATAACGCATAACGCATAACGCATAACGCATAACGCATAACGCATAACGCATAACGCACAACGCATAACGCATAACGCATAACGCATAACGCATAACACACAACGAATATCGCAATAACGCATAATCCATAACGCATAACGCATAAAGCACAACGCATAACGAATAACGCAAAACGCATAACGCATAACGCATAATCCATAACGCAAAACGCATAACGGATCCAGCATTACTCATAACGCATAACGCATACCGCATAACGCATATCGGATCAAGCATTACTCATAACCTATAACGCATTACGTGTAACGCATAAGGCATAAGGCATAACGCATATAGCATAATGTATAACGCATAACGGATCACGCATTACTCATAACGCATAACGCATAACGCACAAAGCATAACGCATAACGCATAACGCATAATGTATAACGCATAACGCATAACGCATAACGCATAACGCACATCGCATAACGCATAACGCATAACGCATAACGCATAACTCATAACGCATAACGCATAACGCATAACGCATAGCGCATAACGCATCACGCATAACGCATAATGCATAACGCATAACGCATAACGCATAACGCATAACTCATAACGCATAACGCATAACGCATAACGCAAAACACATAACGCATAACGCATAGCGTATCACGCATTACTCATAACGCATAACGCATAACGCACAAAGCATAACGCATAACGCATAACGCATAACGCAGAACGCATAACGCATAACGCATAACGCATCACGCATAACGCATAACGCATAACGCATAACGCATAACGCATAACGCATAACGCATAACGCATAACGCATAACGCATAACGCATAACGCATAACGGATCACGCATAACGCATAACGCATAACGCATAACGCATAACGCATAACGCATAGCGCATAACGCATAACGCATAACGCATAACGCATAACGCATAACGCATAACGCATAACGCATAACGCATAACGCATAACGCATAACGCATAACGCATAACGCATAACGCACAACGCATAACGCATAACGAATAACCCATAACGCATAACGCATAACGCATAACGCATAACGAATAACGCATAACGCGTAACGCATAACGCATAACTAATAACGCATAACGCATAACGAATAACGCATAACGCATAACGCATAACGTATAACGCATAACGCCTAACGCATAAGGCATAAGGCATAAGGCATAAGGCGTAACGCATATAGCATAACGCATAACGCATGACGGATCACGCATTACTCATAACGCATAACGCATAACGCACAAAGCATAACGCATAACGCATAACGCATAACGCATAACGCATAACGCATAACGCATAACGCATAACGCATAACGCATAACGCATAACGCATAACGCATAACGCATAACGCATAACGCATAACGCATAACGCACAACGCATAACGCATAACGCATAACGCATAACGCATAACACACAACGAATATCGCAATAACGCATAATCCATAACGCATATCGCATAAAGCACAACGCATAACGAATAACGCAAAACGCATAACGCATAACGCATAATCCATAACGCAAAACGCATAACGGATCCAACATTACTCATAACGCATTACGCATACCGCATAACGCATATCGGATCAAGCATTACTCATAACGCATAACGCATTACGTGTAACGCATAAGGCATAAGGCATAACGCATATAGCATAATGTATAACGCATGACGGATCACGCATTACTCATAACGCATAACGCATAACGCACAAAGCATAACGCATAACGCATAACGCATAATGTATAACGCATAACGCATAACGCATAACGCATAACGCATAACGCACATCGCATAACGCATAACGCATAACGCATAACGCATAACTCATAACGCATAACGCATAACGCATAACGCATAACGCATAGCGCATAACGCATCACGCATAACGCATAATGCATAACGCATAACGCATAACGCATAACTCATAACGCATAACGCATAACGCATAACGCATAACGCATAACGCATAACGCACAACGCATAACGCACAACGCATAACGCATAACGCATAACCCATAACGCATAACGCATAACGCATAACGCATAACGAATAACGCATAACGCGTAACGCATAACGCATAACTAATAACGCATAACGCATAACGCATAACGCATAACGCATAACGCACAACGCACAACGCACAACGCATAACGAATAACCCATAACGCATAACGCATAACGCATAACGCATAACGCACAACGCATAACGCACAACGCATAACGCATAACGAATAACCCATAACGCATAACGCATAACGCATAACGAATAACGCATAACGCGTAACGCATAACGCATAACGCATAACGCATAACGGATCACGCATAACGCATAAAGCATAACGCATAAGGCATAACGCCTTACGCATAACACATAACGCATAACGCATAACGCTTAACGCATAACGCATAACGCATAAAGCATAACGCATAACGCATAGCGCATAACGCATAACGCATAACGCATAACGCATAACGCATAACGCATAACGCATAACGCATAACGCATAACGCATAACGCATAACGCATAACGCATAACGCACAACGCATAACGCACAACGCATAACGCATAACGAATAACCCATAACGCATAACGCATAACGCATAACGCATAACGAATAACGCATAACGCGTAACGCATAACGCATAACTAATAACGCATAACGCATAACGCATAACGCATAACGCATAACGCACAACGCAGAACGCACAACGCATAACGCATAACGAATAACCCATAACGCATAACGCATAACGCATAACGCATAACGAATAACGCATAAAGCATAACTTTTAACGCATAACGCATAACGCATAACGCATAACGCATAACGCATAACGCATAACGCATAACGCATAACGCATAACGCATAACGCATAACGCATAACGCATAACGCATAACGCATAACGCATAACGCATAACGCATAACGCATAACGCATAACGCATAACGCATAACGCATAACGCATAACGCATAACGTATAACTCATAACGCATAACGCATAACGCATAACGCATAACGCATAACGCATAACGCATAACGCATAACGCAAACGTATAACGCACATCGCATAACGAATAACGAACAACGCATAACGCATAACGCATAATGGATAAAGCATAACGCATAACGCATAACGCATATCGCAAACGTATAACGCACAACGCATAACGTATAACTCATAACTCACAACGCATAACGCATAACGAACAACGCATATCGCATAATGCATAACGCATAACGCATAACGCATAACGCATAATTCATAACGCATAACGCATAACGCATAACGCCGAACGCATAACGCATAACGCATATCGCATAACGCATAACGCATAACGCATAACGCATATCGCAAACGTATAACGCACAACGCATAACGTATAAGTCATAACTCACAACGCATAACGCATAACGAACAACGCATATCGCATAATGCATAACGCATAACGCATAACGCATAACGCATAACGCATAACGCATAACGCATAACGCATAACGCATAACGCATAACGCATAACGCATAACGCATAATGGATAAAGCATAACGCATAACGCATAACGCATATCGCAAACGTATAACGCACAACGCATAACGTATAACTCATAACTCACAACGCATAACGCATAACGAACAACGCATATCGCATAATGCATAACGCATAACGCATAACGCATAACGCATAACGCATAACGCATAACGCATAACGCACAACGCATAACGCACAACGCATAACGCATAACGAATAACCCATAACGCATAACGCATAACGCATAACGAATAACGCATAACGCGTAACGCATAACGCATAACTAATAACGCATAACGCATAACGAATAACGCATAACGCATAACGCATAACGTATAACGCATAACGCCTAACGCATAAGGCATAAGGCATAAGGCATAAGGCGTAACGCATATAGCATAACGCATAACGGATGACGGATCACGCATTACTCATAACGCATAACGCATAACGCACAAAGCATAACGCATAACGCATAACGCATAGCGCATAACGCATAACGCATAACGCATAACGCATAACGCATAACGCATAACGCATAACGCATAACGCATAACGCATAACGCATAACGCATAACGCATAACGCATAACGCATAACGCATAACGCATAACGCATAACGCATAACGCATAACGCACAACGCATAACGCATAACGCATAACGCATAACGCATAACACACAACGAATATCGCAATAACGCATAATCCATAACGCATAACGCATAAAGCACAACGCATAACGAATAACGCAAAACGCATAACGCATAACGCATAATCCATAACGCAAAACGCATAACGGATCCAGCATTACTCATAACGCATAACGCATACCGCATAACGCATATCGGATCAAGCATTACTCATAACCTATAACGCATTACGTGTAACGCATAAGGCATAAGGCATAACGCATATAGCATAATGTATAACGCATGACGGATCACGCATTACTCATAACGCATAACGCATAACGCACAAAGCATAACGCATAACGCATAACGCATAATGTATAACGCATAACGCATAACGCATAACGCATAACGCACAACGCATAACGCATAACGCATAACGCATAACGCATAACTCATAACGCATAACGCATAACGCATAACGCATAGCGCATAACGCATCACGCATAACGCATAATGCATAACGCATAACGCATAACGCATAACGCATAACTCATAACGCATAACGCATAACGCATAACGCAAAACACATAACGCATAACGCATAGCGTATCACGCATTACTCATAACGCATAACGCATAACGCACAAAGCATAACGCATAACGCATAACGCATAACGCAGAACGCATAACGCATAACGCATAACGCATCACGCATAACGCATAACGCATAACGCATAACGCATAACGCATAACGCATAGCGCATAACGCATAACGCATAACGCATAACGCATAACGCATAACGGATCACGCATAACGCATAACGCATAACGCATAACGCATAACGCATAACGCATAGCGCATAACGCATAACGCATAACGCATAACGCATAACGCATAACGCATAACGCATAACGCATAACGCATAACGCATAACGCATAACGCATAACGCATAACGCATAACGCACAACGCATAACGCATAACGAATAACCCATAACGCATAACGCATAACGCATAACGCATAACGAATAACGCATAACGCGTAACGCATAACGCATAACTAATAACGCATAACGCATAACGAATAACGCATAACGCATAACGCATAACGTATAACGCATAACGCCTAACGCATAAGGCATAAGGCATAAGGCATAAGGCGTAACGCATATAGCATAACGCATAACGCATGACGGATCACGCATTACTCATAACGCATAACGCATAACGCACAAAGCATAACGCATAACGCATAACGCATAACGCATAACGCATAACGCATAACGCATAACGCATAACGCATAACGCATAACGCATAACGCATAACGCATAACGCATAACGCATAACGCATAACGCATAACGCATAACGCACAACGCATAACGCATAACGCATAACGCATAACGCATAACACACAACGAATATCGCAATAACGCATAATCCATAACGCATATCGCATAAAGCACAACGCATAACGAATAACGCAAAACGCATAACGCATAACGCATAATCCATAACGCAAAACGCATAACGGATCCAACATTACTCATAACGCATTACGCATACCGCATAACGCATATCGGATCAAGCATTACTCATAACGCATAACGCATTACGTGTAACGCATAAGGCATAAGGCATAACGCATATAGCATAATGTATAACGCATGACGGATCACGCATTACTCATAACGCATAACGCATAACGCACAAAGCATAACGCATAACGCATAACGCATAATGTATAACGCATAACGCATAACGCATAACGCATAACGCATAACGCACATCGCATAACGCATAACGCATAACGCATAACGCATAACTCATAACGCATAACGCATAACGCATAACGCATAACGCATAGCGCATAACGCATCACGCATAACGCATAATGCATAACGCATAACGCATAACGCATAACTCATAACGCATAACGCATAACGCATAACGCATAACGCATAACGCATAACGCACAACGCATAACGCACAACGCATAACGCATAACGAATAACCCATAACGCATAACGCATAACGCATAACGCATAACGAATAACGCATAACGCGTAACGCATAACGCATAACTAATAACGCATAACGCATAACGCATAACGCATAACGCATAACGCACAACGCACAACGCACAACGCATAACGAATAACCCATAACGCATAACGCATAACGCATAACGCATAACGCACAACGCATAACGCACAACGCATAACGCATAACGAATAACCCATAACGCATAACGCATAACGCATAACGAATAACGCATAACGCGTAACGCATAACGCATAACGCATAACGCATAACGGATCACGCATAACGCATAAAGCATAACGCATAAGGCATAACGCCTTACGCATAACACATAACGCATAACGCATAACGCTTAACGCATAACGCATAACGCATAAAGCATAACGCATAACGCATAGCGCATAACGCATAACGCATAACGCATAACGCATAACGCATAACGCATAACGCATAACGCATAACGCATAACGCATAACGCATAACGCATAACGCATAACGCACAACGCATAACGCACAACGCATAACGCATAACGAATAACCCATAACGCATAACGCATAACGCATAACGCATAACGAATAACGCATAACGCGTAACGCATAACGCATAACTAATAACGCATAACGCATAACGCATAACGCATAACGCATAACGCACAACGCAGAACGCACAACGCATAACGCATAACGAATAACCCATAACGCATAACGCATAACGCATAACGCATAACGAATAACGCATAAAGCATAACTTTTAACGCATAACGCATAACGCATAACGCATAACGCATAACGCATAACGCACAACGCACAACGCACAACGCATAACGAATAACCCATAACGCATAACGCATAACGCATAACGCATAACGCACAACGCATAACGCACAACGCATAACGCATAACGAATAACCCATAACGCATAACGCATAACGCATAACGAATAACGCATAACGCGTAACGCATAACGCATAACGCATAACGCATAACGGATCACGCATAACGCATAACGCATAACGCATATCGCATAACGCATAACGCATAACGCATAACGCATATCGCAAACGTATAACGCACAACGCATAACGTATAAGTCATAACTCACAACGCATAACGCATAACGAACAACGCATATCGCATAATGCATAACGCATAACGCATAACGCATAACGCATAACGCATAACGCATAACGCATAACGCATAACGCATAACGCATAACGCATAACGCATAACGCATAACGCCGAACGCATAACGCATAACGCATAACGCATTACGCATAACGCATAACGCATAACGCATAACGCATAACGCATAACGCATAACGCACAACGCATAACGCACAACGCATAACGCATAACGAATAACCCATAACGCATAACGCATAACGCATAACGAATAACGCATAACGCGTAACGCATTACGCATAACTAATAACGCATAACGCATAACGAATAACGCATAACGCATAACGCATAACGTATAACGCATAACGCCTAACGCATAAGGCATAAGGCATAAGGCGTAACGCATATAGCATAACGCATAACGCATGACGGATCACGCATTACTCATAACGCATAACGCATAACGCACAAAGCATATCGCATAACGCATAACGCATAACGCATAACGCATAACGCATAACGCATAACGCATAACGCATAACGCATAACGCATAACGCATAACGCATAACGCATAACGCATAACGCATAACGCATAACGCATAACGCATAACGCATAACGCATAACACACAACGAATATCGCAATAACGCATAATCCGTAACGCATAACGCATAAAGCACAACGCATAACGAATAACGCAAAACGCATAACGCATAACGCATAATCCATAACGCAAAACGCATAACGGATCCAGCATTACTCATAACGCATAACGCATACCGCATAACGCATATCGGATCAAGCATTACTCATAACGCATAACGCATTACGTGTAACGCATACGGCATAAGGCATAACGCATATAGCATAATGTATAACGCATGACGGATCACGCATTACTCATAACGCATAACGCATAACGCACAAAGCATAACGCATAACGCATAACGCATAATGTATAACGCATAACGCATAACGCATAACGCATAACGCATAACGCATAATGCATAACGCATAACTCATAACGCATAACGCATAACGCATAACGCATAGCGCATAACGCAGCACGCATAACGCATAATGCATAACGCATAACGCATAACGCATAACTCATAACGCATAACGCATAACGCATAACGCAAAACGCATAACGCATAACGCATAGCGGATCACGCATTACTCATAACGCATAACGCATAACGCACAAAGCATAACGCATAACGCATAACGCATAACACAGAACGCATAACGCATAACGCATAACGCATAACGCATAACGCATAACGCATAACGCATAACGCATAACGCATAACGCATAGCGCATAACGCATAACGCATAACGCATTACTCATAACGCATAACGGATCACGCATAACGCATAACGCATAACGCATAACGCATAACGCATAACGCATAACGCATAACGCATAACGCATAACGCATAACGCATAACGCATAACGCATAACGCAAAACGCATAACGCATAACGCATAACGCACAACGCATAACGCATAACGCATAACGCATAACGAATAACCCATAACGCATAACGCATAACGCATAACTCATAACGAATAACGCATAACGCGTAACGCATAACGCATAACTAATAACGCATAACGCATAACGAATAACGCATAACGCATAACGCATAACGTATAACGCATAACGCCTAACGCATAAGGCATAAGGCATAAGGCATAAGGCGTAACGCATATAGCATAACGCATAACGCATGACGGATCACGCATTACTCATAACGCATAACGCATAACGCACAAAGCATAACGCATAACGCATAACGCATAACGCATAACGCATAACGCATAACGCATAACGCATAACGCATAACGCATAACGCATAACGCATAACGCACAACGCATAACGCATAACGCATAACGCATAAAGCATAACACACAACGAATATCGCAATAACGCATAATCCATAACGCATAACGCATAAAGCACAACGCATAACGCATAACGCATAACGCATAACGCATAATCCATAACGCAAAACGCATAACGGATCCAGCATTACTCATAACGCATAACGCATACCGCATAACGCATATCGGATCAAGCATTACTCATAACGCATAACGCATTACGTGTAACGCATAAGGCATAAGGCATAACGCATATAGCATAATGTATAACGCATGACGGATCACGCATTACTCATAACGCATAACGCATAACGCACAAAGCATAACGCATAACGCATAACGCATAATGTATAACGCATAACGCATAACGCATAACGCATAACGCACATCGCATAACGCATAACGCATAACGCATAACGCACAAAGCATAACGCATAACGCATAACGCATAACGCAGAACGCATAACGCATAACGCATCACGCATAACGCATAACGCATAACTAATAACGCATAACGCATAACGCATAACGCATAACGCATAACGCATAACGCATAACGCATAACGCATAACGCATAACGTATAACTCATAACGCATAACGCATAACGCATAACGCATAACGCATAACGCATAACGCATAACGCAAACGTATAACGCACATCGCATAACGAATAACGAACAACGCATAACGCATAACGCATAATGCATAAAGCATAACGCATAACGCATAACGCATATCGCAAACGTATAACGCACAACGCATAACGTATAACTCATAACTCACAACGCATAACGCATAACGAACAACGCATATCGCATAATGCATAACGCATAACGCATAACGCATAACGCATAATTCATAACGCATAACGCATAACGCATAACGCCGAACGCATAACGCATAACGCATATCGCATAACGCATAACGCATAACGCATAACGCATATCGCAAACGTATAACGCACAACGCATAACGTATAAGTCATAACTCACAACGCATAACGCATAACGAACAACGCATATCGCATAATGCATAACGCATAACGCATAACGCATAACGCATAACGCATAACGCATAACGCATAACGCATAACGCATAACGCATAACGCATAACGCATAACGCCGAACGCATAACGCATAACGCATAACGCATTACGCATAAGGCATAACGCATAACGCATAACGCATAACGCATAACGCATAACGCATAACGCACAACGCATAACGCACAACGCATAACGCATAACGAATAACCCATAACGCATAACGCATAACGCATAACGAATAACGCATAACGCGTAACGCATTACGCATAACTAATAACGCATAACGCATAACGAATAACGCATAACGCATAACGCATAACGTATAACGCATAACGCCTAACGCATAAGGCATAAGGCATAAGGCATAAGGCGTAACGCATATAGCATAACGCATAACGCATGACGGATCACGCATTACTCATAACGCATAACGCATAACGCACAAAGCATATCGCATAACGCATAACGCATAACGCATAACGCATAACGCATAACGCATAACGCATAACGCATAACGCATAACGCATAACGCATAATGCATAACGCATAACGCACAACGCATAACGCACAACGCATAACGCATAACGAATAACCCATAACGCATAACGCATAACGCATAACGAATAACGCATAACGCGTAACGCATTACGCATAACTAATAACGCATAACGCATAACGAATAACGCATAACGCATAACGCATAACGTATAACGCATAACGCCTAACGCATAAGGCATAAGGCATAAGGCATAAGGCGTAACGCATATAGCATAACGCATAACGCATGACGGATCACGCATTACTCATAACGCATAACGCATAACGCACAAAGCATATCGCATAACGCATAACGCATAACGCATAACGCATAACGCATAACGCATAACGCATAACGCATAACGCATAACGCATAACGCATAACGCATAACGCATAACGCATAACGCATAACGCATAACGCACAACGCATAACGCATAACGCATAACGCATAACGCATAACACACAACGAATATCGCAATAACGCATAATCCGTAACGCATAACGCATAAAGCACAACGCATAACGAATAACGCAAAACGCATAACGCATAACGCATAATCCATAACGCAAAACGCATAACGGATCCAGCATTACTCATAACGCATAACGCATACCGCATAACGCATATCGGATCAAGCATTACTCATAACGCCAACGCATTACGTGTAACGCATACGGCATAAGGCATAACGCATATAGCATAATGTATAACGCATGACGGATCACGCATTACTCATAACGCATAACGCATAACGCACAAAGCATAACGCATAACGCATAACGCATAACGCATAACGCATAACGCATAACGCATAACGCATAACGCATAACGCATAATGCATAACGCATAACGCATAACGCATAACGCATTACTCATAACGCATAACGCATAACGCACAAAGCATAACGCATAACGCATAACGCATAACGCATAACGCATAACGCATAACGCATAACGCATAACGCATAACGCATAACGCATAACGCATAACGCATAACGCATAACGCATAACGCACAACGCATAACGCATAACGCATAACGCATAACGCATAACGCATAGCGCATAACGCACAAAGCATAACGCATAACGCATAACGCATAACGCATAACGCATAACGCATAGCGCATAACGCATAACGCATAACGCATAACGCATAACGCATAACGGATCACGCATAACGCATAACGCATAACGCATAACGCATAACGCATAACGCATAGCGCATAACGCATAACGCATAACGCATAACGCATAACGCATAACGCATAACGCATAACGCATAACGCATAACGCATAACGCATAACGCATAACGCATAACGCATAACGCACAACGCATAACGCATAACGAATAACCCATAACGCATAACGCATAACGCATAACGCATAACGAATAACGCATAACGCGTATCGCATAACGCATAACTAATAACGCATAACGCATAACGAATAACGCATAACGCATAACGCATAACGTATAACGCATAACGCCTAACGCATAAGGCATAAGGCATAAGGCATAAGGCGTAACGCATATAGCATAACGCATAACGCATGACGGATCACGCATTACTCATAACGCATAACGCATAACGCACAAAGCATAACGCATAACGCATAACGCATAACGCATAACGCATAACGCATAACGCATAACGCATAACGCATAACGCATAACGCATAACGCATAACGCATAACGCATAACGCATAACGCATAACGCACAACGCATAACGCATAACGCATAACGCATAACGCATAACACACAACGAATATCGCAATAACGCATAATCCATAACGCATATCGCATAAAGCACAACGCATAACGAATAACGCAAAACGCATAACGCATAACGCATAATCCATAACGCAAAACGCATAACGGATCCAACATTACTCATAACGCATTACGCATACCGCATAACGCATATCGGATCAAGCATTACTCATAACGCATAACGCATTACGTGTAACGCATAAGGCATAAGGCATAACGCATATAGCATAATGTATAACGCATGACGGATCACGCATTACTCATAACGCATAACGCATAACGCACAAAGCATAACGCATAACGCATAACGCATAATGTATAACGCATAACGCATAACGCATAACGCATAACGCATAACGCACATCGCATAACGCATAACGCATAACGCATAACGCATAACTCATAACGCATAACGCATAACGCATAACGCATAACGCATAGCGCATAACGCATCACGCATAACGCATAATGCATAACGCATAACGCATAACGCATAACTCATAACGCATAACGCATAACGCATAACGCATAACGCATAACGCATAACGCACAACGCATAACGCACAACGCATAACGCATAACGAATAACCCATAACGCATAACGCATAACGCATAACGCATAACGAATAACGCATAACGCGTAACGCATAACGCATAACTAATAACGCATAACGCATAACGCATAACGCATAACGCATAACGCACAACGCACAACGCATAACGCATAACGAATAACCCATAACGCATAACGCATAACGCATAACGCATAACGCACAACGCATAACGCACAACGCATAACGCATAACGAATAACCCATAACGCATAACGCATAACGCATAACGAATAACGCATAACGCGTAACGCATAACGCATAACGCATAACGCATAACGGATCACGCATAACGCATAAAGCATAACGCATAAGGCATAACGCCTTACGCATAACACATAACGCATAACGCATAACGCTTAACGCATAACGCATAACGCATAAAGCATAACGCATAACGCATAGCGCATAACGCATAACGCATAACGCATAACGCATAACGCATAACGCATAACGCATAACGCATAACGCATAACGCATAACGCATAACGCATAACGCATAACGCACAACGCATAACGCACAACGCATAACGCATAACGAATAACCCATAACGCATAACGCATAACGCATAACGCATAACGAATAACGCATAACGCGTAACGCATAACGCATAACTAATAACGCATAACGCATAACGCATAACGCATAACGCATAACGCACAACGCAGAACGCACAACGCATAACGCATAACGAATAACCCATAACGCATAACGCATAACGCATAACGCATAACGAATAACGCATAAAGCATAACTTTTAACGCATAACGCATAACGCATAACGCATAACGCATAACGCATAACGCATAACGCATAACGCATAACGCATAACGCATAACGCATAACGCATAACGCATAACGCATAACGCATAACGCATAACGCATAACGCATAACGCATAACGCATAACGCATAACGCATAACGCATAACGCATAACGCATAACGTATAACTCATAACGCATAACGCATAACGCATAACGCATAACGCATAACGCATAACGCATAACGCATAACGCAAACGTATAACGCACATCGCATAACGAATAACGAACAACGCATAACGCATAACGCATAATGCATAAAGCATAACGCATAACGCATAACGCATATCGCAAACGTATAACGCACAACGCATAACGTATAACTCATAACTCACAACGCATAACGCATAACGAATAACGCATATCGCATAATGCATAACGCATAACGCATAACGCATAACGCATAATTCATAACGCATAACGCATAACGCATAACGCCGAACGCATAACGCATAACGCATATCGCATAACGCATAACGCATAACGCATAACGCATATCGCAAACGTATAACGCACAACGCATAACGTATAAGTCATAACTCACAACGCATAACGCATAACGAACAACGCATATCGCATAATGCATAACGCATAACGCATAACGCATAACGCATAACGCATAACGCATAACGCATAACGCATAACGCATAACGCATAACGCATAACGCATAACGCATAACGCCGAACGCATAACGCATAACGCATAACGCATTACGCATAACGCATAACGCATAACGCATAACGCATAACGCATAACGCATAACGCACAACGCATAACGCACAACGCATAACGCATAACGAATAACCCATAACGCATAACGCATAACGCATAACGAATAACGCATAACGCGTAACGCATTACGCATAACTAATAACGCATAACGCATAACGAATAACGCATAACGCATAACGCATAACGGATCACGCATAACGCATAAAGCATAACGCATAAGGCATAACGCCTTACGCATAACACATAACGCATAACGCATAACGCATAACGCATAACGCATAACGCATAACGCATAACGCATAACGCATAACGCATAACGCATAACGCATAACGCCGAACGCATAACGCATAACGCATAACGCATTACGCATAACGCATAACGCATAACGCATAACGCATAACGCATAACGCATAACGCACAACGCATAACGCACAACGCATAACGCATAACGAATAACCCATAACGCACAACGCATAACGCATAACGAATAACCCATAACGCATAACGCATAACGCATAACGAATAACGCATAACGCGTAACGCATAACGCATAACGCATAACGCATAACGGATCACGCATAACGCATAAAGCATAACGCATAAGGCATAACGCCTTACGCATAACACATAACGCATAACGCATAACGCTTAACGCATAACGCATAACGCATAAAGCATAACGCATAACGCATAGCGCATAACGCATAACGCATAACGCATAACGCATAACGCATAACGCATAACGCATAACGCATAACGCATAACGCATAACGCATAACGCATAACGCATAACGCACAACGCATAACGCACAACGCATAACGCATAACGAATAACCCATAACGCATAACGCATAACGCATAACGCATAACGAATAACGCATAACGCGTAACGCATAACGCATAACTAATAACGCATAACGCATAACGCATAACGCATAACGCATAACGCACAACGCAGAACGCACAACGCATAACGCATAACGAATAACCCATAACGCATAACGCATAACGCATAACGCATAACGAATAACGCATAAAGCATAACTTTTAACGCATAACGCATAACGCATAACGCATAACGCATAACGCATAACGCATAACGCATAACGCATAACGCATAACGCATAACGCATAACGCATAACGCATAACGCATAACGCATAACGCATAACGCATAACGCATAACGCATAACGCATAACGCATAACGCATAACGCATAACGTATAACTCATAACGCATAACGCATAACGCATAACGCATAACGCATAACGCATAACGCATAACGCATAACGCAAACGTATAACGCACATCGCATAACGAATAACGAACAACGCATAACGCATAACGCATAATGCATAAAGCATAACGCATAACGCATAACGCATATCGCAAACGTATAACGCACAACGCATAACGTATAACTCATAACTCACAACGCATAACGCATAACGAACAACGCATATCGCATAATGCATAACGCATAACGCATAACGCATAACGCATAATTCATAACGCATAACGCATAACGCATAACGCCGAACGCATAACGCATAACGCATAACGCATAACGCATAACGCATAACGCATAACGCATATCGCAAACGTATAACGCACAACGCATAACGTATAAGTCATAACTCACAACGCATAACGCATAACGCACAACGCATATCGCATAATGCATAACGCATAACGCATAACGCATAACGCATAACGCATAACGCATAACGCATAACGCATAACGCATAACGCATAACGCATAACGCATAACGCATAACGCCGAACGCATAACGCATAACGCATAACGCATTACGCATAACGCATAACGCATAACGCATAACGCATAACGCATAACGCATAACGCACAACGCATAACGCACAACGCATAACGCATAACGAATAACCCATAACGCATAACGCATAACGCATAACGCATAACGCATAACGCGTAACGCATAACGCATAACGAATAACGCATAACGCATAACGAATAACGCATAACGCATAACGCATAACGTATAACGCATAACGCCTAACGCATAAGGCATAAGGCATAAGGCGTAACGCATATAGCATAACGCATAACGCATGACGGATCACGCATTACTCATAACGCATAACGCATAACGCACAAAGCATATCGCATAACGCATAACGCATAACGCATAACGCATAACGCATAACGCATAACGCATAACGCATAACGCATAACGCATAACGCATAACGCATAACGCATAACGCATAACGCACAACGCATAACGCATAACGCATAACGCATAACGCATAACACACAACGAATATCGCAATAACGCATAATCCGTAACGCATAACGCATAAAGCACAACGCATAACGAATAACGCAAAACGCATAACGCATAACGCATAATCCATAACGCAAAACGCATAACGGATCCAGCATTACTCATAACGCATAACGCATACCGCATAACGCATATCGGATCAAGCATTACTCATAACGCATAACGCATTACGTGTAACGCATACGGCATAAGGCATAACGCATATAGCATAATGTATAACGCATGACGGATCACGCATTACTCATAACGCATAACGCATAACGCACAAAGCATAACGCATAACGCATAACGCATAATGTATAACGCATAACGCATAACGCATAACGCATAACGCATAACGCATAATGCATAACGCATAACGCATAACGCATAACGCATAACGCATAACGCATAGCGCATAACGCAGCACGCATAACGCATAATGCATAACGCATAACGCATAACGCATAACTCATAACGCATAACGCATAACGCATAACGCAAAACGCATAACGCATAACGCATAGCGGATCACGCATTACTCATAACGCATAACGCATAACGCACAAAGCATAACGCATAACGCATAACGCATAACACAGAACGCATAACGCATAACGCATAACGCATCACGCATAACGCATAACGCATAACGCATAACGCATAACGCATAACGCATAACGCATAACGCATAACGCATAACGCATTACTCATAACGCATAACGGATCACGCATAACGCATAACGCATAACGCATAACGCATAACGCATAACGCATAACGCATAACGCATAACGCATAACGCATAACGCATAACGCATAACGCATAACGCAAAACGCATAACGCATAACGCATAACGCACAACGCATAACGCACAACGCATAACGCATAACGCATAACCCATAACGCATAACGCATAACGCATAACTCATAACGAATAACGCATAACGCGTAACGCATAACGCATAACTAATAACGCATAACGCATAACGAATAACGCATAACGCATAACGCATAACGTATAACGCATAACGCCTAACGCATAAGGCATAAGGCATAAGGCATAAGGCGTAACGCATATAGCATAACGCATAACGCATGACGGATCACGCATTACTCATAACGCATAACGCATAACGCACAAAGCATAACGCATAACGCATAACGCATAACGCATAACGCATAACGCATAACGCATAACGCATAACGCATAACGCATAACGCATAACGCATAACGCACAACGCATAACGCATAACGCATAACGCATAAAGCATAACACACAACGAATATCGCAATAACGCATAATCCATAACGCATAACGCATAAAGCACAACGCATAACGAATAACGCATAACGCATAACGCATAATCCATAACGCAAAACGCATAACGGATCCAGCATTACTCATAACGCATAACGCATACCGCATAACGCATATCGGATCAAGCATTACTCATAACGCATAACGCATTACGTGTAACGCATAAGGCATAAGGCATAACGCATATAGCATAATGTATAACGCATGACGGATCACGCATTACTCATAACGCATAACGCATAACGCACAAAGCATAACGCATAACGCATAACGCATAATGTATAACGCATAACGCATAACGCATAACGCATAACGCACATCGCATAACGCATAACGCATAACGCATAACGCACAAAGCATAACGCATAACGCATAACGCATAACGCAGAACGCATAACGCATAACGCATCACGCATAACGCATAACGCATAACTAATAACGCATAACGCATAACGCATAACGCATAACGCATAACGCATAACGCATAACGCATAACGCATAACGCATAACGTATAACTCATAACGCATAACGCATAACGCATAACGCATAACGCATAACGCATAACGCATAACGCAAACGTATAACGCACATCGCATAACGAATAACGAACAACGCATAACGCATAACGCATAATGCATAAAGCATAACGCATAACGCATAACGCATATCGCAAACGTATAACGCACAACGCATAACGTATAACTCATAACTCACAACGCATAACGCATAACGAACAACGCATATCGCATAATGCATAACGCATAACGCATAACGCATAACGCATAATTCATAACGCATAACGCATAACGCATAACGCCGAACGCATAACGCATAACGCATATCGCATAACGCATAACGCATAACGCATAACGCATATCGCAAACGTATAACGCACAACGCATAACGTATAAGTCATAACTCACAACGCATAACGCATAACGAACAACGCATATCGCATAATGCATAACGCATAACGCATAACGCATAACGCATAACGCATAACGCATAACGCATAACGCATAACGCATAACGCATAACGCATAACGCATAACGCCGAACGCATAACGCATAACGCATAACGCATTACGCATAAGGCATAACGCATAACGCATAACGCATAACGCATAACGCATAACGCATAACGCACAACGCATAACGCACAACGCATAACGCATAACGAATAACCCATAACGCATAACGCATAACGCATAACGAATAACGCATAACGCGTAACGCATTACGCATAACTAATAACGCATAACGCATAACGAATAACGCATAACGCATAACGCATAACGTATAACGCATAACGCCTAACGCATAAGGCATAAGGCATAAGGCATAAGGCGTAACGCATATAGCATAACGCATAACGCATGACGGATCACGCATTACTCATAACGCATAACGCATAACGCACAAAGCATATCGCATAACGCATAACGCATAACGCATAACGCATAACGCATAACGCATAACGCATAACGCATAACGCATAACGCATAACGCATAACGCATAACGCATAACGCACAACGCATAACGCACAACGCATAACGCATAACGAATAACCCATAACGCATAACGCATAACGCATAACGAATAACGCATAACGCGTAACGCATTACGCATAACTAATAACGCATAACGCATAACGAATAACGCATAACGCATAACGCATAACGTATAACGCATAACGCCTAACGCATAAGGCATAAGGCATAAGGCATAAGGCGTAACGCATATAGCATAACGCATAACGCATGACGGATCACGCATTACTCATAACGCATAACGCATAACGCACAAAGCATATCGCATAACGCATAACGCATAACGCATAACGCATAACGCATAACGCATAACGCATAACGCATAACGCATAACGCATAACGCATAACGCATAACGCATAACGCATAACGCATAACGCATAACGCACAACGCATAACGCATAACGCATAACGCATAACGCATAACACACAACGAATATCGCAATAACGCATAATCCGTAACGCATAACGCATAAAGCACAACGCATAACGAATAACGCAAAACGCATAACGCATAACGCATAATCCATAACGCAAAACGCATAACGGATCCAGCATTACTCATAACGCATAACGCATACCGCATAACGCATATCGGATCAAGCATTACTCATAACGCATAACGCATTACGTGTAACGCATACGGCATAAGGCATAACGCATATAGCATAATGTATAACGCATGACGGATCACGCATTACTCATAACGCATAACGCATAACGCACAAAGCATAACGCATAACGCATAACGCATAATGTATAACGCATAACGCATAACGCATAACGCATAACGCATAACGCATAATGCATAACGCATAACTCATAACGCATAACGCATAACGCATAACGCATAGCGCATAACGCAGCACGCATAACGCATAATGCATAACGCATAACGCATAACGCATAACTCATAACGCATAACGCATAACGCAAAACGCATAACGCATAACGCATAGCGGATCACGCATTACTCATAACGCATAACGCATAACGCACAAAGCATAACGCATAACGCATAACGCATAACACAGAACGCATAACGCATAACGCATCACGCATAACGCATAACGCATAACGCATAACGCATAACGCATAACGCATAGCGCATAACGCATAACGCATAACGCATTACGCATAACGCATAACGGATCACGCATAACGCATAACGCATAACGCATAACGCATAACGCATAACGCATAGCGCATAACGCATAACGCATAACGCATAACGCATAACGCATAACGCATAACGCAAAACGCATAACGCATAACGCATAACGCACAACGCATAAAGCACAACGCATAACGCATAACGAATAACCCATAACGCATAACGCATAACGCATAACTCATAACGAATAACGCATAACGCGTAACGCATAACGCATAACTAATAACGCATAACGCATAACGAATAACGCATAACGCATAACGCATAACGTATAACGCATAACGCCTAACGCATAAGGCATAAGGCATAAGGCATAAGGCGTAACGCATATAGCATAACGCATAACGCATGACGGATCACGCATTACTCATAACGCATAACGCATAACGCACAAAGCATAACGCATAACGCATAACGCATAACGCATAACGCATAACGCATAACGCATAACGCATAACGCATAACGCATAACGCATAACGCATAACGCATAACGCATAACGCATAACGCACAACGCATAACGCATAACGCATAACGCATAAAGCATAACACACAACGAATATCGCAATAACGCATAATCCATAACGCATAACGCATAAAGCACAACGCATAACGAATAACGCATAACGCATAACGCATAATCCATAACGCAAAACGCATAACGGATCCAGCATTACTCATAACGCATAACGCATACCGCATAACGCATATCGGATCAAGCATTACTCATAACGCATAACGCATTACGTGTAACGCATAAGGCATAAGGCATAACGCATATAGCATAATGTATAACGCATGACGGATCACGCATTACTCATAACGCATAACGCATAACGCACAAAGCATAACGCATAACGCATAACGCATAATGTATAACGCATAACGCATAACGCATAACGCATAACGCACATCGCATAACGCATAACGCATAACGCATAACGCACAAAGCATAACGCATAACGCATAACGCATAACGCAGAACGCATAACGCATTACGCATCACGCATAACGCATAACGCATAACTAATAACGCATAACGCATAACGAATAACGCATAACGCATAACGCATAACGTATAACGCATAACGCATAACGTATAACGCATAACGCCTAACGCATAAGGCATAAGGCATAAGGCATAAGGCGTAACGCATATAGCATAACGCATAACGCATGACGGATCACGCATTACTCATAACGCATAACGCATAACGCACAAAGCATATCGCATAACGCATAACGCATAACGCATAACGCATAACGCATAACGCATAACGCATAACGCATAACGCATAACGCATAACGCATAACGCATAACGCACAACGCATAACGCACAACGCATAACGCATAACGAATAACCCATAACGCATAACGCATAACGCATAACGAATAACGCATAACGCGTAACGCATTACGCATAACTAATAACGCATAACGAATAACGCATAACGCATAACGCATAACGTATAACGCATAACGCCTAACGCATAAGGCATAAGGCATAAGGCATAAGGCATAAGGCGTAACGCATATAGCATAACGCATAACGCATGACGGATCACGCATTACTCATAACGCATAACGCATAACGCACAAAGCATATCGCATAACGCATAACGCATAACGCATAACGCATAACGCATAACGCATAACGCATAACGCATAACGCATAACGCATAACGCATAACGCATAACGCATAACGCATAACGCATAACGCATAACGCACAACGCATAACGCATAACGCATAACGCATAACGCATAACACACAACGAATATCGCAATAACGCATAATCCGTAACGCATAACGCATAAAGCACAACGCATAACGAATAACGCAAAACGCATAACGCATAACGCATAATCCATAACGCAAAACGCATAACGGATCCAGCATTACTCATAACGCATAACGCATACCGCATAACGCATATCGGATCAAGCATTACTCATAACGCATAACGCATTACGTGTAACGCATACGGCATAAGGCATAACGCATATAGCATAATGTATAACGCATGACGGATCACGCATTACTCATAACGCATAACGCATAACGCACAAAGCATAACGCATAACGCATAACGCATAATGTATAACGCATAACGCATAACGCATAACGCATAACGCATAACGCATAATGCATAACGCATAACTCATAACGCATAACGCATAACGCATAACGCATAACGCATAGCGCATAACGCAGCACGCATAACGCATAATGCATAACGCATAACGCATAACGCATAACTCATAACGCATAACGCATAACGCAAAACGCATAACGCATAACGCATAGCGGATCACGCATTACTCATAACGCATAACGCATAACGCACAAAGCATAACGCATAACGCATAACGCATAACACAGAACGCATAACGCATAACGCATCACGCATAACGCATAACGCATAACGCATAACGCATAACGCATAACGCATAGCGCATAACGCATAACGCATAACGCATTACGCATAACGCATAACGGATCACGCATAACGCATAACGCATAACGCATAACGCATAACGCATAACGCATAACGCATAACGCATAACGCATAACGCATAACGCATAACGCATAACGCATAACGCAAAACGCATAACGCATAACGCATAACGCACAACGCATAACGCACAACGCATAACGCATAACGAATAACCCATAACGCATAACGCATAACGCATAACTCATAACGAATAACGCATAACGCGTAACGCATAACGCATAACTAATAACGCATAACGCATAACGAATAACGCATAACGCATAACGCATAACGTATAACGCATAACGCCTAACGCATAAGGCATAAGGCATAAGGCATAAGGCGTAACGCATATAGCATAACGCATAACGCATGACGGATCACGCATTACTCATAACGCATAACGCATAACGCACAAAGCATAACGCATAACGCATAACGCATAACGCATAACGCATAACGCATAACGCATAACGCATAACGCATAACGCATAACGCATAACGCATAACGCATAACGCATAACGCACAACGCATAACGCATAACGCATAACGCATAAAGCATAACACACAACGAATATCGCAATAACGCATAATCCATAACGCATAACGCATAAAGCACAACGCATAACGAATAACGCATAACGCATAACGCATAATCCATAACGCAAAACGCATAACGGATCCAGCATTACTCATAACGCATAACGCATACCGCATAACGCATATCGGATCAAGCATTACTCATAACGCATAACGCATTACGTGTAACGCATAAGGCATAAGGCATAACGCATATAGCATAATGTATAACGCATGACGGATCACGCATTACTCATAACGCATAACGCATAACGCACAAAGCATAACGCATAACGCATAACGCATAATGTATAACGCATAACGCATAACGCATAACGCATAACGCACATCGCATAACGCATAACGCATAACGCATAACGCACAAAGCATAACGCATAACGCATAACGCATAACGCAGAACGCATAACGCATAACGCATCACGCATAACGCATAACGCATAACTAATAACGCATAACGCATAACGAATAACGCATAACGCATAACGCATAACGTATAACGCATAACGCCTAACGCATAACGCATAACGCACAACGCATAACGCATAACGCATAACGCATAACGCATAACGCATAACACACAACGAATATCGCAATAACGCATAATCCATAACGCATAACGCATAAAGCACAACGCATAACGAATAACGCAAAACGCATAACGCATAACGCATAATCCATAACGCAAAACGCATAACGGATCCAGCATTACTCATAACGCATAACGCATACCGCATAACGCATATCGGATCAAGCATTACTCATAACGCATAACGCATTACGTGTAACGCATAAGGCATAAGGCATAACGCATATAGCATAATGTATAACGCATGACGGATCACGCATTACTCATAACGCATAACGCATAACGCACAAAGCATAACGCATAACGCATAACGCATAATGTATAACGCATAACGCATAACGCATAACGCATAACGCACATCGCATAACGCATAACGCATAACGCATAACGCATAACTCATAACGCATAACGCATAACGCATAACGCATAACGCATAGCGCATAACGCATCACGCATAACGCATAATGCATAACGCATAACGCATAACGCATAACTCATAACGCATAACGCATAACGCATAACGCAAAACGCATAACGCATAACGCATAGCGGATCACGCATTACTCATAACGCATAACGCATAACGCACAAAGCATAACGCATAACGCATAACGCATAACGCAGAACGCATAACGCATAACGCATAACGCATCACGCATAACGCATAACGCATAACGCATAACGCATAACGCATAACGCATAGCGCATAACGCATAACGCATAACGCATAACGCATAACGGATCACGCATAACGCATAAAGCATAACGCATAACGCATAACGCCTAACGCATAACGCATAACATATAACGCATAACGCATAACGCATACCGTATAACCCATAACGCATAAGGCATAACGCATAATGCATAACGCATAGCGCATAACGCATAACGCATAACGCATAACGCATAACGCATAACGCATAACGCATAAAGCATTACGCATCACGCATAAAGCATGACGCATAACGCATAATGCATAACGCATAACGTATAACTCATAACGCATAACGCATAACGCATAACGCAAACGTATAACGCACATCGCATAACGAATAACGAACAACGCATAACGCATAACGCATAATGCATAAAGCATAACGCATAACGCATAACGCATAACGCATATCGCAAACGTATAACGCACAACGCATAACGTTTAACTCATTACTCACAACGCATAACGCATAACGAACAACGGATATCGCATAATGCATAACGCATAACGCATAACGCATAACGCATAAAGCATAACGCATAACGCATAACGCATAATGCATAATGCACAACGCATAACGAATACCGCAGAACGCATAACGCCTAACGCATAACGGATCACGGATAACGCATAACGCATAACGCATAACGCATAACGCATAACGCATAACGCATAACGCATAACGCATAACGCATAACGCATAACGCATAACGCATAACGCATACCGTATAACGCATAACGCATAACGCATAACGGCTAACGCATAACGCATAACGCATAACGCATAACGCATAACGCATAACGCATAACGCATAACGCATAACGCATAACGCATAACGCATAACGCATAACGCAAACGTATAACGCACAACGCATGAAGCATAACGCATAACGCATAACGCATAACGCCTAACGCATAACGCATAACGCATAACGCATAACGCATAACGCATAACGCATAACGCATAACGCATACCGTATAACGCATAACGCATAACGCATAACGGCTAACGCATAACGCATAACGCATAACGCATAACGCCTAACGCATAACGGATCACGCATAACGCATAAAGCATAACGCAGAACGCATAACGCATAACATATAACGCATAACGCATAACGCATACCGTATAACCCATAACGCATAACGCATAACGCATAAAGCATAACGCAGAACGCATAACGCATAACGCATAACGCATAACGCATAACGCATAACGCATAACGCATAACGCATAACGCATAACGCATAACGCATAACGCATAACGCATAACGCATAACGCATAACGCATAACGCATAACGCATAAAACATCACGCATAAAGCATAACGCATAACGCATAACGCATAATGCACAACGCATAACGAATACCGCATAACGCATAACGCATAACGCATAACGCATAACGCATAAAGCAAAACGCATAACGCATAACGCATCACGCATAACGCATAACGCATAACGCATACCGCATAAAGCATAACGCATAACGCATAACGCATAACGCATAACGCATAAAGCATTACGCATCACGCATAAAGCATCACGCATAACGCATAATGCATAACGCATAACGCATAACGCATAACGCATAACGCATAACGCATAACACACAACGAATATCGCAATAACGCATAATCCATAACGCATAACGCATAAAGCACAACGCATAACGAATAACGCAAAACGCATAACGCATAATCCATAACGCATAACGCATAACGCATAACGCATAACGCATAACGCAAAACGCATAACGCATAACGCATAACGCATAACGCATAACGCATAACGCATCACGCATAACGCATAACGCATAACGCATAACGCATAACGCATAACGCATAGCGCATAGCGCATAACGCATAACGCATAACGCATAACGCATAACGCATAACGGATCACGCATAACGCATAACGCATAACGCATAACGCATAACGCATAACGCATAGCGCATAACGCATAACGCATAACGCATAACGCATAACGCATAACGCATAACGCATAACGCATAACGCACAACGCATAACGCACAACGCATAACGCATAACGAATAACCCATAACGCATAACGCATAACGCATAACGAATAACGCATAACGCGTAACGCATAACGCATAACTAATAACGCATAACGCATAACGAATAACGCATAACGCATAACGCATAACGTATAACGCATAACGCACAACGCATAACGCACAACGCATAACGCATAACGAATAACCCATAACGCATAACGCATAACGCATAACGCATAACGAATAACGCATAACGCGTAACGCATAACGCATAACGCACAAAGCATAACGCATAACGCATAACGCATAACGCATAACGCATAACGCATAACGCATAACGCATAACGCATAACGCATAACCCATAACGCATAACGCACAACGCATAACGCATAACGCATAACGCATAACGCATAACACACAACGAATATCGCAATAACGCATAATCCATAACGCATAACGCATAAAGCACAACGCATAACGAATAACGCAAAACGCATAACGCATAACGCATAATCCATAACGCAAAACGCATAACGGATCCAGCATTACTCATAACGCATAACGCATACCGCATAACGCATAACGCATGACGCATAACGCATAACGCATAACGCATAACGCATAACGCATAACGCATACCGTATAACGCATAACGCATAACGCAGAACGGCTAACGCATAACGCATAACGCATAACGCATAACGCCTAACGCATAACGGATCACGCATAACGCAAAAAGCATAACGCAGAACGCATAACGCATAACATATAACGCATAACGCATAACGCATACCGTATAACCCATAACGCTAACGCATAACGCATAAAGCATAACGCATAACTTTTAACGCATAACGCAGAACGCATAACGCATAACGCATAACGCAAAACGCATAACGCATAACGCATAACGCATAACGCATAACGCATAACGCATAACGCATAACGCATAACGCATAACGCATAACGCATAACGCATAACGCATAACGCATAACGCATAACGCATAACGCATAACGCATAACGCATAACGCATAACGCATAACGCATAACGCATAACGCATAACGCATAACGCATAAAACATCACGCATAAAGCATAACGCATAACGCATAACGCATAATGCACAACGCATAACGAATACCGCATAACGCATAATGCATACCGCATAACGCATAAAGCCTAACGCATAACGCATAACGCATAACGCATAAAGCATAACGCATCACGCATAACGCATAACGCATAAAGCATTACGCATCACGCATAAAGCATGACGCATAACGCATAATGCATAACGCATAACGCATAACGCATAACGCATAACGCATAACGCATAACACACAACGAATATCGCAATAACGCATAATCCATAACGCATAACGCATAAAGCACAACGCATAACGAATAACGCAAAACGCATAACGCATAACGCATAATCCATAACGCATAACGCATAACGCATAACGCATAACGCATAACGCAAAACGCATAACGCATAACGCATATCGCATAACGCATAACGCATAACGCATCACGCATAACGCATAACGCATAACGCATAACGCATAACGCATAACGCATAGCGCATAACGCATAACGCATAACGCATAACGCATAACGCATAACGGATCACGCATAACGCATAACGCATAACGCATAACGCATAACGCATAACGCATAGCGCATAACGCATAACGCATAACGCATAACGCATAACGCATAACGCATAACGCATAACGCATAACGCATAACGCACAACGCATAACGCACAACGCATAACGCATAACGAATAACCCATAACGCATAACGCATAACGCATAACGAATAACGCATAACTAATAACGCATAACGCATAACGAATAACGCATAACGCATAACGCATAACGTATAACGCATAACGCACAACGCATAACGCACAACGCATAACGCATAACGAATAACCCATAACGCATAACGCATAACGCATAACGCATAACGAATAACGCATAACGCGTAACGCATAACGCATAACGCACAAAGCATAACGCATAACGCATAACGCATAACGCATAACGCATAACGCATAACGCATAACGCATAACCCATAACGCATAACGCACAACGCATAACGCATAACGCATAACGCATAACGCATAACACACAACGAATATCGCAATAACGCATAATCCATAACGCATAACGCATAAAGCACAACGCATAACGAATAACGCAAAACGCATAACGCATAATCCATAACGCATAACGCATACCGTATAACGCATAACGCATAACGCATAACGGCTAACGCATAACGCATAACGCATAACGCATAACGCCTAACGCATAACGGATCACGCATAACGCATAAAGCATAACGCCGAACGCATAACGCATAACATATAACGCATAACGCATAACGCATACCGTATAACCCATAACGCATAACGCATAACGCATAAAGCATAACGCATAACTTTTAACGCATAACGCAGAACGCATAACGCATAACGCATAACGCAAAACGCATAACGCATAACGCATAACGCATAACGCATAACGCATAACGCATAACGCATAACGCATAACGCATAACGCATAACGCATAACGCATAACGCATAACGCATAACGCATAACGCATAACGCATAACGCATAACGCATAAAACATCACGCATAAAGCATAACGCATAACGCATAACGCATAATGCACAACGCATAACGAATACCGCATAACGCATAATGCATACCGCATAACGCATAAAGCCTAACGCATAACGCATAACGCATAACGCATAAAGCATAACGCATCACGCATAAAGCATAACGCATAACGCATAACGCATAATGCATAATGCACAACGCATAACGAATACCGCAAAACGCATAACGCCTAACGCATAACGGATCACGCATAACGCATAACGCATAACGCATAACGCATAACGCATAACGCATAACGCATATCGCATACCGTATAACGCATAACGCATAACGCATAACGGCTAACGCATAACGCATAACGCATAACGCATAACGCATAACGCATAACGCATAACGCATAACGCATAACGCATAACGCATAACGCATAACGCATAACGCATAACGCATAACGCATAACGCATAACGCATAACGCATAACGCAAACGTATAACGCACAACGCATGAAGCATAACGCATAACGCATAACGCATAACGCCTAACGCATAACGCATAACGCATAACGCATAACGCATAACGCATAACGCATAACGCATAACGCATAACGCATAACGCATACCGTATAACGCATAACGCATAACGGCTAACGCATAACGCATAACGCATAACGCATAACGCCTAACGCATAACGGATCACGCATAACGCATAAAGCATAACGCAGAACGCATAACGCATAACATATAACGCATAAGGCATAACGCATACCGTATAACCCATAACGCATAACGCATAACGCATAAAGCATAACGCAGAACGCATAACGCATAACGCATAACGCATAACGTATAACGCACAACGCATGAAGCATAACGCATAACGCATAACGCATAACGCATAACGTATAACTCATAACTCACAACGCATAACGCATAACGCATAACGCATAACGCATAACGCATAACGCATAACGCCTAACGCATAACGCATAACGCATAACGCATAAAGCATAACGCATCACGCATAAAGCATAACGCATAACGCATAACGCATAATGCATAATGCACAACGCATAACGAATACCGCAAAACGCATAACGCCTAACGCATAACGGATCACGCATAACGCATAACGCATAACGCATAACGCATAACGCATATCGCATAACGCATAACGCATAACGCATAACGCATAACGCATAACGCATACCGTATAACGCATAACGCATAACGCATAACGGCTAACGCATAACGCATAACGCATAACGCATAACGCATAACGCATAACGCATAACGCATAACGCATAACGCATAACGCATAACGCCTAACGCATAACGCATAACGCATAACGCATAAAGCATAACGCATCACGCATAAAGCATAACGCATAACGCATAACGCATAATGCATAATGCACAACGCATAACGAATGCCGCAAAACGCATAACGCCTAACGCATAACGGATCACGCATAACGCATAACGCATAACGCATAACGCATAACGCATATCGCATAACGCATAACGCATAACGCATAACGCATAACGCATAACGCATACCGTATAACGCATAACGCATAACGCATAACGGCTAACGCATAACGCATAACGCATAACGCATAACGCATAACGCATAACGCATAACGCATAACGCATAACGCATAACGCATAACGCATAGCGCATAACGCATAACGCATAACGCAAACGTATAACGCACAACGCATGAAGCATAACGCATAACGCATAACGCATAACGCCTAACGCATAACGCATAACGCATAACGCATAACGCATAACGCATAACGCATAACGCATAACGCATAACGCATACCGTATAACGCATAACGCATAACGCATAACGGCTAACGCATAACGCATAACGCATAACGCATAACGCCTAACGCATAACGGATCACGCATAACGCATAAAGCATAACGCAGAACGCATAACGCATAACATATAACGCATAACGCATAACGCATAACGCATAACGCATAACGCATAACGCATAACGCATAACGCATAACGCACAACGCATAACGCACAACGCATAACGCATAACGAATAACCCATAACGCATAACGCATAACGCATAACGAATAACGCATAACGCGTAACGCATAACGCATAACTAATAACGCATAACGCATAACGAATAACGCATAACGCATAACGCATAACGTATAACGCATAACGCACAACGCATAACGCACAACGCATTACGCATAACGGATAACCCATAACGCATAACGCATAACGCATAACGCATAACGCATAACGCATAACGCATAACGAATAACGCATAACGCGTAACGCATAACGCATAACGCACAAAGCATAACGCATAACGCATAACGCATAACGCATAACGCATAACGCATAACGCATAACGCATAACGCATAACGCATAACGCATAACCCATAACGCATAACGCACAACGCATAACGCATAACGCATAACGCATAACACACAACGAATATCGCAATAACGCATAATCCATAACGCATAACGCATAAAGCACAACGCATAACGAATAACGCAAAACGCATAACGCATAACGCATAATCCATAACGCAAAACGCATAACGGATCCAGCATTACTGATAACGCATAACGCATACCGCATAACGCATAACGCATGACGCATAACGCATAACGCATAACGCATAACGCATAACGCATAACGCATATCGTATAACGCATAACGCATAACGCATAACGGCTAACGCATAACGCATAACGCATAACGCATAACGCATAACGCCTAACGCATAACGGATCACGCATAACGCATAACGCATAACGCATAACGCATAACGAACAACGCATAACGCATAACGCATAACGCATAACGCATAACGCATAACGCATAAAACATAAAGCATAACGCATAACTTTTAACGCATAACGCAGAACGCATAACGCATAACGCATAACGCAAAACGCAAAACGCATAACGCATAACGCATAACGCATAACGCATAACGCATAACGCATAACGCATAACGCATAACGCATAACGCATAACGCATAACGCATAACGCATAACGCATAACGCATAACGCATAACGCATAACGCATAACGCATAAAACATCACGCATAAAGCATAACGCATAACGCATAACGCATAATGCACAACGCATAACGAATACCGCATAACGCATAATGCATACCGCATAACGCATAACGCATAACGCATAACGCATGACGCATAAAGCAAAACGCATAACGCATAACGCATGAAGCATTACGCATCACGCATAAACCATGACGCATAACGCATAATGCATAACGCATAACGTATAACTCATAACGCATATCGCAAACGTATAACGCACAACGCATAACGTATAACTCATAACTCAAAACGCATAACGCATAACGAACAACGCATATCGCATAATGCATAACGCATAACGCATAACGCATAACGCATAACGGATCACGCATAACGCATAAAGCATAACGCATAACGCATAACGCCTAACGCATAACGCATAACGCATAACGCATAACGAATAAAGCATAACGCATCACGCATAAAGCATAACGCATAACGCATAATGCATAATGCATAACGCATAACGAATACCGCAAAACGCATAACGCCTAACGCATAACGGATCACGCATAACGCATAAAGCATAACGCAGAACGCATAACGCATAACATATAACGCATAACGCATGACGCATACGGTATAACCCATAACGCATAACGCATAACGCATAACGCATAACGCATAACGAATAACGCATAACGCGTAACGCATAACGCATAACTAATAACGCATAACGCATAACGAATAACGCATAACGCATAACGCATAACGTATAACGCATAACGCCTAACGCATAAGGCATAAGGCATAAGGCATAAGGCGTAACGCATATAGCATAACGCATAACGGATGACGGATCACGCATTACTCATAACGCATAACGCATAACGCACAAAGCATAACGCATAACGCATAACGCATAACGCATAACGCATAACGCATAACGCATAACGCATAACGCATAACGCATAACGCATAACGCATAACGCATAACGCATAACGCATAACGCATAACGCATAACGCATAACGCATAACGCATAACGCACAACGCATAACGCATAACGCATAACGCATAACACACAACGAATATCGCAATAACGCATAATCCATAACGCATAACGCATAAAGCACAACGCATAACGAATAACGCAAAACGCATAACGCATAACGCATAATCCATAACGCAAAACGCATAACGGATCCAGCATTACTCATAACGCATAACGCATACCGCAAAAAGCATATCGGATCAAGCATTACTCATAACGTATAACGCATTACGTGTAACGCATAAGGCATAAGGCATAACGCATATAGCATAATGTATAACGCATGACGGATCACGCATTACTCATAACGCATAACGCATAACGCACAAAGCATAACGCATAACGCATAACGCATAATGTATAACGCATAACGCATAACGCATAACGCATAACGCACATCGCATAACGCATAACGCATAACGCATAACGCATAACTCATAACGCATAACGCATAACGCATAACGCATAACGCATAACGCATAGCGCATAACGCATCACGCATAACGCATAATGCATAACGCATAACGCACAACGCATAACTCATAACTCATAACGCATAACGCATAACGCAAAACGCATAACGCATAACGCATAGCGGATCACGCATTACTCATAACGCATAACGCATAACGCACAAAGCATAACGCATAACGCATAACGCATAACGCAGAACGCATAACGCATAACGCATCACGCATAACGCATAACGCATAACGCATAACGCATAACGCATAACGCATAGCGCATAACGCATAACGCATAACGCATAACGCATAACGCATAACGGATCACGCATAACGCATAACGCATAACGCATAACGCATAACGCATAACGCATAACGCATAGCGCATAACGCATAACGCATAACGCATAACGCATAACGCATAACGCATAACGCATAACGCATAACGCATAACGCATAACGCATAACGCATAACGCATAACGCATAACGCATAACGCATAACGCATAGCGCATAACGCATAACGCACAAAGCATAACGCATAACGCATAGCGGATCACGCATTACTCATAACGCATAACGCATAACGCACAAAGCATAACGCATAACGCATAACGCATAATCCATAACGCAAAACGCATAACGGATCCAGCATTACTCATAACGCATAACGCATACCGCAAAAAGCATATCGGATCAAGCATTACTCATAACGTATAACGCATTACGTGTAACGCATAAGGCATAAGGCATAACGCATATAGCATAATGTATAACGCATGACGGATCACGCATTACTCATAACGCATAACGCATAACGCACAAAGCATAACGCATAACGCATAACGCATAAAGCATAACGCATAACGCATAACGCCTAACGCATAACGCACATCGCATAACGCATAACGCATAACGCATAACGCATAACTCATAACGCATAACGCATAACGCATAACGCATAACGCATAGCGCATAACGCATCACGCATAACGCATAATGCATAACGCATAACGCACAACGCATAACTCATAACTCATAACGCATAACGCATAACGCAAAACGCATAACGCATAACGCATAGCGGATCACGCATTACTCATAACGCATAACGCATAACGCACAAAGCATAACGCATAACGCATAACGCATAACGCAGAACGCATAACGCATAACGCATCACGCATAACGCATAACGCATAACGCATAACGCATAACGCATAACGCATAGCGCATAACGCATAACGCATAACGCATAACGCATAACGCATAACGGATCACGCATAACGCATAACGCATAACGCATAACGCATAACGCATAACGCATAACGCATAGCGCATAACGCATAACGCATAACGCATAACGCATATAGCATAACGCATAACGCATGACGGATCACGCATTACTCATAACGCATAACGCATAACGCACAAAGCATAACGCATAACGCATAACGCATAATCCATAACGCAAAACGCATAACGGATCCAGCATTACTCATAACGCATAACGCATACCGCAAAAAGCATATCGGATCAAGCATTACTCATAACGTATAACGCATTACGTGTAACGCATAAGGCATAAGGCATAACGCATATAGCATAATGTATAACGCATGACGGATCACGCATTACTCATAACGCATAACGCATAACGCACAAAGCATAACGCATAACGCATAACGCATAATGTATAACGCATAACGCATAACGCATAACGCATAACGCACATCGCATAACGCATAACGCATAACGCATAACGCATAACTCATAACGCATAACGCATAACGCATAACGCATAACGCATAGCGCATAACGCATCACGCATAACGCATAATGCATAACGCATAACGCACAACGCATAACTCATAACTCATAACGCATAACGCATAACGCAAAACGCATAACGCATAACGCATAGCGGATCACGCATTACTCATAACGCATAACGCATAACGCACAAAGCATAACGCATAACGCATAACGCATAACGCAGAACGCATAACGCATAACGCATCACGCATAACGCATAACGCATAACGCATAACGCATAACGCATAACGCATAGCGCATAACGCATAACGCATAACGCATAACGCATAACGCATAACGGATCACGCATAACGCATAACGCATAACGCATAACGCATAACGCATAACGCATAACGCATAGCGCATAACGCATAACGCATAACGCATAACGCATAACGCATAACGCATAACGCATAACGCATAACGCATAACGCATAACGCATAACGCATAACGCATAACGCATAACGCATAACTAATAACGCATAACGCATAACGAATAACGCATAACGCATAACGCATAACGTATAACGCATAACGCCTAACGCATAAGGCATAAGGCATAAGGCATAAGGCGTAACGCATATAGCATAACGCATAACGCATGACGGATCACGCATTACTCATAACGCATAACGCATAACGCACAAAGCATAACGCATAACGCATAACGCATAACGCATAACGCATAACGCATAACGCATAACGCATAACGCATAACGCATAACGCATAACGCATAACGCATAACGCATAACGCATATCGCATAACGCATAACGCATAACGCATAACGCACAACGCATAACGCATAACGCATAACGCATTACGCATAACACACAACGAACATCGCAATAACGCATAATCCATAACGCATAACGCATAAAGCACAACGCATAACGAATAACGCAAAACGCATAACGCATAACGCATAATCCATAACGCAAAACGCATAACGGATCCAGCATTACTCATAACGCATAACGCATACCGCATAACGCATATCGGATCAAGCATTACTCATAACGCATAACGCATTACGTGTAACGCATAAGGCATAAGGCATAACGCATATAGCATAATGTATAACGCATGACGGATCACGCATTACTCATAACGCATAACGCATAACGCACAAAGCATAACGCATAACGCATAACGCATAATGTATAACGCATAACGCATAACGCATAACGCATAACGCACATCGCATAACGCATAACGCATAACGCATAACGCATAACGCATAACTCATAACGCAAAACGCATAACGCATAACGCATAACGCATAGCGCATAACGCATCACGCATAACGCATAATGCATAACGCATAACGCATAACGCATAACTCATAACGCATAATGCATAACGCATAACGCAAAACGCATAACGCATAACGCATAACGCATAACGCATAACGCATAACGCATAACACATAACGCATAGCGCATAACGCATAACGCATAACGCATACCGCATAACGGATCACGCATAACGCATAAAGCATAACGCATAACGCATAACGCCTAACGCATAACGCATAACGCATAACGCATAACGCACAACGCATAACGCACAACGCATAACGCATAACGAATAACCCATAACGCATAACGCATAACGCATAACGAATAACGCATAACGCGTAACGCATAACGCATAACGCATAACGCATAACGGATCACGCATAACGCATAAAGCATAACGCATAACGCATAACGCCTAACGCATAACACATAACGCATAACGCATAACGCTTAACGCATAACGCATAACGCATAAAGCATAACGCATAACGCATAGCGCATAACGCATAACGCATAACGCATAACGCATAACGCATAACGCATAACGCATAACGCATAACGCATAACGCATAACGCATAACGCACAACGCATAACGCACAACGCATAACGCATAACGAATAACCCATAACGCATAACGCATAACGCATAACGCATAACGAATAACGCATAACGCGTAACGCATAACGCATAACTAATAACGCATAACGCATAACGCATAACGCATAACGCAGAACGCAGAACGCACAACGCATAACGCATAACGCATAATGCACAACGCATAACGAATACCGCATAACGCATAATGCATACCGCATAACGCATAACGCATAACGCATAACGCATAACGCATAACGCATAACGCATAAAGCAAAACGCATAACGCATAACGCATCACGCATAACGCATAACGCATAACGCATACCGCATAAAGCATAACGCATAACGCATAACGCATAACGCATAACGCATAAAGCATTACGCATCACGCATAAAGCATGACGCATAACGCATAACGCATAACGCATAACGCATAACGCATAACACACAACGAATATCGCAATAACGCATAATCCATAACGCATAACGCATAAAGCACAACGCATAACGAATAACGCAAAACGCATAACTCATAACGCATAATCCATAACGCATAACGCATAACGCATAACGCATAACGCATAACGCATAACGGATCACGCATAACGCATAACGCATAACGCATAACGCATAACGCATAACGCATAGCGCATAACGCATAACGCATAACGCATAACGCATAACGCATAACGCATAAAGCATAACGCATAACGCATAACGCATAACGCACAACGCATAACGCACAACGCATAACGCATAACGAATAACCCATAACGCATAACGCATAACGCATAACGAATAACGCATAACGCGTAACGCATAACGCATAACTAATAACGCATAACGCATAACGAATAACGCATAACGCATAACGCATAACGTATAACGCATAACGCACAACGCATAACGCACAACGCATAACGCATAACGAATAACCCATAACGCATAACGCATAACGCATAACGCATAACGAATAACGCATAACGCGTAACGCATAACGCATAACGCACAAAGCATAACGCATAACGCATAACGCATAACGCATAACGCATAACGCATAACGCATAACGCATAACGCATAACGCATAACGCATAACCCATAACGCATAACGCACAACGCATAACGAATAACCCATAACGCATAACGCATAACGCATAACGAATAACGCATAACGCGTAACGCATAACGCATAACGCATAACGCATACCGTATAACCCATAACGCATAACGCATAACGCATAAAGCATAACGCATAACTTTTAACGCATAACGCAGAACGCATAACGCATAACGCATAACGCAAAACGCATAACGCATAACGCATAACGCATAACGCATAACGCATAACGCATAACGCATAACGCATAACGCATAACGCATAACGCAAAACGCATAACGCATAACGCATAACGCATAACGCATAACGCATAACGCATAACGCATAACGCATAAAACATCACGCATAAAGCATAACGCATAACGCATAACGCATAATGCACAACGCATAACGAATACCGCATAACGCATAATGCATACCGCATAACGCATAAAGCCTAACGCATAACGCATAACGCATAACGCATAAAGCATAACGCATCACGCATAAAGCATAACGCATAACGCATAACGCATAATGCATAATGCACAACGCATAACGAATACCGCAAAACGCATAACGCCTAACGCATAACGGATCACGCATAACGCATAACGCATAACGCATAACGCATAACGCATAACGCATAACGCAAAACGCATAACGCATAACGCATACCGTATAACGCATAACGCATAACGCATAACGGCTAACGCATAACGCATAACGCATAACGCATAACGCATAACGCATAACGCATAACGCATAACGCATAACGCATAACGCATAACGCATAACGCATAACGCAAACGTATAACGCACAACGCATGAAGCATAACGCATAACGCATAACGCATAACGCCTAACGCATAACGCATAACGCATAACGCATAACGCATAACGCATAACGCATAACGCATAACGCATAACGCATACCGTATAACGCATAACGCATAACGGCTAACGCATAACGCATAACGCATAACGCATAACGCCTAACGCATAACGGATCACGCATAACGCATAAAGCATAACGCAGAACGCATAACGCATAACATATAACGCATAACGCATAACGCATACCGTATAACCCATAACGCATAACGCATAACGCATAAAGCATAACGCAGAACGCATAACGCATAACGCATAACGCATAACGTATAACGCACAACGCATGAAGCATAACGCATAACGCATAACGCATAACGCATAACGTATAACTCATAACTCACAACGCATAACGCATAACGAACAACGCATATCGCATAATGCATAACGCATAACGCATAACGCATAACGCATAACGCATAACGCATAACGCATAACGCATAACGCATAACGCATAACGCATAACGCATAACGCATAACGCCTAACGCATAACGCATAACGCATAACGCATCACGCATAAAGCATAACGCATCACGCATAAAGCATAACGCATAACGCATAACGCATAATGCATAATGCACAACGCATAACGCCTAACGCATAACGGATCACGCATAACGCATAACGCATAACGCATAACGCATAACGCATAACGCATAACGCATAACGCATAACGCATAACGCATAACGCATAACGCATAACGCATACCGTATAACGCATAACGCATAACGGCTAACGCATAACGCATAACGCATAACGCATAACGCATAACGCATAACGCATAACGCATAACGCATAACGCATAACGCATACCGTATAACGCATAACGCATAACGCATAACGGCTAACGCATAACGCATAACGCATAACGCATAACGCCTAACGCATAACGGATCACGCATAACGCATAAAGCATAACGCAGAACGCATAACGCATAACATATAACGCATAACGCATAACGCATACCGTATAACCCATAACGCATAACGCATAACGCATAAAGCATAACGCAGAACGCATAACGCATAACGCATAACGCATAACGCATAACGCATAACGCATAACGCATAACGCATAACGCATAACGCATAACGCATAACGCATAACGCTTAACGCATAACGCATAACGCATAACGCATAACGCATAAAACATCACGCATAAAGCATAACGCATAACGCATAACGCATAATGCACAACGCATAACGAATACCGCATAACGCATAATGCATACCGCATAACGCATAACGCATAACGCATAACGCATAACGCATAACGCATAACGCATAAAGCAAAACGCATAACGCATAACGCATCACGCATAACGCATAACGCATAACGCATAACGCATAAAGCATAACGCATAACGCACAAAGCATAACGCATAACGCATAACGCATAACGCATAACGCATAACGCATAACGCATAACGCATAACGCATAACGCATAACCCATAACGCATAACGCACAACGCATAACGCATAACGCATAACGCATAACGCATAACACACAACGAATATCGCAATAACGCATAATCCATAACGCATAACGCATAAAGCACAACGCATAACGAATAACGCAAAACGCATAACGCATAACGCATAATCCATAATCCAAAACGCATAACGGATCCAGCATTACTCATAACGCATAACGCATACCGCATAACGCATAACGCATGACGCATAACGCATAACGCATAACGCATAACGCATAACGCATAACGCATAACGCATACCGTATAACGCATAACGCATAACGCATAACGGCTAACGCATAACGCATAACGCATAACGCATAACGCCTAACGCATAACGGATCACGCATAACGCATAAAGCATAACGCAGAACGCATAACGCATAACATATAACGCATAACGCATAACGCATACCGTATAACCCATAACGCATAACGCATAACGCATAAAGCATAACGCATAACTTTTAACGCATAACGCAGAACGCATAACGCATAACGCATAACGCAAAACGCATAACGCATAACGCATAACGCATAACGCATAACGCATAACGCATAACGCATAACGCATAACGCATAACGCATAACGCATAACGCATAACGCATAACGCATAACGCATAACGCATAACGCATAACGCATAACGCATAACGCATAACGCATAACGCATAACGCATAACGCATAACGCATAACGCATAACGCATAACGCATAACGCATAAAACATCACGCATAAAGCATAACGCATAACGCATAACGCATAATGCACAACGCATAACGAATACCGCATAACGCATAATGCATACCGCATAACGCATAACGCATAACGCATAACGCATAACGCATAACGCATAACGCATAACGCATAACGCATAACGCATAACGCATAACGCATAACGCCTAACGCATAACGCATAACGCATCACGCATAAAGCATAACGCATCACGCATAAAGCATAACGCATAACGCATAACGCATAATGCATAATGCACAACGCATAACGCCTAACGCATAACGGATCACGCATAACGCATAACGCATAACGCATAACGCATAACGCATCACGCATAAAGCATAACGCATCACGCATAAAGCATAACGCATAACGCATAACGCATAATGCATAATGCACAACGCATAACGCCTAACGCATAACGGATCACGCATAACGCATAACGCATAACGCATAACGCATAACGCATAACGCATAACGCATAACGCATAACGCATAACGCATAACGCATAACGCATAACGCATACCGTATAACGCATAACGCATAACGGCTAACGCATAACGCATAACGCATAACGCATAACGCATAACGCATAACGCATAACGCATAACGCATAACGCATAACGCATAACGCATAACGCATACCGTATAACGCATAACGCATAACGCATAACGGCTAACGCATAACGCATAACGCATAACGCATAACGCCTAACGCATAACGGATCACGCATAACGCATAAAGCATAACGCAGAACGCATAACGCATAACATATAACGCATAACGCATAACGCATACCGTATAACCCATAACGCATAACGCATAACGCATAAAGCATAACGCAGAACGCATAACGCATAACGCATAACGCATAACGCATAACGCATAACGCATAACGCATAACGCATAACGCATAACGCTTAACGCATAACGCATAACGCATAACGCATAACGCATAAAACATCACGCATAAAGCATAACGCATAACGCATAACGCATAATGCACAACGCATAACGAATACCGCATAACGCATAATGCATACCGCATAACGCATAACGCATAACGCATAACGCATAACGCATAACGCATAACGCATAAAGCAAAACGCATAACGCATAACGCATCACGCATAACGCATAACGCATAACGCATACCGCATAAAGCATAACGCATAACGCACAAAGCATAACGCATAACGCATAACGCATAACGCATAACGCATAACGCATAACGCATAACGCATAACGCATAACGCATAACCCATAACGCATAACGCACAACGCATAACGCATAACGCATAACGCATAACGCATAACACACAACGAATATCGCAATAACGCATAATCCATAACGCATAACGCATAAAGCACAACGCATAACGAATAACGCAAAACGCATAACGCATAACGCATAATCCATAATCCAAAACGCATAACGGATCCAGCATTACTCATAACGCATAACGCATACCGCATAACGCATAACGCATGACGCATAACGCATAACGCATAACGCATAACGCATAACGCATAACGCATAACGCATTCCGTATAACGCATAACGCATAACGCATAACGGCTAACGCATAACGCATAACGCATAACGCATAACGCCTAACGCATAACGGATCACGCATAACGCATAAAGCATAACGCAGAACGCATAACGCATAACATATAACGCATAACGCATAACGCATACCGTATAACCCATAACGCATAACGCATAACGCATAAAGCATAACGCATAACTTTTAACGCATAACGCAGAACGCATAACGCATAACGCATAACGCAAAACGCATAACGCATAACGCATAACGCATAACGCATAACGCATAACGCATAACGCATAACGCATAACGCATAACGCATAACGCATAACGCATAACGCATAACGCATAACGCATAACGCATAACGCATAACGCATAACGCATAACGCATAACGCATAACGCATAACGCATAACGCATAACGCATAACGCATAACGCATAACGCATAACGCATAACGCATAACGCATAACGCATAACGCATAAAACATCACGCATAAAGCATAACGCATAACGCATAACGCATAATGCACAACGCATAACGAATACCGCATAACGCATAATGCATACCGCATAACGCATAACGCATAACGCATAACGCATAACGCATAAAGCAAAACGCATAACGCATACCGTATAACCCATAACGCATAACGCATAACGCATACCGCAAAACGCATAACGCATAACGCATAACGCATAACGCATAACGCATAACGCATAACGCATAACGCATAACGCATAACGCATAACGCATAACGCATAACGCATAACGCATAACGCATAACGCATAACGCACAACGCATAACGCATAACGCATAACGCATAACGCATAATGCACAACGCATAACGAATACCGCAAAACGCATAACGCATAACGCCTAACGCATAACGCATAACGCATAACGCATAACGCATAACGCATAACGCATAACGCATAACGCATAACGCATAACGCATAACGCATAAAGCAAAACGCATAACGCATAACGCATACCGTAAAACGCATAACGTATAACGCATAACGGCTAACGCATAACGCATAACGCATAACGCATAACGGATCACGCATAACGCATAAAGAATAACGCATAAAGCATAACGCAGAACGCATAACGCATAACGCATAACGCATAACGCATAATGCACAACGCATAACGAATACCGCAAAACGCATAACGCCTAACGCATAACGGATCACGCATAACGCATAAAGCATAACGCAGAACGCATAACGCATAACATATAACGCATAACGCATAACGCATACCGTATAACCCATAACGCATAACGCATAAAGCATAACGCATAACTTTTAACGCATAACGCAGAACGCATAGTGCATAACGCATAACGCATAACGCATAACGCATAACGCATAACGTATAACGCATAACGCATAACGCATAACGCATAACGCATAAAGCATCACGCATAAAGCATAACGCATAACGCATAACGCATAATGCACAACGCATAACGAATTCCGCATAACGCATAATGCATACCGCATAACGCATAACGCATAACGCCTAACGCATAACGCATAACGCATATCGCATAACGCATAACGCATAACGCATAACGCATAACGCATAACGCATAACGCATAACGCATAACGCATAACGCATAACGCATAACGCATAACGCATAACGCATAACGCATAACGCATAACGCATAACGCATCACGCATAACGCATAACGCATAACGCATCACGCATAACGAATACCGCATAATGCGTAACGCATAACGCATAACGCATAACGCATAACGCATAACGCATAACGCATAACGGATCACGCATAACGCATAAAGCATAACGCATAACACATAACGCATAACGCATAGCGCATAACGCATAACGCATAACTCATAACGCATAACGCATAACGCATAACGCATAACGCATAACTTATAACTCATAACGCATAACGCATAACGCATAAGGCATAACGCATTACGCATAAAACATAACGCTTAACGCACAACGCATAACGCATAACGCATAACGCATAACGCATAACGCATAAAGCAAAACGCATAACGCATAACGCATACCGTAAAACGCATAACGTATAACGCATAACGGCTAACGCATAACGCACAACGCATAACGCATAACGCATAACGGATCACGCATAACGCATAAAGCATAACGCATAAAGCATAACGCAGAACGCATAACGCATAACGCATAACGCATAACGCATAATGCACAACGCATAACGAATACCGCAAAACGCATAACGCCTAACGCATAACGGATCACGCATAACGCATAAAGCATAACGCAGAACGCATAACGCATAACATATAACGCATAACGCATAACGCATACCGTATAACCCATAACGCATAACGCATAAAGCATAACGCATAACTTTTAACGCATAACGCAGAACGCATAACGCATAACGCATAACGCATAACGCATAACGCATAACGTATAACGCATAACGCATAACGCATAACGCATAACGCATAAAGCATCACGCATAAAGCATAACGCATAACGCATAACGCATAATGCACAACGCATAACGAATTCCGCATAACGCATAATGCATACCGCATAACGCATAACGCATAACGCCTAACGCATAACGCATAACGCATATCGCATAACGCATAACGCATAACGCATAACGCATAACGCATAACGCATAACGCATAACGCATAACGCATAACGCATAACGCATAACGCATAACGCATAACGCATAACGCATAACGCATAACGCATCACGCATAACGCATAACGCATAACGCATCACGCATAACGAATACCGCATAATGCGTAACGCATAACGCATAACGCATAACGCATAACGCATAACGCATAACGGATCACGCATAACGCATAAAGCATAACGCATAACACATAACGCATAACGCATAGCGCATAACGCATAACGCATAACTCATAACGCATAACGCATAACGCATAACGCATAACGCATAACTTATAACTCATAACGCATAACGCATAACGCATAAGGCATAACGCATTACGCATAAAACATAACGCTTAACGCATAACGTATAACTTATAACGCATAACGCATAACGCATAACGCATAACGCATAACGCATAACGCATAACGCATAACGCATAACGCATAACGCATAACGCATAACGCATAACGCATAACGCATAACGCATAACGCATAACGCATAACGCATAACGCATAACGCATAACGCATAACGCATAACGCATAACGCATAACGCATAACGCATAACGCACAACGCATAACGCATAACGCATAACGCATAACGCATAATGCACAACGCATAACGAATACCGCAAAACGCATAACGCATAACGCCTAACGCATAACGCATACCGCATAACGCATAACGCATAACGCATAACGCATAACGCATAACGCATAACGCATAACGCATAACGCATAACGCATAACGCATAACGCATAACGCATAACGCATAACGCATAACGCATAACGCATAAAGCAAAACGTATAACGCATAACGCATAACGCATACCGTAAAACGCATAACGTATAACGCATAACGGCTAACGCATAACGCATAACGCATAACGCATAACGGATCACGCATAACGCATAAAGCATAACGCATAAAGCATAACGCAGAACGCATAACGCATAACGCATAACGCATAACGCATAACGCATAACGGATCACGCATAACGCATAAAGCATAACGCATAACGCATAACGCCTAACGCATAACGCATAACGCATAACGAATAAAGCATAACGCATCACGCATAAAGCATAACGCATAACGCATAATGCATAATGCACAACGCATAACGAATACCGCAAAACGCATAACGCCTAACGCATAACGGATCACGCATAACGCATAAAGCATAACGCAGAACGCATAACGCATAACATATAACGCATAACGCATAACGCATACCGTATAACCCATAACGCATAACGCATAAAGCATAACGCATAACTTTTAACGCATAACGCAGAACGCATAACGCATAACGCATAACGCATAACGCATAACGCATAACGCATAACGCATAACGCATAACGTATAACGCATAACGCATAACGCATAACGCATAACGCATAAAGCATCACGCATAAAGCATAACGCATAACGCATAACGCATAATGCACAACGCATAACGCATAACGAACAACGCATAACGCATAACGCATAACGCATAACGCATAACGCATAACGCATAACGCATAAAGCATAACGCATAACGCATAACGCATAACGCATAACGCATAACGCATAACGCAGAACGCATAAAGCATAACGCATAAAGCATAAAGCATAACGTATATCGCATAAAACATAACGCTTAACGCTTAACGTAAAACGTATAACGCATAACGCATAACGCATAACGCATAACGCATAACGCATAACGCATAACGCATAACGCATAACGCATAACGCATAACGCATAACGCATAACGCATAACGCATAACGCATAACGCATAACGCATAACGCATAACGCATAACGCATAACGCATAATGCACAACGCATAACGAATACCTCATAACGTATAACGCAAAACGCATAGCGAATAACGCATAACGCATAACGCATAACACATAACGCATATCGCATAAAACATAACGCTTAACGCATAACGCATAACTCATATCGCATAACGCATAACGCATAACTCATAACGCATAACGCATAACGCATAACGCATAACGCATCACGCATAACGCATAACGCATAACGCATCACGCATAACGAATACCGCATAATGCGTAACGCATAACGCATAGCGCATAACGCATAACGCATAACGCATAACGGATCACGCATAACGCATAAAGCATAACGCATAACACATAACGCATAACGCATAGCGCATAACGCATAACGCAATAACTCATAACGCATAACGCATAACGCATAACGCATAACGCATAACTTATAACTCATAACGCATAACGCATAACGCATAAGGCATAACGCATTACGCATAAAACATAACGCTTAACGCATAACGTATAACTTATAACGCATAACGCATAACGCATAACGCATAACGCATAACGCATAACGCATAACGCATAACGCATAACGCATAACGCATAACGCATAACGCATAACGCATAACGCATAACGCATAACGCATAACGCATAACGCATAACGCATAACGCATAACGCATAACGCATAACGCATAACGCACAACGCATAACGCATAACGCATAACGCATAACGCATAATGCACAACGCATAACGAATACCGCAAAACGCATAACGCATAACGCCTAACGCATAACGCATACCGCATAACGCATAACGCATAACGCATAACGCATAACGCATAACGCATAACGCATAACGCATAACGCATAACGCATAACGCATAACGCATAACGCATAACGCATAACGCATAACGCATTACGCATAACTTATAACTCATAACGAATAACGAAAAATGCATAACTCATAAAGCATAACGCATAACCCATAACCCATAACGCAGAACGCATAACGCATAACGCATAACGCATAACGCATAACGCATAACGCATAACGCATAACGCTTAACGCATAACACATAACGCATAACGCATAACGCATAACGCATAACGTATAACTCATAACGCATAACGCATAAAGCATAACGCATCACGCATAACGCATAACGCATAACGCATATCGCATAAATCATAACGCTTAACGCATAACGTATAACGTATAACGCATAAATCATAACGCATAACGCATAACGCATAACGCATAACGCATAACGCATAACGCATAACGCATAACGCATATCGCATAACGTATAACGCAAAACGCATAACGCATAACGCATAACGCATAAAGCATAACGCATAACGCATAACGCAAAATGCATAACGCATAAAGCATAACGCATAACGCATAACGCACAACGCATAACGCATAACGCATAACGCATACCGCATAACGCATAACGCATAACGCATATCGCATAACGCATAAACCATAACCCATAACGCATAACGCATAACGCATAATGCACAACGCATAACGAATACCGCATAACGTATAACGCAAAACGCATAACGCATAACGCATAACGCATAACGCATAACGCATAACGCATAACGCATGGCGCATAACGCAAAATGCATAACGCATAACGCATAACGCATAACCCATAACCCATAACGCATAACGCATAACGCATAATGCACAACGCATATCGCATAATGCATAACGCATAACGCATTACGCATAACTTATAACTCATAACTCATAACGCATCACGCATAACGCCTAACGCATAACGGATCACGCATAACGCATAAAGCATTACTCATAACGAATAACGCAAAATGCATAACGCATAACGCATAACGGATCACGCATAACGCATAAAGCATAACGCATAACACATAACGCATAACGCATAGCGCATAACGCATAACGCATAACTCATAACGCATAACGCATAACGCATAACGCATAACGCATAACGCATAACTTATAACTCATAACGCATAACGCATAACGCATAAGGCATAACGCATTACGCATAAAACATAACGCTTAACGCATAACGTATAACTTATAACGCATAACGCATAACGCATAACGCATAACGCATAACGCATAACCCATAACGCATAACGCATAACGCATAATGCACAACGCATAACAAATACCGCATAACGTATAACGCAAAACGCATAACGCATAACGCATAACGCAAAACGCATAACGCATAACGCAAATTTCATAACGCATAACGCATAACGCATAACGCATAACGCATAACGCATAACGCATAACGCATAACGCATAACGCATAACGCATAACGCATAACGCATAACGCATAACGCATAACGCATAACGCATAACGCATAACGCATAACGCATAACGCATAACGCATAACGCATAACGCATAACGCATAACGCATAACGCATAACGCATAACGCATAACGCATAACGCATAACGCATAACGCATAACGCATTACGCATAACTTATAACTCATAACGAATAACGAAAAATGCATAACTCATAAAGCATAACGCATAACCCATAACTCATAACGCAGAACGCATAACGCATAACGCATAACGCATAACGCATAACGCATAACGCATAACGCTTAACGCATAACACATAACGCATAACGCATAACGCATAACGCATAACGTATAACTCATAACGCATAACGCATAAAGCATAACGCATCACGCATAACGCATAACGCATAACGCATATCGCATAAATCATAACGCTTAACGCATAACGTATAACGTATAACGCATAAATCATAACGCATAACGCATAACGCATAACGCATAACGCATAACGCATAACGCATAACGCATAACGCATATCGCATAACGTATAACGCAAAACGCATAACGCATAACGCATAACGCATAACGCATAAAGCATAACGCATAACGCATAACGCAAAATGCATAACGCATAAAGCATAACGCATAACGCATAACGCACAACGCATAACGCATAACGCATAACGCATACCGCATAACGCATAACGCATAACGCATATCGCATAACGCATAAACCATAACCCATAACGCATAACGCATAACGCATAATGCACAACGCATAACGAATACCGCATAACGTATAACGCAAAACGCATAACGCATAACGCATAACGCATAACGCATAACGCATAACGCATGGCGCATAACGCAAAATGCATAACGCATAACGCATAACGCATAACCCATAACCCATAACGCATAACGCATAACGCATAATGCACAACGCATATCGCATAATGCATAACGCATAACGCATTACGCATAACTTATAACTCATAACTCATAACGCATAACGCATAACGCCTAACGCATAACGGATCACGCATAACGCATAAAGCATTACTCATAACGAATAACGCAAAATGCATAACTCATAATGTTCAATAAGCGTAGAAGGTTTTCGTGGAAGGGAGCAATGTTCAATAAAGCACAGAAGGATGGTAGATTAGCGTGTTACCAGTTTGTCCACTTTATTAAAATTTCCTTAATTGTCACACACAAAACCTAAATTAACTTTTAGTCAAAAGGAAACCCGACACCACTTATAACTATTAACGTACGCGAGAAAACAGTAGTATAACCAGTTTAAAGGAACTGGCACAAGCAGCGCAAGGGCCTGAATCCTTTTAATAAGAACAGTAACTTTCTTAGAAAGCGTTGAAGCGTAACTGCCGTTAGGCAAGCAATTAGCAGTGACGATCCTGTTCGAAAGGTGGGGGGAGAGGCGACGAGGGACCTCTGTTTGTCTAGATTCCTTATTATGATTTTGGCAAGCCCGTCGCCTCTCTCCCCCCGTCCTACCTTGTCACACGTGTTGCCAAGGCGCTCGCGTGATCCGAAACATCCCGCCCGCCTTTGTTGATCGGCACAACGAATCAACAAAGATCGAAGTGGGTGCAGATGACCTGTCAACGTTCGTCGGTAGCGCTACTGGTAGGGAAGGGGCAGATTTTGGCGATAGGCCGGGTTAGAACGGATGTTGCCGTACGCACGGTTACAACGCGAACTAGTCCGTCCGAGCCGGCATGAACCTGTTCAATTCTCCCTAACGGCCATCGTGTGGGTGGTGTAGCTTCACTCAGTATGAGGCACAAGTCACCAGGCTTCAGGTTCGGTTTTTCCTTGGTCCACTTCGTCCTTTGTTGCAAGGTTTGGAGATACTCGAAGGACCAGCGATCCCAGAAATGATCTCGTTGCTGTTGGATCATTTGCCAACGATCGAGCCTGGCGGACTGGACATCCGAAAGTGATGGCTCCGGGATAGCCGTTAAGGGGGCCCCTATGAGAAAGTGGGCTGGGGTCAAGGCGGAGAGGTCGGTAGCTTCGTCCGTTAAAGGCGTTAGTGGTCGAGAATTTAAACAAGCCTCGACTTGCGTTAACAAGGTGGACATCTCCTCAAAGGTGAGGAGGGTCTCACCGATTACGCGACGTAGGTGGAACTTCACCGACTTGACCGCAGCCTCCCAGATACCTCCGAAATGAGGTGCAGCAGGAGGGTTAAACACCCAGCGTGTGCCGGCTTCAGCTAGAGCTTGTCGAGTTTTACGCATTTCCTCATTGGCTGCATTGAGCATTCGCCTCAATTCGTTATCGGCACCCACGAAGGTCGTGCCGCAGTCGCTACGGAGGGACGCACAGAGGCCGCGACGCGAAACGAAACGCCGATAGGCAGCGAGGAAGGCTTCGGACGAGTAGTCGCAAACTAGCTCAAGATGTACGGCACGAGTTGCTAAGCATACGAATAAGGCAATATAGGACTTCCGTGTCCGTGTACCACGTCCCGGGGAAAACTTAGTATTAAAGGGTCCCGCATAATCGACGCCAGAATTATAGAATGGGCGAGTAGGTGTAACGCGGGTCGAAGGCAAATCGCTCATTTGTTGAACCGCGGCTTTCGTGCGCCATCTCCAGCATTTGACGCAATTATATATGTGTTTTCGCACTGCTTGGCGGCCGCGAGGAATCCAATACATACGTCGCAAATTGTACAAAGTTAACTGTGTTCCTCCATGTAACAGTCTCTCGTGGAAGTAAACTATAAGAAGTGCGGTCACCGTACTTTTTTCAGGCATAATAATCGGGTGTTTTTCGTCGTAATCCAGGAGAGAGTGTTTCAAACGCCCGCCAACACGCAGAATTCCCCGCTCGTCCAGGAATGGACTTAGTCGCACGAGGGGTCCCCGGAGAGGGGGGCGCGATGCTTGTAGGCAAGAGATCTCGGTAGAGAAAAAACGACGCTGTTCGCACCGAACTATTGTGAGTCGAGCGTTTTCGAGTTCATTGCTCCATAAGAAGGTGTCTTTAATTTTCGAAGTCTTTCGCGCGCAGTTAGTGAAGCGCAAGCACCAAGCAACGGACCGAAGTAGGCGCGTGAAGGACGAGTACCGGGCTAATAGTTCCGTAATTCGAGAGGACGTTTCGGCAGTGACAGTAGTATTGTGTACCGTTTTCTCCGCGCGTTTTTCTTCTTCCGTGTCCATACCTGTCGTATAATAATCTTTGAATTCTCTCGTAGAGGTGGCGAGGAAGGAAGGCCCCTGCCACCAGAGTGAATTCGTAGCAAGTGCATCTCCGCTTAAACCCCGAGAAGCGGGATCGGCGGGGTTATCTTTCGAGCGAATATGGTGCCAAGCATCCGGAGAATAGAGGTTTTGTATTTCGGCAACTCTATTGGCAACAAAGGTTTTCCATTTGGATGGTCGACCCTGTAACCAACTAAGAACGATTGTCGAATCTGACCAAAGATATATTTTAGCATCGTGCAACTGTAAAACATTAAGAACGCGTTTAACGAGTCGAGACAGCAGTACAGCGGCACACAATTCAAGTCGCGGAAGAGATACCTGTTGGAGGGGGGCCACCTTGGTTTTTGCCATGACTAATCGGACGAGAGGCTTCGCGGCGGTCTCGAATGATCGAATGTAAACAACCCCGGCATATGCTTTCTCCGAGGCATCGGCGAAACCGTGTATCTCGAGCACGTGTTTACTGTTTATCCCCACCCAGCGAGGCATTCTGACAGCCGAAATACAAGCAAGACTGTGCGAGTGGGTCGCCCAGTATTTAGTCTGCGCGGGTGGCAGCGGGTCATCCCAATCAAGTTTTAAAAGCCAGAGTGTTTGTAGGAATATTTTGGCCGTAACAGTAACCGGGGCCAAAAAACCTAGCGGATCGTAGACAGAAGCCATCTCCTTCAACACTTGTCGTTTGGTTATCGTGATCTGAGGGTCGCGAGGTTTTAACTCGAAGAGAAAGAAATCTCCCGCGGGCTGCCACCGTACTCCCAGTAGAGAAAAAATGGTTTCGGCTGATCTGTCACCCGGGGGAGCAACTTGCTCGGCCGACAGATGGTCAAGCAACTTTGGATCATTGGAAGTCCACTTCCTCAGTGTGAAGCCGCCCGCCTTGAGAGCGCCAATCAACTGCTTTTGGACTTCGAGGGCTTCTTCAATCGTCGAGGCCCCGGAAAGTACATCGTCCATGTAAACCTCAGATCTCAAGCATTCAGCAGCTAACGGATAGCGGCTCTCCTCGTCGATACTGAGCTGACGTATGGTACGCATAGCAAGGTAAGGCGCGCAAGAAAGACCGTAAGTGACCGTACGTAACCGATACTCTTTTACCTCACCATCAGAGTCGCGTCGCCACAATATACGTTGTGAGTCGAGATCCTCGTCAGCAAGCCAGATTTGCCGATACATCTTCTCCATGTCGGCCGCGAATACGATGGTATGACACCGCCAACGTAGTAATAAATCCGGAATCTCGGGCAAAAGGTTGGGTCCCGCGTGCAATAGTTCATTTAAAGAGATTCCAGTCGTGGTTTTACTAGATCCATTGAAAACGACGCGTAGTTTAGTCGTCGTACTAGACTCTCGCCAAACGCCGTGATGCGGCAGATAGTAAATTTTTGTATTTTCTCTTTTCACAGTAGCGAGTTCCATGTGATTTAGAGCAAGATACTCTTCTAGGAAAGCGTGGTACCGTTCGGCAAATTCCTTTGAAGTAGAGAAGCGTTTTTCTAGTTTCGAAAGCATTGTCGAAGCAGTTTTGCGCGAATCACCGAGCAGCGAGAGATCTCTCTTGAAAGGGAGTCGTACGATGTAGCGGCCAGTAGGGTCACGCGTGTGTGTGCGAACGAAACTTTTCTCGCAATCGTCCTCGTCCGCGGTCAGCTCAGTAGAGGAGGGAGGGGAAGTTACCTCCTCCAACGACCAAATTCTTTGTAGCAAAGTGCTGATATCATCGTCGACCGAGCAGTGTAGTATTATGCGACGAGAGTGTGAAGGAGAGTTTTTGACTTCTCCCGGCGGACCAGTGACAATCCACCCAAGTGTCGTGGCTTGAGCGACGGGGGACCCCGCCGCGCCCTGACGCAGACCTTCGCGAATAATCAGTGCGTAAACATCGGCTCCAAGTAAAAGCTCGATGGGTTGTCGAGAAGCGAAGTCAGGGTCAGCAAGTTCTAAGTTAGTAAGATGAGACCATGTGGTCGGACCGGCGGTTGTGGGTGGCTCGTAGTTTGACAATCGCGGAAGGATGACAGCGTCTACGGAGTAAGACGTCGTAGGATCTAATCGCGATGACACGGTCAAATTCACCCTTCCTCGAGGTCGGCTTCGCATAGAGTCGACCCCCTCCAGCGGTACGTTAAAGGGTTTGCGAGGTAATTTAAGGCGTTGCACGATGCTTTCTCCAATCAGAGAGACTTCGGAGCACGGGTCGATTAGAGCGCGAACGAAAATTCTTTCTCCCGGGCAAACATCGACTCCCACGATTGCAGTAGCTAGAATCAAGGTTTGGCTCATCCGCGTACAATTAACAGTTTTAACGACAGGCTTGGACACGGAGGAGGCAGCATCGAATTTCTCTACCGAGTGGGTAGTTTCCTGAGGAATATGTAATGAGGTATGATGCTTACCTAAGCACGTTTGGCAACGTTTACTGGACTTGCAATCGCGGACATGGTGGTTCGACAGACAATTGAAACAAATGTTTTTTTCAGTTACCAAAGTCCTCCTCTCCGGGGGCGCAAGGCTCTTAAATCTAGGGCAGAAAAGAATGAAATGTTCCTGCTGGCACAGGCGGCACTTCGACGTTCCGGTTGAACCCGTGACGGCGTGCACCTTCGGTCGGCGTGATGTCCCGCGAAGAGCAGCAGCTGGAGTGGGGTTCCTCCTCTCAGTAGATGGAGTGGGGGGCCTTCTGTCGTCAGATGGAGCCGCGAGGTGCGATGAAGCAGAGGTGGTGAGCAGGTTGCAAGAAGGCAACGAGGAGACAGTCAAGGATCGCAGCCGTGCCCTCAGAAAGTCGGATAATTGGGAAAAAGTCGGCAGTTCCTCTTTTCCTTCCAGCGTTGTTTCCCAGCTCAATCGAGTCTCGCCATCCAAACGTTGCACGGTGATATAGTTGAGCCAATCGCTCCAATGCTCGACGGGACGTTTTAGAGCCGCTAACGCCTCAACGGCGTTCTGTGTTCCGTGAAGTAAAGTCTTTAGTTCAGAAGCACATTCCGTCTTCATGCAAGGTAGAGACAAGAGAGCGCCAAGTTGCGCATTGACCAGCACGGACACATTGTCGTATTCCTTCTCGAGAAGTTTCCACGCTCTCGAAAAGTCTTCGTTGGTGATTGGAATATGTCTCAACCGGTCTGCAGCTTCACCCGTAACGCTTGTCTTGAGGTAATGCAGGCGTTCGACATCGGTGAGGTGTTTGTTGTCAATCACCATCGAGCGAAAGAGATCCCGGAAACTGGTCCACTTAGTAAAATTGCCGTCGAATGGTGTGAGGACAATTTTTGGCATCGCCGGCCGTTTGGGTTGTTGCTGGTCAGTAACGGTTCCCGGTTGGACAGTAGTTGTTCCCAGAAACTTCTTTAAACCCGCCTTTTCCGAAAGGTAGGCTTCTTCCGTCTCATCGTATAGATTATTGGCGAAATACCGGCATTTACTCGTAACCTCGTCTAGTTTAGAGCGCAGCGTATCGTCGTTGGAGGTAAATTCGAGCCAGTAGGTCTCCAACAACTCGAGTCTAGCTTCAACGGTATCCCGATTAATGTTGTCGGCTCCCTTTTTCTTCAAATTCTCGATCATACGAGAGATTCGAATCGCTAACGTCTCCTGTTTTTTGAGAAGAGCCTCCATGTTCAAACGTAACCGTTGGGCAAAGTCAAAGGCACGAATGTTTTGGTAAGACAGGTCGAATAACACTCACCGAGCTAGCAACCGTTAATTTGAATTCGAGCACTTCCACGACACGTTTTTCGAAGTTTCGCACAAAAATCCGGCTCGAAGGACCACTAATTTATGTTCAATAAGCGTAGAAGGTTTTCGTGGAAGGGAGCAATGTTCAATAAAGCACAGAAGGATGGTAGATTAGCGTGTTACCAGTTTGTCCACTTTATTAAAATTTCCTTAATTGTCACACACAAAACCCAAATTAACTTTTAGTCAAAAGGAAACCCGACACCACTTATAACTATTAACGTACGCGAGAAAACAGTAGTATAACCAGTTTAAAGGAACTGGCACAAGCAGCGCAAGGGCCTGAATCCTTTTAATAAGAACAGTAACTTTCTTAGAAAGCGTTGAAGCGTAACTGCCGTTAGGCAAGCAATTAGCAGTGACGATCCTGTTCGAAAGGTGGGGGGAGAGGCGACGAGGGACCTCTGTTTGTCTAGATTCCTTATTATGATTTTGGCAAGCCCGTCGCCTCTCTCCCCCCGTCCTACCTTGTCACACGTGTTGCCAAGGCGCTCGCGTGATCCGAAACACATAAAGCATAACGCAATAACCCATAACCCATAACGCAGAACGCATAACGCATAACGCATAACGCATAACGCATAACGCACAACGCACAACGCACAACGCATAACGCATAGCGCATAACGCATAATGCATAACGCATAACGCATAACGCATAACGGATAACGCACAAAGCATAACGCATAACGCATAACGCATAACGCATAGCGCATAACTCATAACCCATAACCCATAACGCATAACGCATAACGCATAACGCATAATGCACAACGCATAACGCATAACGCATAACGCATAACGCATTACGCATAACTTATAACTCATAACGAATAACGAAAAATGCATAACTCATAAAGCATAACGCATAACCCATAACCCATAACGCAGAACGCATAACGCATAACGCATAACGCATAACGCATAACGCATAACGCTTAACGCATAACGCATAACGCATAACGCATAACGCATAACGCATAACGTATAACTCATAACGCATAACGCATAAAGCATAACGCATCACGCATAACGCATGACGCATAACGCATAACGCATAACGCATAACGCATAACGCATAACGCATAACGCATAACGCATAACGCATAACACATAACCCATAACCCATAACGCATAACGCACAACGCATAACGCATAATGCACAACGCATAACGCATAACGCATAACGCATAACGCATAATGCACAACGCATAACGAATACCTCATAACGTATAACGCAAAAGAAAAAGCGCATAACGCATAACGCATAACGCATAACACATATCGCATATCGCATAAAACATAACGCTTAACGCATAACGCATAACGCATAACGCAAAACGCATAACGCATAACGCATAACGCATAACTTATAACTCATAACGCATAACGCATGGCGCATAACGCAGAATGGATAACGCATAACGCATAACCCAAAACCCGTAACGCAGAACGCATAACGCATAACGCATAACGCATAAAGCATAACGCATAACGCATAACGCATAACGCAAACGTATAATGCCCAACGCATAACGCATAACGAACAACGCATAACGCATAACGCATAACGCATAACGCATAACGCATAACGCATAACGCATAAAGCATAACGCATAACGCATAACGCATAACGCAAACGTATAATGCCCAACGCATAACGCATAACGAACAACGCATAACGCATAACGCATAACGCATAACGCATAACGCATAACGCATAACGCATAACGCATAACGCATAACGCATAACGCATAACGCATAACGCATAACGCATAACGCATAACGCATAATGCACAACGCATAACGAATACCTCATAACGTATAACGCAAAACGCATAGCGAATAACGCATAACGCATAACGCATAACACATAACGCATATCGCATAAAACATAACGCTTAACGCATAACGCATAACTCATATCGCATAACGCATAACGCATAACTCATAACGCATAACGCATAACGCATAACGCATAACGCATAACGCATAACGCATAACGCATAACGCATAACGCATAACGCATATCGCATAAATCATAACGCTTAACGCATAACGTATAACGTATAACGCATAAATCATAACGCATAACGCATAACGCATAACGCATAACGCATAACGCATAACGCATATCGCATAACGTATAACGCAAAACGCATAACGCATAACGCATAACGCATAAAGCATAACGCATAACGCATAACGCAAAATGCATAACGCATAAAGCATAACGCATAACGCATAACGCACAACGCATAACGCATAACGCATAACGCATACCGCATAACGCATAACGCATAACGCATATCGCATAACGCATAAACCATAACCCATAACACATAACGCATAACGCATAATGCACAACGCATAACGAATACCGCATAACGTATAACGCAAAATGCATAACGCATAACGCATAACGCAAAAGGCATAACGCATAACGCATAACGCATAACGCATAACGCATAACGCATAACGCATAACGCATACCGCATAACGCATAACGCATAACGCATATCGCATAACGCATAAACCATAACCCATAACGCATAACGCATAACGCATAATGCACAACGCATAACGAATACCGCATAACGTATAACGCATAACGCATAACGCATAACGCATAACGCATAACGCATAACGCATAACGCATGGCGCATAACGCAAAATGCATAACGCATAACGCATAACGCATAACCCATAACCCATAACGCATAACGCATAACGCATAATGCACAACGCATAACGCATAACGCATAACGCATAACGCATAATGCACAACGCATAACGAATACCTCATAACGTATAACGCAAAAGAAAAAGCGCATAACGCATAACGCATAACGCATAACACATATCGCATATCGCATAAAACATAACGCTTAACGCATAACGCATAACGCATAACGCAAAACGCATAACTCATAACGCATAACGCATAACTTATAACTCATAACGCATAACGCATGGCGCATAACGCAGAATGGATAACGCATAACGCATAACCCAAAACCCGTAACGCAGAACGCATAACGCAAAACGCATAACGCATAAAGCATAACGCATAACGCATAACGCATAACGCAAACGTATAATGCCCAACGCATAACGCATAACGAACAACGCATAACGCATAACGCATAACGCATAACGCATAACGCATAACGCATAACGCATAAAGCATAACGCATAACGCATAACGCATAACGCATAACGCATAACGCATAACGCAGAACGCATAAAGCATAACGCATAAAGCATAAAGCATAACGTATATCGCATAAAACATAACGCTTAACGCTTAACGTAAAACGTATAACGCATAACGCATAACGCATAACGCATAACGCATAACGCATAACGCATAACGCATAACGCATAACGCATAACGCATAACGCATAACGCATAACGCATAACGCATAACGCATAACGCATAACGCATAACGCATAACGCATAACGCATAATGCACAACGCATAACGAATACCTCATAACGTATAACGCAAAACGCATAGCGAATAACGCATAACGCATAACGCATAACACATAACGCATATCGCATAAAACATAACGCTTAACGCATAACGCATAACTCATATCGCATAACGCATAACGCATAACTCATAACGCATAACGCATAACGCATAACGCATAACGCATAACGCATAACGCATAACGCATAACGCCTAACGCATAACGGATCACGCATAACGCATAAAGCATAACTCATAACGAATAACGCAAAATGCATAACTCATAAAGCATAACGCATAACCCATAACCCATAACGCAGAACGCATAACGCATAACGCATAACGCATAACGCATAACGCATAACGCATAACGCACAACGCACAACGCACAACGCATAACGCATAGCGCATAACGCATAATGCATAACGCATAACGCATAACGCATAACTGATAACGCACAAAGCATAACGCATAACGCATAACGCATAACGCATAGCGCATAACTCATAACCCATAACCCATAACGCATAACGCATAACGCATAACGCATAATGCACAACGCATAACGCATAACGCATAACGCATAACGCATTACGCATAACTTATAACTCATAACGAATAACGAAAAATGCATAACTCATAATGCATAACGCATAACCCATAACCCATAACGCAGAACGCATAACGCATAACGCATAACGCATAACGCATAACGCATAACGCTTAACGCATAACACATAACGCATAACGCATAACGCATAACGCATAACGTATAACTCATAACGCATAACGCATAAAGCATAACGCATCACGCATAACGCATAACGCATAACGCATATCGCATAAATCATAACGCTTAACGCATAACGTATAACGTATAACGCATAAATCATAACGCATAACGCATAACGCATAACGCATAACGCATAACGCATAATGCATATCGCATAACGTATAACGCAAAACGCATAACGCATAACGCATAACGCATAAAGCATAACGCATAACGCATAACGCAAAATGCATAACGCATAAAGCATAACGCATAACGCATAACGCACAACGCATAACGCATAACGCATAACGCATACCGCATAACGCATAACGCATAACGCATATCGCATAACGCATAAACCATAACCCATAACACATAACGCATAACGCATAATGCACAACGCATAACGAATACCGCATAACGTATAACGCAAAATGCATAACGCATAACGCATAACGCAAAAGGCATAACGCATAACGCATAACGCATAACGCATAACGCATAACGCATAACGCATACCGCATAACGCATAACGCATAACGCATATCGCATAACGCATAAACCATAACCCATAACGCATAACGCATAACGCATAATGCACAACGCATAACGAATACCGCATAACGTATAACGCAAAACGCATAACGCATAACGCATAACGCAAAACGCATAACGCATAACGCATGGCGCATAACGCAAAATGCATAACGCATAACGCATAACGCATAACCCATAACCCATAACGCATAACGCATAACGCATAATGCACAACGCATATCGCATAATGCATAACGCATAACGCATTACGCATAACTTATAACACATAACTCATAACGCATAACGCATAACGCCTAACGCATAACGGATCACGCATAACGCATAAAGCATAACTCATAACGAATAACGCAAAATGCATAACTCATAAAGCATAACGCAATAACCCATAACCCATAACGCAGAACGCATAACGCATAACGCATAACGCATAACGCATAACGCACAACGCACAACGCACAACGCATAACGCATAGCGCATAACGCATAATGCATAACGCATAACGCATAACGCATAACGGATAACGCACAAAGCATAACGCATAGCGCATAACGCATAACGCATAGCGCATAACTCATAACCCATAACCCATAACGCATAACGCATAACGCATAACGCATAATGCACAACGCATAACGCATAACGCATAACGCATTACGCATAACTTATAACTCATAACGAATAACGAAAAATGCATAACTCATAAAGCATAACGCATAACCCATAACCCATAACGCAGAACGCATAACGCATAACGCATAACGCATAACGCATAACGCATAACGCATAACGCATAACGCTTAACGCATAACGCATAACGCATAACGCATAACGCATAACGCATAACGTATAACTCATAACGCATAACGCATAAAGCATAACGCATCACGCATAACGCATGACGCATAACGCATATCGCATAAATCATAACGCTTAACGCATAACGTATAACGTATAACGCATAAATCATAACGCATAACGCATAACGCATAACGCATAACGCATAACGCATAACGCATAACGCATAACGCATATCGCATAACGTATAACGCAAAACGCATAACGCATAACGCATAACGCATAAAGCATAACGCATAACGCATAACGCAAAATGCATAACGCATAAAGCATAACGCATAACGCATAACGCACAACGCATAACGCATAACGCATATCGCATAACGTATAACGCAAAACGCATATCGCATAACGTATAACGCAAAACGCATATCGCATAACGCATAACGCATAACGCATAACGCAAAAGGCATAACGCATAACGTTAACGCATAACGCATAACGCCTAACGCATAACGAATCACGCATAACGCATAACGCATAACCCATAACGCATAACGCATAACGCACAACGCACGACGCACAACGCATAACGCATAGCGCATAACGCATAATGCATAACGTATAACGCATAACGCGTAAAGCATAACGTATAACGCAAAATGCATAACGCATAACGCATAACGCAAAAGGCATAACGCATATCGCATAACGCATAACGCATAACGCATAACGCATAACGCATAACGCATACCGCATAACGCATAACGCATAACGCATAACGCATAACGCATAACGCATAACGCATAACACATAACCCATAACCCATAACGCATAACGCACAACGCATAACGCATAATGCACAACGCATAACGCATAACGCATAACGCATAATGCACAACGCATAAGGAATACCTCATAACGTATAACGCAAAACGCATAGCGCATAACGCATAACGCATAACGCATAACGCATAACACATAACGCATATCGCATAAAACGTAACGCTTAACGCATAACGCATAACGCAAAACGCATAACGCATAACGCATAACGCATAACGCATAACGCAAACGTATATTGCCCAACGCATAACGCATAACGAACAACGCATAACGCAAAATGCATAACGCATAACGCATAACGCATAACGCATAACGCATAACGCATAACGCATAACGCATGGCGCATAACACAAAATGCATAACGCATAACGCATAACGCATAACGCATAACGTATAACGCAAAATGCATAACGCATAACGCATAACGCAAAAGGCATAACGCATATCGCATAACGCATAACGCATAACGCATAACGCATAACGCATACCGCATAACGCATAACGCATAACGCATATCGCATAACGCATAAACCATAACCCATAACGCATAACGCATAACGCATAATGCACAACGCATAACGAATACCGCATAACGTATAACGCAAAACGCATAACGCATAACGCATAACGCATAACGCATAACGCATAACGCATAACGCATGGCGCATAACGCAAAATGCATAACGCATAACGCATAACGCATAACCCATAACCCATAACGCATAACGCATAACGCATAATGCACAACGCATATCGCATAATGAATAACGCATAACGCATTACGCATAACTTATAACTCATAACTCATAACGCATAACGCATAACGCCTAACGCATAACGGATCACGCATAACGCATAAAGCATAACTCATAACGAATAACGCAAAATGCATAACTCATAAAGCATAACGCATAACCCATAACCCATAACGCAGAACGCATAACGCATAACGCATAACGCATAACGCACAACGCACAACGCACAACGCATAACGCATAGCGCATAACGCATAATGCATAACGCATAACGCATAACGCATAACGGATAACGCACAAAGCATAACGCATAACGCATAACGCATAACGCATAACGCATAGCGCATAACTCATAACCCATAACCCATAACGCATAACGCATAACGCATAACTCATAATGCACAACGCATAACGCATAACGCATAACGCATAACGCATTACGCATAACTTATAACTCATAACGAATAACGAAAAATGCATAACTCATAAAGCATAACGCATAACCCATAACCCATAACGCAGAACGCATAACGCATAACGCATAACGCATAACGCATAACGCATAACGCATAACGCTTAACGCATAACGCATAACGCATAACGCATAACGCATAACGCATAACGTATAACTCATAACGCAAAACGCATAAAGCATAACGCATCACGCATAACGCATGACGCATAACGCATATCGCATAAATCATAACGCTTAACGCATAACGTATAACGTATAACGCATAAATCATAACGCGTAACGCATAACGCATAACGCATAACGCATAACGCATAACGCATATCGCATAACGTATAACGCAAAACGCATAACGCATAACGCATAACTCATAAAGCATAACGCATAATGCATAACGCAAAATGCATAACGCATAAAGCATAACGCATAACGCATAACGCACAACGCATAACGCATAACGCATATCGCATAACGTATAACGCAAAACGCATATCGCATAACGTATAACGCCAAACGCATATCGCATAACGCATAACGCATAACGCAAAAGGCATAACGCATAACGTTAACGCATAACGCATAACGCCTAACGCATAACGAATCACGCATAACGCATAAAGCATAACCCATAACGCATAACGCATAACGCACAACGCACAACGCATAACGCATAGCGCATAACGCATAATGCATAACGTATAACGCATAACGCGTAAAGCATAACGTATAACGCAAAATGCATAACGCATAACGCAAAAGGCATAACGCATATCGCATAACGCATAACGCATAACGCATAACGCATAACGCATAACGCATACCGCATAACGCATAACGCATACCGCATAACGCATAACGCATAACGCATAACGCATAACACATAACCCATAACCCATAACGCATAACGCACAACGCATAACGTATAATGCACAACGCATAACGCATAACGCATAACGCATAACGCATAATGCACAACGCATAAGGAATACCTCATAACGTATAACGCAAAACGCATAGCGCATAACGCATAACGCATAACGCATAACACATAACGCATATCGCATAAAACGTAACGCTTAACGCATAACGCATAACGCATAACGCAAAACGCATAACGCATAACGCATAACGCATAACGCAAACGTATATTGCCCAACGCATAACGCATAACGAACAACGCATAACGCAAAATGCATAACGCATAACGCATAACGCATAACGCATAACGCATAACGCATGGCGCATAACACAAAATGCATAACGCATAACGCATAACGCATAACGCATAATGCATAACCCATAACGCATAACGCATAACGCACAACGCACAACGCATAACGCATAGCGCATAACGCATAATGCATAACGTATAACGCATAACGCGTAAAGCATAACGTATAACGCAAAATGCATAACGCATAACGCAAAAGGCATAACGCATATCGCATAACGCATAACGCATAACGCATAACGCATAACGCATACCGCATAACGCATAACGCATAACGCATAACGCATAACGCATAACGCATAACGCATAACACATAACCCATAACCCATAACGCATAACGCACAACGCATAACGTATAATGCACAACGCATAACGCATAACGCATAACGCATAACGCATAATGCACAACGCATAAGGAATACCTCATAACGTATAACGCAAAACGCATAGCGCATAACGCATAACGCATAACGCATAACACATAACGCATATCGCATAAAACGTAACGCTTAACGCATAACGCATAACGCATAACGCAAAACGCATAACGCATAACGCATAACGCATAACGCAAACGTATATTGCCCAACGCATAACGCATAACGAACAACGCATAACGCAAAATGCATAACGCATAACGCATAACGCATAACGCATAACGCATAACGCATGGCGCATAACACAAAATGCATAACGCATAACGCATAACGCATAACGCATAATGCATAACCCATAACCCATAACCCATAATGCATAACGCATAACGCATAATGCACAACGCATAACGCATAACGCCTAACGCATAACGGATCACGCATAACGCATAAAGCATAACGCATAACACATAACGCATAACGCATAACACATAACGCATAACGCATAACGCATAACGCATAACGCATAACGCATAACGCATAACGCATAACGCATAACGCATATCGCATAACGTATAACGCAAAACGCATAACGCATAACGCATAACGCATAACGCATAACGTTAACGCATAACGCATAACGCATAACGCATATCGCATAACGCATAAACCATAACCCATAACGCATAACGCATAACGCATAATGCAAAACGCATAACGAATACCGCATAACGTATAACGCAAAACGCATAACGCATAACGCATAACGCATAACGCATAACGCATAACTCATAACGCATAACGCATGGCGCATAACGCAAAATGCATAACGCATAACGCATAACGCATAACCCATAACCCATAACGCATAACGCATAACGCATAACGCATACTGCACAACGCATATCGCATAACGCATAACGCATAACGCATAACGCATTACGCATAACTTATAACTCATAACTCATAACGCATAACGCATAACGCATAACTTATAACTCATAACGCATAACGCATTACGCATAACTTATAACTCATAACGAATAACGCATAACGCATAACGCATAACGCACAACGCACAACGCACAACACATAACGCATAGCGCATAACGCATAATGCATAACGCATAACGCATAACGCATATCGCATAACGCATAAACCATAACCCATAACGCATAACGCATAACGCATAATGCAAAACGCATAACGAATACCGCATAACGTATAACGCAAAACGCATAACGCATAACGCATAACGCATAACGCATAACGCATAACGCATAACGCATAACGCAAAATGCATAACGCATAACGCATAACGCATAACCCATAACCCATAACGCATAACGCATAACGCATACTGCACAACGCATATCGCATAACGCATAACGCATAACGCATAACGCATTACGCATAACTTATAACTCATAACTCATAACGCATAACGCATAACGCATAACTTATAACTCATAACGCATAACGCATTACGCATAACTTATAACTCATAACGAATAACGCAAAATGCATAACTCATAAAGCATAACGCATAACCCATAACCCATAACGCAGAACGCATAACGCATAACGCATAACGCACAACGCACAACGCACAACACATAACGCATAGCGCATAACGCATAATGCATAACGCATAACGCATAACGCATAACGCATAGCGCATAGCGCATAACGCATAACGCATAACTCATAACGCATAACGCATAACGCATAACGCATAACGCATAACTTATAACTCATAACGCATAACGCATAACGCATAACGCATAACGCATAACGCATAACGCATAACGCATAACGCATAACGCATAACGCACAACGCACAACACACAACACATAACGCATAGCGCATAGCGCATAACGCATAATGCATAACGCATAACGCATAACGCATAACGCATAACGCATAACGCATAACGCATAACGCATAACGCATAACGCATAACGCATAACGCATAACGCATAACGCATATCGCATAAAACATAACGCTTAACGCATAACGCATAACGCATAACGCAAAACGCATAACGCATAACGCATAACTTATAACTCATAACGCATAACGCATGGCGCATAACGCAGAATGCATAACGCATAACGCATAACCCAAAACCCATAACGCAGAACGCATAACGCATAACGCAAAATGCATAACGCATAACGCATAACGCATAACGCATAACGCATAACCCATAACCCATAACCCATAACGCATAACGCATAACGCATAACGCATAATGCACAACGCATAACGCATAACGCCTAACGCATAACGCCTAACGCATAACGGATCACGCATAACGCATAAAGCATAACGCATAACGCATAACGCATAACGCATAACACATAACGCATAACGCATAACGCATAACGCATAACGCATAACGCATATCGCATAACGTATAACGCAAAACGCATCACGCATAACGCATAACGCATAACGCATAACGTTAACGCATAACGCATAACGCATAACGCATAACGCATAACGCATAACGCATAAACCATAACCCATAACGCATAACGCATAACGCATAATGCACAACGCATAACGAATACCGCATAACGTATAACGCAAAACGCATATCGCATAACGCATAGCGCATAACGCATAATGCATAACGCATAACGCATAGCGCATAAACCATAACCCATAACACATAACGCATATCGCATAACGCATAACGCATAACGCATTACGCATAACTTATAACTCATAACTCATAACGCATAACGCATAACGCCTAACGCATAACGGATCACGCATAACGCATCAAGCATAACGCATAACGCATAACGCATAACGCATTACGCATAACTTATAACTCATAACGAATAACGCAAAATGCATAACTCATAAAGCATAACGCATAACCCATAACCCATAACGCAGAACGCATAACGCATAACGCATAACGCATAACGCACAACGCACAACGCACAACACATAACGCATAGCGCATAACGCATAATGCATAACGCATAACGCATAACGCATAACGCATAACGCATAACGCATTACGCATAACTTATAACTCATAACGAATAACACAAAATGCATAACTCATAAAGCATAACGCATAACCCATAACCCATAACGCAGAACGCATAACGCATAACGCATAACGCATAACGCATAACGCATAACGCATAACGCATAACGCATAACGCATAACGCATAACGCATAACGCATAACGCATAACGCATAACGCATAACGCATAACGCATAACGCATAACGCATAACGCATAACTTATAACTCATAACGCATAACGCATGGCGCATAACGCAGAATGCATAACGCATAACGCATAACCCAAAACACGTAACGCAGAACGCATAACGCATAACGCATAAAGCATAACGCATAACGCATAACGCATAACGCATAACACATAACGCATAACGCATAACGCATAACGCATAACGCATAACGCATAACGTATAACTCATAACGCATAACGCATAAAGCATAACGCATCACGCATAACGCATAACGCATATCGCATAAATCATAACGCTTAACGCATAACGTATAACGTATAACGCATAACGCATAACGCATAACGCATAACGCATAACGCATAACGCATAACGCATAACGCATATCGCATAACGCATAACGCATAACGCATGGCGCATAACGCAAAATGCATAACGCATAACGCATAACGCATAACCCATAACCCATAACGCATAACGCATAACGCATAACGCACAATGCATAACGCATAACGCATATCGCATAATTTATAACGCAAAACGCATATCGCATAACGTATAACGCAAAACGCATATCGCATAACGTATACCTCATAACGTATAACGCAAAACGCATAGCGCATAACGCATAACGCATAACGCATAACACATATCGCATATCGCATAAAACATAACGCTTAACGCATAACGCATAACGCAAAACGCATAACGCATAACGCATAACGCATAACGCATAACTTATAACTCATAACGCATAACGCATGGCGCATAACGCAGAATGCATAACGCATAACGCATAACCCAAAACCCGTAACGCAGAACGCATAACGCATAACGCATAAAGCATAACGCATAACGCATAACGCATAACGCATAACGCAAACGTATAATGCCCAACGCATAACGCATAACGAACAACGCATAACGCATAACGCATAACGCAAACGCATAACGTTAACGCATAACGCATAACGCATATCGCATAACGCATAAACCATAACCCATAACGCATAACGCATAACGCATAATGCACAACGCATAACGAATACCGCATAACGTATAACGCAAAACGCATAACGCATAACGCATAACGCATAACGCATAACGCATAACGCATAACGCATAACGCATAACGCATAACGCATAACGCAAACGTATAATGCCCAACGCATAACGAATAAGGAACAACGCATAACGCATAACGCATAACGCATAACGCATAACGCATAACGCATAAAGCAGAACGCATAACGCATAACGCATAACACATAACGCATAACGCATAACGCATAACGCATAACGCATAACGCATAACGCATCAAGCATAACGCATAAAGCATAAAGCATAACGTATATCGCATAAAACATAACGCTTAACGCTTAACGTAAAACGTATAACGCATAACGCATAACGCATAACGCATAACGCATAACGCATAACGCATAACGCATAACGCATAACGCATAACGCATAACGCATAACGCATAACGCATAACGCATAACGCATAACGCATAACGCATAACGCATAACGCATAACGCATAAAGCATAACGCATAACGCATAACGCATAACCCATAACGCATAACGCATAACGCACAACGCATAACGCATAACGTATAACGCAAAACGCATAGCGAATAACGCATAACGCATAACGCATAACACATAACGCATATCGCATAACACATAACGCTTAACGCATAACGTATAACTTATAACGCATAACGCATAACGCATAACGCATAACGCATAACCCATAACGCATAACGCATAACGCATAATGCACAACGCATAACACATAACGCATAACGCATAACGCAAAACGCATAACGCACAACGCATAACGCATAGCGCATAACGCATAATGCATGACGCATAACGAATACCGCATAACGTATAACGCAAAACGCATAACGCATAACGCATAACGCATAACGCAAAAGGCATAACGCATAACGCATAACGCATAACGCATAACGCATAACGCATAACGCATAACGCATAACGCATAACGCATAACGCATAACGCATAACGCACAACGCATAACGCATAACGTATAACGCAAAACGCATAGCGAATAACGCATAACGCATAACGCATAACACATAACGCATATCGCATAACACATAACGCTTAACGCATAACGTATAACTTATAACGCATAATGCATAACGCATAACGCATAACGCATAACCCATAACGCATAACGCATAACGCATAATGCACAACGCATAACAAATACCGCATAACGTATAACGCAAAACGCATAACGCACAACGCATAACGCATAGCGCATAACGCATAATGCATAACGCATAACGAATACCGCATAACGTATAACGCAAAACGCATAACGCATAACGCATAACGCAAAAGGCATAACGCATAACGCATAACGCATAACGCATAACGCATAACGCATAACGCACAAAGCATAACGCATAACGCATAACGCATAACGCATAACGCATAACGCATAACGCATAACGCATAACGCATAACACATAACCCATAACCCATAACGCATAACGCACAACGCATAACGCATAATGCACAACGCATAACGCATAACGCATAACGCATAACACATAACCCATAACCCATAACGCATAACGCACAACGCATAACGCATAATGCACAACGCATAACGCATAACGCATAACGCATAATGCACGACGCATAACGAATACCTCATAATGTATAACGCAAAACGCATAGCGCATAACGCATAACGCATAACACATATCGCATATCGCATAAAACATAACGCTTAACGCATAACGCATAACGCATAACGCAAAACGCATAACGCATAACGCATAACGCATAACGCATAACGCATAACGCATAACGCATAACGCATAACGCATAACGCATAACGCATAACGCATAACACATAACCCATAACCCATAACGCATAACGCACAACGCATAGCGCATAACGCATAATGCATAACGCATAACGAATACCGCATAACGTATAACGCAAAACGCATATCGCATAACGTATACCTCATAACGTATAACGCAAAACGCATAGCGCATAACGCATAACGCATAACGTATAACACATATCGCATATCGCATAAAACATAACGCTTAACGCATAACGCATAACGCAAAACGCATAACGCATAACGCATAACGCATAACGCATAACTTATAACTCATAACGCATAACGCATGGCGCATAACGCAGAATGCATAACGCATAACGCATAACCCAAAACCCGTAACGCAGAACGCATAACGCATAACGCATAAAGCATAACGCATAACGCATAACGCATAACGCATAACGCATAACGCAAACGTATAATGCCCAACGCATAACGCATAACGAACAACGCATAACGCATAACGCATAACGCAAACGCATAACGTTAACGCATAACGCATAACGCATATCGCATAACGCATAAACCATAACCCATAACGCATAACGCATAACGCATAATGCACAACGCATAACGAATACCGCATAACGTATAACGCAAAACGCATAACGCATAACGCATAACGCATAACGCATAACGCATAACGCATAACGCATAACGCATAACGCATAACGCATAATGCAAACGTATAATGCCCAACGCATAACGAATAAGGAACAACGCATAACGCATAACGCATAACGCATAACGCATAACGCATAACGCATAAAGCAGAACGCATAACGCATAACGCATAACACATAACGCATAACGCATAACGCATAACGCATAACGCATAACGCATAACGCATCAAGCATAACGCATAAAGCATAAAGCATAACGTATATCGCATAAAACATAACGCTTAACGCTTAACGTAAAACGTATAACGCATAACGCATAACGCATAACGCATAACGCATAACGCATAACGCATAACGCATAACGCATAACGCATAACGCATAACGCATAACGCATAACGCATAACGCATAACGCATAACGCATAACGCATAACGCATAACGCATAACGCATAAAGCATAACGCATAACGCATAACGCATAACCCATAACGCATAACGCATAACGCACAACGCATAACGCATAACGTATAACGCAAAACGCATAGCGAATAACGCATAACGCATAACGCATAACACATAACGCATATCGCATAACACATAACGCTTAACGCATAACGTATAACTTATAACGCATAACGCATAACGCATAACGCATAACGCATAACCCATAACGCATAACGCATAACGCATAATGCACAACGCATAACAAATACCGCATAACGTATAACGCAAAACGCATAACGCACAACGCATAACGCATAGCGCATAACGCATAATGCATGACGCATAACGAATACCGCATAACGTATAACGCAAAACGCATAACGCATAACGCATAACGCATAACGCAAAAGGCATAACGCATAACGCATAACGCATAACGCATAACGCATAACGCATAACGCATAACGCATAACGCATAACACATAACGCATAACGCATAACGCACAACGCATAACGCATAACGTATAACGCAAAACGCATAGCGAATAACGCATAACGCATAACGCATAACACATAACGCATATCGCATAACACATAACGCTTAACGCATAACGTATAACTTATAACGCATAATGCATAACGCATAACGCATAACGCATAACCCATAACGCATAACGCATAACGCATAATGCACAACGCATAACAAATACCGCATAACGTATAACGCAAAACGCATAACGCACAACGCATAACGCATAGCGCATAACGCATAATGCATAACGCATAACGAATACCGCATAACGTATAACGCAAAACGCATAACGCATAACGCATAACGCAAAAGGCATAACGCATAACGCATAACGCATAACGCATAACGCATAACGCATAACGCACAAAGCATAACGCATAACGCATAACGCATAACGCATAACGCATAACGCATAACGCATAACGCATAACGCATAACACATAACCCATAACCCATAACGCATAACGCACAACGCATAACGCATAATGCACAACGCATAACGCATAACGCATAACGCATAACACATAACCCATAACCCATAACGCATAACGCACAACGCATAACGCATAATGCACAACGCATAACGCATAACGCATAACGCATAATGCACGACGCATAACGAATACCTCATAATGTATAACGCAAAACGCATAGCGCATAACGCATAACGCATAACACATATCGCATATCGCATAAAACATAACGCTTAACGCATAACGCATAACGCATAACGCAAAACGCATAACGCATAACGCATAACGCATAACGCATAACGCATAACGCATAACGCATAACGCATAACGCATAACGCATAACGCATAACGCATAACACATAACCCATAACCCATAACGCATAACGCACAACGCATAGCGCATAACGCATAATGCATAACGCATAACGAATACCGCATAACGTATAACGCAAAACGCATAACGCATAACGCATAACGCAAAAGGCATAACGCATAACGCATAACGCATAACGCATAACGCATAACGCATAACGCATAACGCATAACGCATAACGCATAACGCATAACGCATAACGCATAACGCATAACACATAACCCATAACCCATAACGCATAACGCACAACGCATAACGCATAATGCACAACGCATAACGCATAACGCATAACGCATAACCCATAACGCATAACGCACAACGCATAACGCATAATGCACAACGCATAACGCATAACGCATAACGCATAATGCACGACGCATAACGAATACCTCATAATGTATAACGCAAAACGCATAGCGCATAACGCATAACGCATAACACATATCGCATATCGCATAAAACATAACGCTTAACGCATAACGCATAACGCATAACGCAAAACGCATAACGCATAACGCATAACGCATAACGCATAACGCATAACGCATAACGCATAACGCATAACGCATAACGCATAACGCATAACGCATAACACATAACCCATAACCCATAACGCATAACGCACAACGCATAGCGCATAACGCATAATGCATAACGCATAACGAATACCGCATAACGTATAACGCAAAACGCATAACGCATAACGCATAACGCAAAAGGCATAACGCATAACGCATAACGCATAACGCATAACGCATAACGCATAACGCATAACGCATAACGCATAACGCATAACGCATAACGCATAACGCATAACGCATAACGCATAACACATAACCCATAACCCATAACGCATAACGCACAACGCATAACGCATAATGCACAACGCATAACGCATAACGCATAACGCATAACGCATAATGCACGACGCATAACGAATACCTCATAATGTATAACGCAAAACGCATAGCGCATAACGCATAACGCATAACACATATCGCATATCGCATAAAACATAACGCTTAACGCATAACGCAAAACGCATAACGCATAACGCATAACGCATAACGCATAACGCATAACGCATAACGCATAAAGCATAACGCATAACGCATAACGCATAACGCATAACGCCATAACGCATAACACATAACGCATATCGCATAAAACATAACGCTTAACGGATAACGTATAACTTATAACGCATAACGCATAACGCATAACGCATAACGCATAACGCATAACGCATAACCCATAACGCATAACGCATAACGCATAATGCATAACGCATAACGCATAACACATAACGCATATCGCATAAAACAAAACGCTTAACGCATAACCCATAACGCATAACGCATAACGCATAATGCACAACGCATAACAAATACCGCATAACGTATAACGCAAAACGCATAACGCATAACGCATAACGCAAAACGCATAACGCATAACGCAAAAGGCATAACGCATAACGTTAACGCATAACCCATAACGCATAACGCATATCGCATAACGCATAACGCATAACGCATAACGCATAACGCATAACGCATAATGCACAACGCATAACGAATACCTCATAACGTATAACGCAAAACGCATAGCGAATAACGCATAACGCATAACGCATAACACATAACGCATATCGCATAAAACATAACGCTTAACGCATAACGCATAACTCATATCGCATAACGCATAACGCATAACTCATAACGCATAACGCATAACGCATAACGCATAACGCATAACGCATAACGCATAACGCATAACGCATAACGCATATCGCATAAATCATAACGCTTAACGCATAACGTATAACGTATAACGCATAAATCATAACGCATAACGCATAACGCATAACGCATAACGCATAACGCATAACGCATAACGCATATCGCATAACGTATAACGCAAAACGCATAACGCATAACGCATAACGCATAAAGCATAACGCATAACGCATAACGCAAAATGCATAACGCATAAAGCATAACGCATAACGCATAACGCACAACGCATAACGCATAACGCATAACGCATACCGCATAACGCATAACGCATAACGCATATCGCATAACGCATAAACCATAACCCATAACACATAACGCATAACGCATAATGCACAACGCATAACGAATACCGCATAACGTATAACGCAAAATGCATAACGCATAACGCATAACGCAAAAGGCATAACGCATAACGCATAACGCATAACGCATAACGCATAACGCATAACGCATAACGCATACCGCATAACGCATAACGCATAACGCATATCGCATAACGCATAAACCATAACCCATAACGCATAACGCATAACGCATAATGCACAACGCATAACGAATACCGCATAACGTATAACGCAAAACGCATAACGCATAACGCATAACGCATAACGCATAACGCATAACGCATGGCGCATAACGCAAAATGCATAACGCATAACGCATAACGCATAACCCATAACCCATAACGCATAACGCATAACGCATAATGCACAACGCATAACGCATAACGCATAACGCATAACGCATAATGCACAACGCATAACGAATACCTCATAACGTATAACGCAAAAGAAAAAGCGCATAACGCATAACGCATAACGCATAACACATATCGCATATCGCATAAAACATAACGCTTAACGCATAACGCATAACGCATAACGCAAAACGCATAACTCATAACGCATAACGCATAACTTATAACTCATAACGCATAACGCATGGCGCATAACGCAGAATGGATAACGCATAACGCATAACCCAAAACCCGTAACGCAGAACGCATAACGCAAAACGCATAACGCATAAAGCATAACGCATAACGCATAACGCATAACGCAAACGTATAATGCCCAACGCATAACGCATAACGAACAACGCATAACGCATAACGCATAACGCATAACGCATAACGCATAACGCATAAAGCATAACGCATAACGCATAACGCATAACGCATAACGCATAACGCATAACGCAGAACGCATAAAGCATAACGCATAAAGCATAAAGCATAACGTATATCGCATAAAACATAACGCTTAACGCTTAACGTAAAACGTATAACGCATAACGCATAACGCATAACGCATAACGCATAACGCATAACGCATAACGCATAACGCATAACGCATAACGCATAACGCATAACGCATAACGCATAACGCATAACGCATAACGCATAACGCATAACGCATAACGCATAACGCATAACGCATAACGCATAACGCATAACGCATAACGCATAATGCACAACGCATAACGAATACCTCATAACGTATAACGCAAAACGCATAGCGAATAACGCATAACGCATAACGCATAACACATAACGCATATCGCATAAAACATAACGCTTAACGCATAACGCATAACTCATATCGCATAACGCATAACGCATAACTCATAACGCATAACGCATAACGCATAACGCATAACGCATAACGCATAACGCATAACGCCTAACGCATAACGGATCACGCATAACGCATAAAGCATAACTCATAACGAATAACGCAAAATGCATAACTCATAAAGCATAACGCATAACCCATAACCCATAACGCAGAACGCATAACGCATAACGCATAACGCATAACGCATAACGCATAACGCACAACGCACAACGCACAACGCATAACGCATAGCGCATAACGCATAATGCATAACGCATAACGCATAACGCATAACTGATAACGCACAAAGCATAACGCATAACGCATAACGCATAACGCATAGCGCATAACTCATAACCCATAACCCATAACGCATAACGCATAACGCATAACGCATAATGCACAACGCATAACGCATAACGCATAACGCATTACGCATAACTTATAACTCATAACGAATAACGAAAAATGCATAACTCATAAAGCATAACGCATAACCCATAACCCATAACGCAGAACGCATAACGCATAACGCATAACGCATAACGCATAACGCATAACGCTTAACGCATAACACATAACGCATAACGCATAACGCATAACGCATAACGTATAACTCATAACGCATAACGCATAAAGCATAACGCATCACGCATAACGCATAACGCATAACGCATATCGCATAAATCATAACGCTTAACGCATAACGTATAACGTATAACGCATAAATCATAACGCATAACGCATAACGCATAACGCATAACGCATAACGCATAATGCATATCGCATAACGTATAACGCAAAACGCATAACGCATAACGCATAACGCATAAAGCATAACGCATAACGCATAACGCAAAATGCATAACGCATACAGCATAACGCATAACGCATAACGCACAACGCATAACGCATAACGCATAACGCATACCGCATAACGCATAACGCATAACGCATATCGCATAACGCATAAACCATAACCCATAACACATAACGCATAACGCATAATGCACAACGCATAACGAATACCGCATAACGTATAACGCAAAATGCATAACGCATAACGCATAACGCAAAAGGCATAACGCATAACGCATAACGCATAACGCATAACGCATAACGCATAACGCATACCGCATAACGCATAACGCATAACGCATATCGCATAACGCATAAACCATAACCCATAACGCATAACGCATAACGCATAATGCACAACGCATAACGAATACCGCATAACGTATAACGCAAAACGCATAACGCATAACGCATAACGCATAACGCATAACGCATAACGCATGGCGCATAACGCAAAATGCATAACGCATAACGCATAACGCATAACCCATAACCCATAACGCATAACGCATAACGCATAATGCACAACGCATATCGCATAATGCATAACGCATAACGCATTACGCATAACTTATAACACATAACTCATAACGCATAACGCATAACGCCTAACGCATAACGGATCACGCATAACGCATAAAGCATAACTCATAACGAATAACGCAAAATGCATAACTCATAAAGCATAACGCAATAACCCATAACCCATAACGCAGAACGCATAACGCATAACGCATAACGCATAACGCATAACGCACAACGCACAACGCACAACGCATAACGCATAGCGCATAACGCATAATGCATAACGCATAACGCATAACGCATAACGGATAACGCACAAAGCATAACGCATAACGCATAACGCATAACGCATAGCGCATAACTCATAACCCATAACCCATAACGCATAACGCATAACGCATAACGCATAATGCACAACGCATAACGCATAACGCATAACGCATTACGCATAACTTATAACTCATAACGAATAACGAAAAATGCATAACTCATAAAGCATAACGCATAACCCATAACCCATAACGCAGAACGCATAACGCATAACGCATAACGCATAACGCATAACGCATAACGCATAACGCATAACGCTTAACGCATAACGCATAACGCATAACGCATAACGCATAACGCATAACGTATAACTCATAACGCATAACGCATAAAGCATAACGCATCACGCATAACGCATGACGCATAACGCATATCGCATAAATCATAACGCTTAACGCATAACGTATAACGTATAACGCATAAATCATAACGCATAACGCATAACGCATAACGCATAACGCATAACGCATAACGCATAACGCATAACGCATAACGCATATCGCATAACGTATAACGCAAAACGCATAACGCATAACGCATAACGCATAAAGCATAACGCATAACGCATAACGCAAAATGCATAACGCATAAAGCATAACGCATAACGCATAACGCATATCGCATAACGTATAACGCAAAACGCATATCGCATAACGTATAACGCAAAACGCATATCGCATAACGCATAACGCATAACGCATAACGCAAAAGGCATAACGCATAACGTTAACGCATAACGCATAACGCCTAACGTATAACGAATCACGCATAACGCATAAAGCATAACCCATAACGCATAACGCATAACGCACAACGCACGACGCACAACGCATAACGCATAGCGCATAACGCATAATGCATAACGTATAACGCATAACGCGTAAAGCATAACGTATAACGCAAAATGCATAACGCATAACGCAAAAGGCATAACGCATATCGCATAACGCATAACGCATAACGCATAACGCATAACGCATAACGCATACCGCATAACGCATAACGCATAACGCATAACGCATAACGCATAACGCATAACGCATAACACATAACCCATAACCCATAACGCATAACGCACAACGCATAACGCATAATGCACAACGCATAACGCATAACGCATAACGCATAATGCACAACGCATAAGGAATACCTCATAACGTATAACGCAAAACGCATAGCGCATAACGCATAACGCATAACACATAACGCATATCGCATAAAACGTAACGCTTAACGCATAACGCATAACGCAAAACGCATAACGCATAACGCATAACGCATAACGCATAACGCAAACGTATATTGCCCAACGCATAACGCATAACGAACAACGCATAACGCAAAATGCATAACGCATAACGCATAACGCATAACGCATAACGCATAACGCATAACGCATAACGCATGGCGCATAACACAAAATGCATAACGCATAACGCATAACGCATAACGCATAACGTATAACGCAAAATGCATAACGCATAACGCATAACGCAAAAGGCATAACGCATATCGCATAACGCATAACGCATAACGCATAACGCATAACGCATACCGCATAACGCATAACGCATAACGCATATCGCATAACGCATAAACCATAACCCATAACGCATAACGCATAACGCATAATGCACAACGCATAACGAATACCGCATAACGTATAACGCAAAACGCATAACGCATAACGCATAACGCATAACGCATAACGCATAACGCATGGCGCATAACGCAAAATGCATAACGCATAACGCATAACGCATAACCCATAACCCATAACGCATAACGCATAACGCATAATGCACAACGCATATCGCATAATGAATAACGCATAACGCATTACGCATAACTTATAACTCATAACTCATAACGCATAACGCATAACGCCTAACGCATAACGGATCACGCATAACGCATAAAGCATAACTCATAACGAATAACGCAAAATGCATAACTCATAAAGCATAACGCATAACCCATAACCCATAACGCAGAACGCATAACGCATAACGCATAACGCATAACGCACAACGCACAACGCACAACGCATAACGCATAGCGCATAACGCATAATGCATAACGCATAACGCATAACGCATAACGGATAACGCACAAAGCATAACGCATAACGCATAACGCATAACGCATAGCGCATAACTCATAACCCATAACCCATAACGCATAACGCATAACGCATAACTCATAATGCACAACGCATAACGCATAACGCATAACGCATAACGCATTACGCATAACTTATAACTCATAACGAATAACGAAAAATGCATAACTCATAAAGCATAACGCATAACCCATAACCCATAACGCAGAACGCATAACGCATAACGCATAACGCATAACGCATAACGCATAACGCATAACGCATAACGCTTAACGCATAACGCATAACGCATAACGCATAACGCATAACGCATAACGCATAACGCATAACGTATAACTCATAACGCAAAACGCATAAAGCATAACGCATCACGCATAACGCATGACGCATAACGCATATCGCATAAATCATAACGCTTAACGCATAACGTATAACGTATAACGCATAAATCATAACGCGTAACGCATAACGCATAACGCATAACGCATAACGCATAACGCATATCGCATAACGTATAACGCAAAACGCATAACGCATAACGCATAACTCATAAAGCATAACGCATAATGCATAACGCAAAATGCATAACGCATAAAGCAACACGCATAACGCATAACGCACAACGCATAACGCATAACGCATATCGCATAACGTATAACGCAAAACGCATATCGCATAACGTATAACGCCAAACGCATATCGCATAACGCATAACGCATAACGCAAAAGGCATAACGCATAACGTTAACGCATAACGCATAACGCCTAACGCATAACGAATCACGCATAACGCATAAAGCATAACCCATAACGCATAACGCATAACGCACAACGCACAACGCATAACGCATAGCGCATAACGCATAATGCATAACGTATAACGCATAACGCGTAAAGCATAACGTATAACGCAAAATGCATAACGCATAACGCAAAAGGCATAACGCATATCGCATAACGCATAACGCATAACGCATAACGCATAACGCATAACGCATACCGCATAACGCATAACGCATAACGCATAACGCATAACGCATAACGCATAACGCATAACACATAACCCATAACCCATAACGCATAACGCACAACGCATAACGTATAATGCACAACGCATAACGCATAACGCATAACGCATAACGCATAATGCACAACGCATAAGGAATACCTCATAACGTATAACGCAAAACGCATAGCGCATAACGCATAACGCATAACGCATAACACATAACGCATATCGCATAAAACGTAACGCTTAACGCATAACGCATAACGCATAACGCAAAACGCATAACGCATAACGCATAACGCATAACGCAAACGTATATTGCCCAACGCATAACGCATAACGAACAACGCATAACGCAAAATGCATAACGCATAACGCATAACGCATAACGCATAACGCATAACGCATGGCGCATAACACAAAATGCATAACGCATAACGCATAACGCATAACGCATAATGCATAACCCATAACCCATAACCCATAACGCATAACGCATAACGCATAATGCACAACGCATAACGCATAACGCCTAACGCATAACGGATCACGCATAACGCATAAAGCATAACGCATAACACATAACGCATAACGCATAACACATAACGCATAACGCATAACGCATAACGCATAACGCATAACGCATAACGCATAACGCATAACGCATAACGCATATCGCATAACGTATAACGCAAAACGCATAACGCATAACGCATAACGCATAACGCATAACGTTAACGCATTACGCATAACGCATAACGCATAACGCATATCGCATAACGCATAAACCATAACCCATAACGCATAACGCATAACGCATAATGCAAAACGCATAACGAATACCGCATAACGTATAACGCAAAACGCATAACGCATAACGCATAACGCATAACGCATAACGCATAACGCATAACGCATAACGCATGGCGCATAACGCAAAATGCATAACGCATAACGCATAACGCATAACCCATAACCCATAACGCATAACGCATAACGCATAACGCATACTGCACAACGCATATCGCATAACGCATAACGCATAACGCATAACGCATTACGCATAACTTATAACTCATAACTCATAACGCATAACGCATAACGCATAACTTATAACTCATAACGCATAACGCATTACGCATAACTTATAACTCATAACGAATAACGCATAACGCATAACGCATAACGCACAACGCACAACGCACAACACATAACGCATAGCGCATAACGCATAATGCATAACGCATAACGCATAACGCATATCGCATAACGCATAAACCATAACCCATAACGCATAACGCATAACGCATAATGCAAAACGCATAACGAATACCGCATAACGTATAACGCAAAACGCATAACGCATAACGCATAACGCATAACGCATAACGCATAACGCATGGCGCATAACGCAAAATGCATAACGCATAACGCATAACGCATAACCCATAACCCATAACGCATAACGCATAACGCATACTGCACAACGCATATCGCATAACGCATAACGCATAACGCATAACGCATTACGCATAACTTATAACTCATAACTCATAACGCATAACGCATAACGCATAACTTATAACTCATAACGCATAACGCATTACGCATAACTTATAACTCATAACGAATAACGCAAAATGCATAACTCATAAAGCATAACGCATAACCCATAACCCATAACGCAGAACGCATAACGCATAACGCATAACGCACAACGCACAACGCACAACACATAACGCATAGCGCATAACGCATAATGCATAACGCATAACGCATAACGCATAACGCATAGCGCATAGCGCATAACGCATAACGCATAACTCATAACGCATAACGCATAACGCATAACGCATAACGCATAACTTATAACTCATAACGCATAACGCATAACGCATAACGCATAACGCATAACGCATAACGCATAACGCATAACGCATAACGCATAACGCATAACGCATAACGCACAACGCACAACACACAACACATAACGCATAGCGCATAGCGCATAGCGCATAGCGCATAACGCATAATGCATAACGCATAACGCATAACGCATAACGCATAACGCATAACGCATAACGCATAACGCATAACGCATAACGCATAACGCATAACGCATAACGCATAACGCATAACGCATAACGCATATCGCATAAAACATAACGCTTAACGCATAACGCATAACGCATAACGCAAAACGCATAACGCATAACGCATAACTTATAACTCATAACGCATAACGCATGGCGCATAACGCAGAATGCATAACGCATAACGCATAACCCAAAACCCATAACGCAGAACGCATAACGCATAACGCAAAATGCATAACGCATAACGCATAACGCATAACGCATAATGCATAACCCATAACCCATAACCCATAACGCATAACGCATAACGCATAACGCATAATGCACAACGCATAACGCATAACGCCTAACGCATAACGCCTAACGCATAACGGATCACGCATAACGCATAAAGCATAACGCATAACGCATAACGCATAACGCATAACACATAACGCATAACGCATAACGCATAACGCATAACGCATAACGCATAACGCATATCGCATAACGTATAACGCAAAACGCATCACGCATAACGCATAACGCATAACGCATAACGTTAACGCATAACGCATAACGCATAACGCATAACGCATAACGCATAACGCATAACGCATAAACCATAACCCATAACGCATAACGCATAACGCATAATGCACAACGCATAACGAATACCGCATAACGTATAACGCAAAACGCATATCGCATAACGCATAGCGCATAACGCATAATGCATAACGCATAACGCATAGCGCATAAACCATAACCCATAACACATAACGCATATCGCATAACGCATAACGCATAACGCATTACGCATAACTTATAACTCATAACTCATAACGCATAACGCATAACGCCTAACGCATAACGGATCACGCATAACGCATCAAGCATAACGCATAACGCATAACGCATAACGCATAACGCATAACTTATAACTCATAACGAATAACGCAAAATGCATAACTCATAAAGCATAACGCATAACCCATAACCCATAACGCAGAACGCATAACGCATAACGCATAACGCATAACGCACAACGCACAACGCACAACACATAACGCATAGCGCATAACGCATAATGCATAACGCATAACGCATAACGCATAACGCATAACGCATAACGCATTACGCATAACTTATAACTCATAACGAATAACACAAAATGCATAACTCATAAAGCATAACGCACAACCCATAACCCATAACGCAGAACGCATAACGCATAACGCATAACGCATAACGCATAACGCATAACGCATAACGCATAACGCATAACGCATAACGCATAACGCATAACGCATAACGCATAACGCATAACGCATAACGCATAACGCATAACGCATAACGCATAACGCATAACGCATAACGCATAACGCATAACGCATAACGCATAACGCATAACGCATAACGCATAACGCATAACGCATAACGCATAACGCATAACGCATAACGCATAACGCATAACGCATAAAGCATAACGCATAACGCATAACGCATAACACATAACGCATAACGCATAACGCACAACGCATAACGCATAACGTATAACGCAAAACGCATAGCGAATAACGCATAACGCATAACGCATAACACATAACGCATATCGCATAACACATAACGCTTAACGCATAACGTATAACTTATAACGCATAACGCATAACGCATAACGCATAACGCATAACGCATAACCCATAACGCATAACGCATAACGCATAATGCACAACGCATAACAAATACCGCATAACGTATAAAGCAAAACGCATAACGCACAACGCATAACGCATAGCGCATAACGCATAATGCATGACGCATAACGAATACCGCATAACGTATAACGCAAAACGCATAACGCATAACGCATAACGCAAAAGGCATAACGCATAACGCATAACGCATAACGCATAACGCATAACGCATAACGCATAACGCATAACGCATAACGCATAACACATAACGCATAACGCATAACGCACAACGCATAACGCTTAACGTATAACGCAAAACGCATAGCGAATAACGCATAACGCATAACGCATCACACATAACGCATATCGCATAACACATAACGCTTAACGCATAACGTATAACTTATAACGCATAATGCATAACGCATAACGCATAACGCATAACCCATAACGCATAACGCATAACGCATAATGCACAACGCATAACAAATACCGCATAACGTATAACGCAAAACGCATAACGCACAACGCATAACGCATAGCGCATAACGCATAATGCATAACGCATAACGAATACCGCATAACGTATAACGCAAAACGCATAACGCATAACGCATAACGCAAAAGGCATAACGCATAACGCATAACGCATAACGCATAACGCATAACGCATAACGCATAACGCATAACGCATAACGCATAACGCATAACGCATAACGCATAACGCATAACGCATAACGCATAACGCATAACGCATAACGCATAACGCATAACGCATAACGCATAACGCATAACGCATAACACATAACCCATAACCCATAACGCATAACGCACAACGCATAACGCATAATGCACAACGCATAACGCATAACGCATAACGCATAATGCACGACGCATAACGAATACCTCATAATGTATAACGCAAAACGCATAGCGCATAACGCATAACGCATAACACATATCGCATATCGCATAAAACATAACGCTTAACGCATAACGCATAACGCATAACGCAAAACGCATAACGCATAACGCATAACGCATAACGCATAACGCATAACGCATAACGCATAACGCATAACGCATAACGCATAACCCATAACGCATAACGCATAACGCATAATGCACAACGCATAACAAATACCGCATAACGTATAACGCAAAACGCATAACGCATAACGAAAAAGGCATAACGCATAACGCATAACGCATAACGCATAACGCATAACGCATAACGCATAACGCATAACGCATAACGCATAACGCATAACGCATAACGCATAACGCATAACGCATATCGCATAACGTATAACGCAAAACGCATAACGCATAACGCAAAAGGCATAACGCATAACGTTAACGCATAACCCATAACGCATAACGCATATCGCATAACACATAACGCATAACGCATAACGCATAATGCACGACGCATAACGAATACCTCATAATGTATAACGCAAAACGCATAGCGCATAACGCATAACGCATAACACATATCGCATATCGCATAAAACATAACGCTTAACGCATAACGCAAAACGCATAACGCATAACGCATAACGCATAACGCATAACGCATAACGCATAAAGCATAACGCATAACGCATAACGCATAACGCATAACGCATAACGCATAACGCATAACGCACAAAGCAGAACGCATAACGCATAACGCATAACACATAACGCATAACGCATAACGCATAACGCATAACGCATAACGCATAACGCATAACGCATAACGCATAAAGCATAACGCATAAAGCATAAAGCATAACGTATTTCGCATAAAACATAACGCTTAACGCTTAACGTAAAACGTATAACGTATAACGCATAACGCATAACGCATAACGCATAACGCATAACGCGTAACGCATAACGCATAACGCATAACGCATAACGCATAACGCATAACGCATAACGCATAACGCATAACGCATAACGCATAACGCATAACGCATAACGCATAACGCATAACGCATAACGCATAACGCATAACGCATAACGCATAACGCATAACGCATAACGCATAACGCATAAAGCATAACGCATAACGCATAACGCATAACACATAACGCATAACGCATAACGCACAACGCATAACGCATAACGTATAACGCAAAACGCATAGCGAATAACGCATAACGCATAACGCATAACACATAACGCATATCGCATAACACATAACGCTTAACGCATAACGTATAACTTATAACGCATAACGCATAACGCATAACGCATAACGCATAACGCATAACCCATAACGCATAACGCATAACGCATAATGCACAACGCATAACAAATACCGCATAACGTATAAAGCAAAACGCATAACGCACAACGCATAACGCATAGCGCATAACGCATAATGCATGACGCATAACGAATACCGCATAACGTATAACGCAAAACGCATAACGCATAACGCATAACGCAAAAGGCATAACGCATAACGCATAACGCATAACGCATAACGCATAACGCATAACGCATAACGCATAACGCATAACACATAACGCATAACGCATAACGCACAACGCATAACGCTTAACGTATAACGCAAAACGCATAGCGAATAACGCATAACGCATAACGCATCACACATAACGCATATCGCATAACACATAACGCTTAACGCATAACGTATAACTTATAACGCATAATGCATAACGCATAACGCATAACGCATAACCCATAACGCATAACGCATAACGCATAATGCACAACGCATAACAAATACCGCATAACGTATAACGCAAAACGCATAACGCACAACGCATAACGCATAGCGCATAACGCATAATGCATAACGCATAACGAATACCGCATAACGTATAACGCAAAACGCATAACGCATAACGCAAAAGGCATAACGCATAACGCATAACGCATAACGCATAACGCATAACGCATAACGCATAACGCATAACGCATAACGCATAACGCATAACGCATAACGCATAACGCATAACGCATAACGCATAACGCATAACGCATAACGCATAACGCATAACGCATAACGCATAACGCATAACACATAACCCATAACCCATAACGCATAACGCACAACGCATAACGCATAATGCACAACGCATAACGCATAACGCATAACGCATAATGCACGACGCATAACGAATACCTCATAATGTATAACGCAAAACGCATAGCGCATAACGCATAACGCATAACACATATCGCATATCGCATAAAACATAACGCTTAACGCATAACGCATAACGCATAACGCAAAACGCATAACGCATAACGCATAACGCATAACGCATAACGCATAACGCATAACGCATAACGCATAACGCATAACCCATAACGCATAACGCATAACGCATAATGCACAACGCATAACAAATACCGCATAACGTATAACGCAAAACGCATAACGCATAACGAAAAAGGCATAACGCATAACGCATAACGCATAACGCATAACGCATAACGCATAACGCATAACGCATAACGCATAACGCATAACGCATAACGCATAACGCATAACGCATATCGCATAACGTATAACGCAAAACGCATAACGCATAACGCAAAAGGCATAACGCATAACGTTAACGCATAACCCATAACGCATAACGCATATCGCATAACACATAACGCATAACGCATAACGCGTAAAGCATAACGCTTAACGCATAACGCATATCGCATAACGCATAACTTATAACTCATAACGCATAACGCATGGCGCATAACGCAAAATGCATAACGCATAACGCATAACGCATAACGCATAACGCATAACGCATGGCGCATAACGCAAAATGCATAACGCATAACGCATAACGCATAACGCATAACGCATAACGCATAACGCATAACGCATAATGCATAACGCATAACGCATAACGCATAACGCATAACGCATAACGCATAACGCATAATGCACAACGCATAACGCATAACGCCTAACGCATAACGGATCACGCATACCGCATAAAGCATAACGCATAACGCATAACGCATAACACATAACGCATAACCCATAACCCATAACGCATAACGCACAACGCATAACGCATAATGCACAACGCATAACGCATAACGCATAACGCATAACGCATAATGCACGACGCATAACGAATACCTCATAATGTATAACGCAAAACGCATAGCGCATAACGCATAACGCATAACACATATCGCATATCGCATAAAACATAACGCTTAACGCATAACGCATAACGCATAACGCAAAACGCATAACGCATAACGCATAACGCATAACGCATAACGCCTAACGCATAACGCATAACGCATAACGCATAACGCATAACGCATAACGCATAACACATAACCCATAACCCATAACGCATAACGCACAACGCATAGCGCATAACGCATAATGCATAACGCATAACGAATACCGCATAACGTTTAACGCAAAACGCATAACGCATAACGCATAACGCAAAAGGCATAACGCATAACGCATAACGCATAACGCATAACGCATAACGCATAACGCATAACGCATAACGCATAACGCATAACGCATAACGCATAACGCATAACACATAACCCATAACCCATAACGCATAACGCACAACGCATAACGCATAATGCACATCGCATAACGCATAACGGATAACGCATAACGCATAATGCACGACGCATAACGAATACCTCATAATGTATAACGCAAAACGCATAGCGCATAACGCATAACGCATAACACATATCGCATATCGCATAAAACATAACGCTTAACGCATAACGCAAAACGCATAACGCATAACGCATAACGCATAACGCATAACGCATAACGCATAAAGCATAACGCATAACGCATAACGCATAACGCATAACGCCATAACGCATAACACATAACGCATATCGCATAAAACATAACGCTTAACGGATAACGTATAACTTATAACGCATAACGCATAACGCATAACGCATAACGCATAACGCATAACCCATAACGCATAACGCATAACGCATAATGCATAACGCATAACGCATAACACATAACGCATATCGCATAAAACAAAACGCTTAACGCATAACCCATAACGCATAACGCATAACGCATAATGCACAACGCATAACAAATACCGCATAACGTATAACGCAAAACGCATAACGCATAACGCATAACGCAAAACGCGTAACGCATAACGCAAAAGGCATAACGCATAACGTTAACGCATAACCCATAACGCATAACGCATATCGCATAACGCATAACGCATAACGCATAACGCATAACGCATAACGCATAACGCATAACGCATAACGCAAACGTATAATGCCCAACGCATAACGCATAAGGAACAACGCATAACGCATAACGCATAACGCATAACGCATAACGCATAACGCATAACGCATAACGCACAAAGCAGAACGCATAACGCATAACGCATAACACATAACGCATAACGCATAACGCATAACGCATAACGCATAACGCATAACGCATAAAGCATAACGCATAAAGCATAAAGCATAACGTATTTCGCATAAAACATAACGCTTAACGCTTAACGTAAAACGTATAACGCATAACGCATAACGCATAACGCATAACGCATAACGCATAACGCGTAACGCATAACACATAACGCATATCGCATAAAACATAACGCTTAACGGATAACGTATAACTTATAACGCATAACGCATGGCGCATAACGCAAAATGCATAACGCATAACGCATAACGCATAACGCATAACGCATAACGCATAACGCATAACGCATAACGCATAACGCATAACGCAAAAGGCATAACGCATAACGCATAACGCATAACGCATATCGCATAACGCATAACGCATAACACATAACGCATAACGCATAACGCACAACGCATAACGCATAATGCACAACGCATAACGCATAACGCATAACGCATAACGCATAATGCACGACGCATAACGAATACCTCATAATGTATAACGCAAAACGCATAACGCATAACGCATAACGCATAACACATATCGCATATCGCATAAAACATAACGCTTAACGCATAACGCATAACGCATAACGCAAAACGCATAACGCATAACGCATAACGCATAACGCATAACGCATAACGCATAACGCATAACGCATAACGCATAACGCATAACGCACAACGCATAACGCATAATGCACAACGCATAACGCATAACGCATAACGCATAACGCATAATGCACGACGCATAACGAATACCTCATAATGTATAACGCAAAACGCATAGCGCATAACGCATAACGCATAACACATATCGCATATCGCATAAAACATAACGCTTAACGCATAACGCAAAACGCATAACGCATAACGCATAACGCATAACGCATAACGCATAACGCATAAAGCATAACGCATAACGCATAACGCATAACGCATAACGCCATAACGCATAACACATAACGCATATCGCATAAAACATAACGCTTAACGGATAACGTATAACTTATAACGCATAACGCATAACGCATAACGCATAACGCATAACGCATAACCCATAACGCATAACGCATAACGCATAATGCATAACGCATAACGCATAACACATAACGCATATCGCATAAAACAAAACGCTTAACGCATAACCCATAACGCATAACGCATAACGCATAATGCACAACGCATAACAAATACCGCATAACGTATAACGCAAAACGCATAACTCATAACGCATAACGCAAAACGCATAACGCATAACGCAAAAGGCATAACGCATAACGTTAACGCATAACCCATAACGCATAACGCATATCGCATAACGCATAACGCATAACGCATAACGCATAACGCATAACGCATAACGCATAACGCATAACGCATAACGCATAACGCATAACGCAAACGTATAATGCCCAACGCATAACGCATAAGGAACAACGCATAACGCATAACGCATAACGCATAACGCATAACGCATAACGCATAACGCATAACGCACAAAGCAGAACGCATAACGCATAACGCATAACACATAACGCATAACGCATAACGCATAACGCATAACGCATAACGCATAACGCATAACGCATAAAGCATAACGCATAAAGCATAAAGCATAACGTATTTCGAATAAAACATAACGCTTAACGCTTAACGTAAAACGTATAACGCATAACGCATAAGGCATAACGCATAACGCATAACGCATAACGCGTAACGCATAACGCATAACGCATAACGCATAACGCATAACGCATAACGCATAACGCATAACGCATAACGCATAACGCATAACGCATAACGCATAACGCATAACGCATAACGCATAACGCATAACGCATAACGCATAACGCATAACGCATAACGCATAAAGCATAACGCATAACGCATAACGCATAACACATAACGCATAACGCATAACGCACAACGCATAACGCATAACGTATAACGCAAAACGCATAGCGAATAACGCATAACGCATAACGCATAACACATAACGCATATCGCATAACACATAACGCTTAACGCATAACGTATAACTTATAACGCATAACGCATAACGCATAACGCATAACGCATAACGCATAACCCATAACGCATAACGCATAACGCATAATGCACAACGCATAACAAATACCGCATAACGTATAAAGCAAAACGCATAACGCACAACGCATAACGCATAGCGCATAACGCATAATGCATGACGCATAACGAATACCGCATAACGTATAACGCAAAACGCATAACGCATAACGCATAACGCAAAAGGCATAACGCATAACGCATAACGCATAACGCATAACGCATAACGCATAACGCATAACGCATAACGCATAACACATAACGCATAACGCATAACGCACAACGCATAACGCATAACGTATAACGCAAAACGCATAGCGAATAACGCATAACGCATAACGCATCACACATAACGCATATCGCATAACACATAACGCTTAACGCATAACGTATAACTTATAACGCATAATGCATAACGCATAACGCATAACGCATAACCCATAACGCATAACGCATAACGCATAATGCACAACGCATAACAAATACCGCATAACGTATAACGCAAAACGCATAACGCACAACGCATAACGCATAGCGCATAACGCATAATGCATAACGCATAACGAATACCGCATAACGTATAACGCATAACGCATAACGCAAAAGGCATAACGCATAACGCATAACGCATAACGCATAACGCATAACGCATAACGCATAACGCATAACGCATAACGCATAACGCATAACGCATAACGCATAACGCATAACGCATAACGCATAACGCATAACGCATAACGCATAACACATAACCCATAACCCATAACGCATAACGCACAACGCATAACGCATAATGCACAACGCATAACGCATAACGCATAACGCATAATGCACGACGCATAACGAATACCTCATAATGTATAACGCAAAACGCATAGCGCATAACGCATAACGCATAACACATATCGCATATCGCATAAAACATAACGCTTAACGCATAACGCATAACGCATAACGCAAAACGCATAACGCATAACGCATAACGCATAACGCATAACGCATAACGCATAACGCATAACGCATAACCCATAACGCATAACGCATAACGCATAATGCACAACGCATAACAAATACCGCATAACGTATAACGCAAAACGCATAACGCATAACGAAAAAGGCATAACGCATAACGCATAACGCATAACGCATAACGCATAACGCATAACGCATAACGCATAACGCATAACGCATAACGCATAACGCATAACGCATATCGCATAACGTATAACGCAAAACGCATAACGCATAACGCAAAAGGCATAACGCATAACGTTAACGCATAACCCATAACGCATAACGCATATCGCATAACACGTAACGCATAACGCATAACGCGTAAAGCATAACGCTTAACGCATAACGCATATCGCATAACGCATAACTTATAACTCATAACGCATAACGCATGGCGCATAACGCAAAATGCATAACGCATAACGCATAACGCATAACGCATAACGCATGGCGCATAACAGAAAATGCATAACGCATAACGCATAACGCATAACGCATAACGCATAACGCATAACGCATAACGCATAACGCATAACGCATAATGCATAACGCATAACGCATAACGCATAACGCATAACGCATAACGCATAACGCATAATGCACAACGCATAACGCATAACGCCTAACGCATAACGGATCACGCATAACGCATAAAGCATAACGCATAACGCATAACGCATAACGCATAACACATAACGCATAACGCATAACGCATAACGCATAACGCATAACGCGTAACGCATAACGCATAACGCATAACGCATAACGCATAACGCATAACGCATAACTTATAACTCATAACTCATAACGCATAACGCATAACGCCTAACGTATAACGCAAAACGCATAACGCATAACGCATAACGCATAACGCATAACGCATGGCGCATAACGCAAAATGCATAACGCATAACGCATAACCCATAACCCATAACGCATAGCGCATAACGCATAACGCATAATCCATAACGCATAACGCATAAAGCACAACGCATAACGAATAACGCAAAACGCTATAACGCACAACGGATCCAGCATTACTCATAACGCATAACGTATAACGCATAATCCATAACGCATAACGCATAAAGCACAACGCATAACGAATAACGCAAAACGCATAACGCATAACGTATAACGCATAACGCGTAAAGCATAACGCATAACGCTTAACGCATAACGCATATCGCATAACGCATAAACCATAACCCATAACACATAACGCATAACGCATAATGCACAACGCATAACGAATACCGCATAACGTATAACGTATAACGCAAAACGCATAACGCATAAAGCATAACGCATAACGCATAACGCATAACGCAAACGTATAATGCCCAACGCATAACGCATAACGAACAACGCATAACGCATAACGCATAACGCATAACGCATAACGCATAAAGCATAACGCACAACGCATAACGCATAACGCATAACGCATAACGCATAACGCATAACGCATAACGCATAACGCATAACGCATAACGCATAACGCATAACGCATAACGCATAACGCATAAAGCATAACGCACAACGCATAACGCATAACGCATAACGCATAACGCATAACGCATAACGCATAACGCATAACGCATAACGCATAACGCATAACGCATAACGCATAACGCATAACGCATAAAGCATAACGCATAAAGCATAAAGCATAACGTATATCGCATAAAACATAACGCTTAACGCTTAACGTAAAACGTATAACGCATAACGCATAACACATAACGCATAACGCATATCGCATAACGCATAACGCATAACGCATAACGCATAACGCATAACGCATAACGCATAACGCATAACGCATAACGCATATCGCATAACGTATAACGCATAACGCATAACGCATAACGCATAACGCATAACGCATAACGCATAACGCATAACGCAGAACGCATAATGCACAACGCATAACGAATACCTCATAACGTATAACGCAAAACGCATAGCGAATAACGCATAACGCATAACGCATAACACATAACGCATATCGCATAAAACATAACGCTTAACGCATAACGCATAACCCATTACGCATAACGCATAACGCATAATGCACAACGTATAACAAATACCGCATAACGTATAACGCAAAACGCATAACGCATAACGCATAACGCAAAACGCATAACTTATAACTCATAACGCATCACGCATAACGCATAACGCATAACGCATCACGCATAACGAATACCGCATAATGCGTAACGCATAACGCATAACGCATAACGCATAACGCATAACGCATAACGGATCACGCATAACGCATAAAGCATAACGCATAACACATAACGCATAACGCATAGCGCATAACGCATAACGCATAACTCATAACGCATAACGCATAACGCATAACGCATAACGCATAACTTATAACTCATAACGCATAACGCATAACGCATAAGGCATAACGCATTACGCATAAAACATAACGCTTAACGCATAACGTATAACTTATAACGCATAACGCATAACGCATAACGCATAACGCATAACGCATAACGCATAACGCATAACGCATAACGCATAACGCATAACGCATAACGCATAACGCATAACGCATAACGCATAACGCATAACGCATAACGCATAACGCATAACGCATAACGCACAACGCATAACGCATAACGCATAACGCATAACGCATAATGCACAACGCATAACGAATACCGCAAAACGCATAACGCATAACGCCTAACGCATAACGCATACCGCATAACGCATAACGCATAACGCATAACGCATAACGCATAACGCATAACGCATAACGCATAACGCCTAACGCATAACGCATAACGCATAACGAATAAAGCATAACGCATAAAGCATAACGCATAACGCATAATGCATAATGCACAACGCATAACGAATACCGCAAAACGCATAACGCCTAACGCATAACGGATCACGCATAACGCATAAAGCATAACGCAGAACGCATAACGCATAACATATAACGCATAACGCATAACGCATACCGTATAACCCATAACGCATAACGCATAAAGCATAACGCATAACTTTTAACGCATAACGCAGAACGCATAACGCATAACGCATAACGCATAACGCATAACGCATAACGCATAACGCATAACGCATAACGCATAACGTATAACGCATAACGCATAACGCATAACGCATAACGCATAAAGCATCACGCATAAAGCATAACGCATAACGCATAACGCATAATGCACAACGCATAACGAATTCCGCATAACGCATAATGCATACCGCATAACGCATAACGCATAACGCCTAACGCATAACGCATAACGCATATCGCATAACGCATAACGCATAACGCATAACGCATAACGCATAACGCATAACGCATAACGCATAACGCATAACGCATAACGCATAACGCATAACGCATAACGCATAACGCATAACGCATAACGCATAACGCATAACGCATAACGCATAACGCATAACGCATAACGCATCACGCATAACGCATAACGCATAACGCATCACGCATAACGAATACCGCATAATGCGTAACGCATAACGCATAACGCATAACGCATAACGCATAACGGATCACGCATAACGCATAAAGCATAACGCATAACACATAACGCATAACGCATAGCGCATAACGCATAACGCATAACTCATAACGCATAACGCATAACGCATAACGCATAACGCATAACGCATAACGCATAACTTATAACTCATAACGCATAACGCATAACGCATAAGGCATAACGCATTACGCATAAAACATAACGCTTAACGCATAACGTATAACTTATAACGCATAACGCATAACGCATAACGCATAACGCATAACGCATAACCCATAACGCATAACGCATAACGCATAATGCACAACGCATAACAAATACCGCATAACGTATAACGCAAAACGCATAACGCATAACGCATAACGCAAAACGCATAACGCATAACGCAAATTTCATAACGCATAACGCATAACGCATAACGCATAACGCATAACGCATAACGCATAACGCATAACGCATAACGCATAACGCATAACGCATAACGCATAACGCATAACGCATAACGCATAACGCATAACGCATAACGCATAACGCATAACGCATAACGCATAACGCATAACGCATAACGCATAACGCATAACGCATAACGCATAACGCATAACGCATAACGCATAACGCATAACGCATAACGCATAACGCATAACGCATAACGCATAACACATAACCCATAACCCATAACGCATAACGCACAACGCATAACGCATAATGCACAACGCATAACGCATAACGCATAACGCATAACGCATAATGCACAACGCATAACGAATACCTCATAACGTATAACGCAAAAGAAAAAGCGCATAACGCATAACGCATAACGCATAACACATATCGCATATCGCATAAAACATAACGCTTAACGCATAACGCATAACGCATAACGCAAAACGCATAACGCATAACGCATAACGCATAACGCATAACGCATAACGCATAACGCATAACGCATAACGCATAACGCATAACGCATAACGCATAACGCATAACGCATAACGCATAACGCATAACGCATAACGCATAACGCAGAACGCATAACGCATAACGCATAACGCATAACGCATAACGCATAACACATAACCCATAACCCATAACGCATAACGCACAACGCATAACGCATAATGCACAACGCATAACGCATAACGCATAACGCATAATGCACAACGCATAACGAATACCTCATAACGTATAACGCAAAAGAAAAAGCGCATAACGCATAACGCATAACGCATAACACATATCGCATATCGCATAAAACATAACGCTTAACGCATAACGCATAACGCATAACGCAAAACGCATAACGCATAACGCATAACGCATAACTTATAACTCATAACGCATAACGCATGGCGCATAACGCAGAATGGATAACGCATAACGCATAACCCAAAACCCGTAACGCAGAACGCATAACGCATAACGCATAACGCATAAAGCATAACGCATAATGCATAACGCATAACGCAAACGTATAATGCCCAACGCATAACGCATAACGAACAACGCATAACGCATAACGCATAACGCATAACGCATAACGCATAACGCATAACGCATAAAGCATAACGCATAACGCATAACGCATAACGCATAACGCATAACGCATAACGCAGAACGCATAAAGCATAACGCATAACGCATAACGCATAACTTATAACTCATAACTCATAACGCATAACGCATAACGCCTAACGTATAACGCAAAACGCATAACGCATAACGCATAACGCATAACGCATGGCGCATAACGCAAAATGCATAACGCATAACACATAACCCATAACCCATAACGCATAACGCACAACGCATAACGCATAATGCACAACGCATAACGCATAACGCATAACGCATAACGCATAATGCACAACGCATAACGAATACCTCATAACGTATAACGCAAAAGAAAAAGCGCATAACGCATAACGCATAACGCATAACACATATCGCATATCGCATAAAACATAACGCTTAACGCATAACGCATAACGCATAACGCAAAACGCATAACGCATAACGCATAACGCATAACGCATAACGCATAACGCATAACGCATAACGCATAACGCATAACGCATAACGCATAACGCATAACGCATAACGCATAACGCATAACGCATAACGCATAACGCATAACGCATAACGCATAACGCATAACGCATAACACATAACCCATAACCCATAACGCATAACGCACAACGCATAACGCATAATGCACAACGCATAACGCATAACGCATAACGCATAATGCACAACGCATAACGAATACCTCATAACGTATAACGCAAAAGAAAAAGCGCATAACGCATAACGCATAACGCATAACGCATAACACATATCGCATATCGCATAAAACATAACGCTTAACGCATAACGCATAACGCATAACGCAAAACGCATAACGCATAACGCATAACGCATAACTTATAACTCATAACGCATAACGCATGGCGCATAACGCAGAATGGATAACGCATAACGCATAACCCAAAACCCGTAACGCAGAACGCATAACGCATAACGCATAACGCATAAAGCATAACGCATAATGCATAACGCATAACGCAAACGTATAATGCCCAACGCATAACGCATAACGAACAACGCATAACGCATAACGCATAACGCATAACGCATAACGCATAACGCATAACGCATAAAGCATAACGCATAACGCATAACGCATAACGCATAACGCATAACGCATAACGCAGAACGCATAAAGCATAACGCATAACGCATAACGCATAACTTATAACTCATAACTCATAACGCATAACGCATAACGCCTAACGTATAACGCAAAACGCATAACGCATAACGCATAACGCATAACGCATGGCGCATAACGCAAAATGCATAACGCATAACGCATAACCCATAACCCATAACGCATAGCGCATAACGCATAACGCATAATCCATAACGCATAACGCATAAAGCACAACGCATAACGAATAACGCAAAACGCTATAACGCACAACGGATCCAGCATTACTCATAACGCATAACGTATAACGCATAATCCATAACGCATAACGCATAAAGCACAACGCATAACGAATAACGCAAAACGCATAACGCATAACGTATAACGCATAACGCGTAAAGCATAACGCATAACGCTTAACGCATAACGCATATCGCATAACGCATAAACCATAACCCATAACACATAACGCATAACGCATAATGCACAACGCATAACGAATACCGCATAACGTATAACGTATAACGCAAGACGCATAACGCATAAAGCATAACGCATAACGCATAACGCATAACGCAAACGTATAATGCCCAACGCATAACGCATAACGAACAACGCATAACGCATAACGCATAACGCATAACGCATAACGCATAAAGCATAACGCACAACGCATAACGCATAACGCATAACGCATAACGCATAACGCATAACGCATAACGCATAACGCATAACGCATAACGCATAACGCATAACGCATAACGCATAACGCATAACGCATAAAGCATAACGCATAAAGCATAAAGCATAACGTATATCGCATAAAACATAACGCTTAACGCTTAACGTAAAACGTATAACGCATAACGCATAACACATAACGCATAACGCATATCGCATAACGCATAACGCATAACGCATAACGCATAACGCATAACGCATAACGCATAACGCATAACGCATAACGCATAACGCATATCGCATAACGTATAACGCATAACGCATAACGCATAACGCATAACGCATAACGCATAACGCATAACGCATAACGCATAACGCATAACGCAGAACGCATAATGCACAACGCATAACGAATACCTCATAACGTATAACGCAAAACGCATAGCGAATAACGCATAACGCATAACGCATAACACATAACGCATATCGCATAAAACATAACGCTTAACGCATAACGCATAACCCATTACGCATAACGCATAACGCATAATGCACAACGTATAACAAATACCGCATAACGTATAACGCAAAACGCATAACGCATAACGCATAACGCAAAACGCATAACTTATAACTCATAACGCATCACGCATAACGCATAACGCATAACGCATCACGCATAACGAATACCGCATAATGCGTAACGCATAACGCATAACGCATAACGCATAACGCATAACGCATAACGGATCACGCATAACGCATAAAGCATAACGCATAACACATAACGCATAACGCACAGCGCATAACGCATAACGCATAACTCATAACGCATAACGCATAACGCATAACGCATAACGCATAACTTATAACTCATAACGCATAACGCATAACGCATAAGGCATAACGCATTACGCATAAAACATAACGCTTAACGCATAACGTATAACTTATAACGCATAACGCATAACGCATAACGCATAACGCATAACGCATAACGCATAACGCATAACGCATAACGCATAACGCATAACGCATAACGCATAATGCATAACGCATAACGCATAACGCATAATGCATAACGCATAACGCATAACGCATAACGCACAACGCATAACGCATAACGCATAACGCATAACGCATAATGCACAACGCATAACGAATACCGCAAAACGCATAACGCATAACGCCTAACGCATAACGCATACCGCATAACGCATAACGCATAACGCATAACGCATAACGCATAACGCATAACGCATAACGCATAACGCATAACGCATAACGCATAACGCATAACGCATAACGCATAACGCATAACGCATAACGCATAACGCATAACGCATAACGCATAAAGCAAAACGCATAACGCATAACGCATAACGCATACCGTAAAACGCATAACGTATAACGCATAACGGCTAACGCATAACGCATAACGCATAACGCATAACGGATCACGCATAACGCATAAAGCATAACGCATAAAGCATAACGCAGAACGCATAACGCATAACGCATAACGCATAACGCATAACGCATAACGCATAACGGATCACGCATAACGCATAAAGCATAACGCATAACGCATAACGCCTAACGCATAACGCATAACGCATAACGCATAACGAATAAAGCATAACGCATCACGCATAAAGCATAACGCATAACGCATAATGCATAATGCACAACGCATAACGAATACCGCAAAACGCATAACGCCTAACGCATAACGGATCACGCATAACGCATAAAGCATAACGCAGAACGCATAACGCATAACATATAACGCATAACGCATAACGCATACCGTATAACCCATAACGCATAACGCATAAAGCATAACGCATAACTTTTAACGCATAACGCAGAACGCATAACGCATAACGCATAACGCATAACGCATAACGCATAACGCATAACGCATAACGTATAACGCATAACGCATAACGCATAACGCATAACGCATAAAGCATCACGCATAAAGCATAACGCATAACGCATAACGCATAATGCACAACGCATAACGAATTCCGCATAACGCATAATGCATACCGCATAACGCATAACGCATAACGCCTAACGCATAACGCATAACGCATATCGCATAACGCATAACGCATAACGCATAACGCATAACGCATAACGCATAACGCATAACGCATAACGCATAACGCATAACGCATAACGCATAACGCATAACGCATAACGCATAACGCATAACGCATAACGCATAACGCATCACGCATAACGCATAACGCATAACGCATCACGCATAACGAATACCGCATAATGCGTAACGCATAACGCATAACGCATAACGCATAACGCATAACGGATCACGCATAACGCATAAAGCATAACGCATAACGCATAACGCATAACGCATAACTTATAACTCATAACGCATAACGCATAACGCATAAGGCATAACGCATTACGCATAAAACATAACGCTTAACGCATAACGTATAACTTATAACGCATAACGCATAACGCATAACGCATAACCCATAACGCATAACGCATAACGCATAATGCACAACGCATAACAAATACCGCATAACGTATAACGCAAAACGCATAACGCATAACGCATAACGCAAAACGCATAACGCATAACGCAAATTTCATAACGCATAACGCATAACGCATAACGCATAACGCATAACGCATAACGCATAACGCATAACGCATAACGCATAACGCATAACGCATAACGCATAACGCATAACGCATAACGCATAACGCATAACGCATAACGCATAACGCATAACGCATAACGCATAACGCATAACGCATAACGCATAACGCATAACGCATAACGCATAACGCATAACGCATAACGTATAACGCATAACGCATAACGCATAACGCATAACGCATAACGCATAACGCACAACGCATAACACATAACCCATAACCCATAACGCATAACGCACAACGCATAACGCATAATGCACAACGCATAACGCATAACGCATAACGCATAACGCATAATGCACAACGCATAACGAATACCTCATAACGTATAACGCAAAAGAAAAAGCGCATAACGCATAACGCATAACACATATCGCATATCGCATAAAACATAAAGCTTAACGCATAACGCATAACGCATAACGCAAAACGCATAACGCATAACGCATAACGCATAACGCATAACGCATAACGCATAACGCATAACGCATAACGCATAACGCATAACGCATAACGCATAACGCATAACGCATAACGCATAACGCATAACGCATAACGCATAACGCATAACGCATAACGCATAACGCATAACGCATAACGCATAACTTATAACTCATAACGCATAACGCATGGCGCATAACGCAGAATGGATAACGCATAACGCAAAACCCAAAACCCGTAACGCAGAACGCATAACGCATAACGCATAACGCATAAAGCATAACGCATAATGCATAACGCATAACGCAAACGTATAATGCCCAACGCATAACGCATAACGAACAACGCATAACGCATAACGCATAACGCATAACGCATAACGCATATCGCATAACGTATAACGTATAACGCATAAATCATAACGCATAACGCATAACGCATAACGCATAACGCATAACGCATAACGCATATCGCATAACGTATAACGCAAAACGCATAACGCATAACGCATAACGCATAAAGCATAACGCATAACGCATAACGCAAAATGCATAACGCATAAAGCATAACGCATAACGCATAACGCACAACGCATAACGCATAACGCATAACGCATAACGCATAACGCATAACGCATAACGCATATCGCATAACGCATAAACCATAACCCATAACACATAACGCATAACGCATAATGCACAACGCATAACGAATACCGCATAACGTATAACGCAAAATGCATAACGCATAACGCATAACGCAAAAGGCATAACGCATAACGCATAACGCATAACGCATAACGCATAACGCATAACGCATAACGCATACCGCATAACGCATAACGCATAACGCATATCGCATAACGCATAAACCATAACCCATAACGCATAACGCATAACGCATAATGCACAACGCATAACGAATACCGCATAACGTATAACGCAAAACGCATAACGCATAACGCATAACGCATAACGCATAACGCATAACGCATGGCGCATAACGCAAAATGCATAACGCATAACGCATAACGCATAACCCATAACCCATAACGCATAACGCATAACGCATAATGCACAACGCATATCGCATAATGCATAACGCATAACGCATTACGCATAACTTATAACTCATAACTCATAACGCATAACGCATAACGCCTAACGCATAACGGATCACGCATAACGCATAAAGCATAACTCATAACGAATAACGCAAAATGCATAACTCATAAAGCATAACGCAATAACCCATAAAGCATAACGCAGAACGCATAACGCATAACGCATAACGCATAACGCATAACGCACAACGCACAACGCACAACGCATAACGCATAGCGCATAACGCATAATGCATAACGCATAACGCATAACGCATAACGGATAACGCACAAAGCATAACGCATAACGCATAACGCATAACGCATAGCGCATAACTCATAACCCATAACCCATAACGCATAACGCATAACGCATAACGCATAATGCACAACGCATAACGCATAACGCATAACGCATAACGCATTACGCATAACTTATAACTCATAACGAATAACGAAAAATGCATAACTCATAAAGCATAACGCATAACCCATAACCCATAACGCAGAACGCATAACGCATAACGCATAACGCATAACGCATAACGCATAACGCTTAACGCATAACGCATAACGCATAACGCATAACGCATAACGCATAACGTATAACTCATAACGCATAACGCATAAAGCATAACGCATCACGCATAACGCATGATGCATAACGCATAACGCATAACGCATAACGCATAACGCATAACGCATAACGCATAACGCATAACACATAACCCATAACCCATAACGCATAACGCACAACGCATAACGCATAATGCACAACGCATAACGCATAACGCATAACGCATAACGCATAATGCACAACGCATAACGAATACCTCATAACGTATAACGCAAAAGAAAAAGCGCATAACGCATAACGCAGAACGCATAACGCAAAACGCATAACGCATAAAGCATAACGCATAACGCATAACGCATAACGCAAACGTATAATGCCCAACGCATAACGCATAACGAACAACGCATAACGCATAACGCATAACGCATAACGCATAACGCATAACGCATAAAGCATAACGCATAACGCATAACGCATAACGCATAACGCATAACGCAGAACGCATAAAGCATAACGCATAAAGCATAAAGCATAACGTATATCGCATAAAACATAACGCTTAACGCTTAACGTAAAACGTATAACGCATAACGCATAACGCATAACGCATAACGCATAACGCATAACGCATAACGCATAACGCATAACGCATAACGCATAACGCATAACGCATAACGCATAACGCATAACGCATAACGCATAACGCATAACGCATAACGCATAACGCATAACGCATAACGCATAACGCATAACGCATAACGCATAACGCATAACGCATAATGCACAACGCATAACGAATACCTCATAACGTATAACGCAAAACGCATAGCGAATAACGCATAACGCATAACGCATAACACATAACGCATATCGCATAAAACATAACGCTTAACGCATAACGCATAACTCATATCGCATAACGCATAACGCATAACTCATAACGCATAACGCATAACGCATAACGCATGACGCATAACGCATAACGCATAACGCATAACGCATAACGCCTAACGCATAACGGATCACGCATAACGCATAAAGCATAACTCATAACGAATAACGCAAAATGCATAACTCATAAAGCATAACGCATAACCCATAACCCATAACGCAGAACGCATAACGCATAACGCATAACGCATAACGCATAACGCATAACGCACAACGCACAACGCACAACGCATAACGCATAGCGCATAACGCATAATGCATAACGCATAACGCATAACGCATAACTAATAACGCACAAAGCATAACGCATAACGCATAACGCATAACGCATAGCGCATAACTCATAACCCATAACCCATAACGCATAACGCATAACGCATAACGCATAATGCACAACGCATAACGCATAACGCATATCGCATAAATCATAACGCTTAACGCATAACGTATAACGTATAACGCATAAATCATAACGCATAACGCATAACGCATAACGCATAACGCATAACGCATAACGCATATCGCATAACGTATAACGCAAAACGCATAACGCATAACGCATAACGCATAAAGCATAACGCATAACGCATAACGCAAAATGCATAACGCATAAAGCATAACGCATAACGCATAACGCACAACGCATTACGCATAACGCATAACGCATACCGCATAACGCATAACGCATAACGCATATCGCATAACGCATAAACCATAACCCATAACACATAACGCATAACGCATAATGCACAACGCATAACGAATACCGCATAACGTATAACGCAAAATGCATAACGCATAACGCATAACGCAAAAGGCATAACGCATAACGCATAACGCATAACGCATAACGCATAACGCATAACGCATAACGCATACCGCATAACGCATAACGCATAACGCATATCGCATAACGCATAAACCATAACCCATAACGCATAACGCATAACGCATAATGCACAACGCATAACGAATACCGCATAACGTATAACGCAAAACGCATAACGCATAACGCATAACGCATAACGCATAACGCATAACGCATGGCGCATAACGCAAAATGCATAACGCATAACGCAGAACGCATAACCCATAACCCATAACGCATAACGCATAACGCATAATGCACAACGCATATCGCATAATGCATAACGCATAACGCATTACGCATAACTTATAACTCATAACTCATAACGCATAACGCATAACGCCTAACGCATAACGGATCACGCATAACGCATAAAGCATAACTCATAACGAATAACGCAAAATGCATAACTCATAAAGCATAACGCAATAACCCATAACCCATAACGCAGAACGCATAACGCATAACGCATAACGCATAACGCATAACGCACAACGCACAACGCACAACGCATAACGCATAGCGCATAACGCATAACGTATTAAGGCATAACGCATAACGCATAACGGATAACGCACAAAGCATAACGCATAACGCATAACGCATAACGCATAGCGCATAACTCATAACCCATAACCCATAACGCATAACGCATAACGCATAACGCATAATGCACAACGCATAACGCATAACGCATAACCCATTACGCAAAACTTATAACTCATAACGAATAACGAAAAATGCATAACTCATAAAGCATAACGCATAACCCATAACCCATAACGCAGAACGCATAACGCATAACGCATAACGCATAACGCATAACGCATAACGCATAACGCATAACGCTTAACGCATAACGCATAACGCATAACGCATAACGCATAACGCATAACGTATAACTCATAACGCATAACGCATAAAGCATAACGCATCACGCATAACGCATGACGCATAACGCATATCGCATAAATCATAACGCTTAACGCATAACGTATAACGTATAACGCATAAATCATAACGCATAACGCATAACGCATAACGCATAACGCATAACGCATAACGCATAACGCATAACGCATAACGCATATCGCATAACGTATAACGCAAAACGCATAACGCATAACGCATAACGCATAAAGCATAACGCATAACGCATAACGCAAAATGCATAACGCATAAAGCATAACGCATAACGCATAACGCACAACGCATAACGCATAACGCATATCGCATAACGTATAACGCAAAACGCATATCGCATAACGTATAACGCAAAACGCATATCGCATAACGCATAACGCATAACGCATAACGCAAAAGGCATAACGCATAACGTTAACGCATAACGCATAACGCCTAACGCATAACGAATCACGCATAACGCATAAAGCATAACCCATAACGCATAACGCATAACGCACAACGCACGACGCACAACGCATAACGCATAGCGCATAACGCATAATGCATAACGTATAACGCATAACGCGTAAAGCATAACGTATAACGCAAAATGCATAACGCATAACGCATAACGCAAAAGGCATAACGCATATCGCATAACGCATAACGCATAACGCATAACGCATAACGCATAACGCATACCGCATAACGCATAACGCATAACGCATAACGCATAACGCATAACGCATAACGCATAACACATAACCCATAACCCATAACGCATAACGCACAACGCATAACGCATAATGCACAACGCATAACGCATAACGCATAACGCATAACGCATAATGCACAACGCATAAGGAATACCTCATAACGTATAACGCAAAACGCATAGCGCATAACGCATAACGCATAACGCATAACACATAACGCATATCGCATAAAACGTAACGCTTAACGCATAACGCATAACGCATAACGCAAAACGCATAACGCATAACGCATAACGCATAACGCAAACGTATATTGCCCAACGCATAACGCATAACGAACAACGCATAACGCAAAATGCATAACGCATAACACATAACGCATAACGCATAACGCATAACGCATAACGCATGGCGCATAACACAAAATGCATAATGCATAACGCATAACGCATAACGCATAACGTATAACGCAAAATGCATAACGCATAACGCATAACGCAAAAGGCATAACGCATAACGCATAACGCATAACGCATAACGCATAACGCATAACGCATAACGCATAACGCATACCGCATAACGCATAACGCATAACGCATATCGCATAACGCATAAACCATAACCCATAACGCATAACGCATAACGCATAATGCACAACGCATAACGAATACCGCATAACGTATAACGCAAAACGCATAACGCATAACGCATAACGCATAACGCATAACGCATAACGCATGGCGCATAACGCAAAATGCATAACGCATAACGCATAACGCATTACCCATAACCCATAACGCATAACGCATAACGCATAATGCACAACGCATATCGCATAATGAATAACGCATAACGCATTACGCATAACTTATAACTCATAACTCATAACGCATAACGCATAACGCCTAACGCATAACGGATCACGCATAACGCATAAAGCATAACTCATAACGAATAACGCAAAATGCATAACTCATAAAGCATAACGCATAACCCATAACCCATAACGCAGAACGCATAACGCATAACGCATAACGCATAACGCATAACGCATAACGCACAAAGCACAACGCACAACGCATAACGCATAGCGCATAACGCATAATGCATAACGCATAACGCATAACGCATAACGGATAACGCACAAAGCATAACGCATAACGCATAACGCATAACGCATAGCGCATAACTCATAACCCATAACCCATAACGCATAACGCATAACGCATAACGCATAATGCACAACGCATAACGCATAACGCATAACGCATAACGCATTACGCATAACTTATAACTCATAACGAATAACGAAAAATGCATAACTCATAAAGCATAACGCATAACCCATAACCCATAACGCAGAACGCATAACGCATAACGCATAACGCATAACGCATAACGCATAACGCATAACGCATAACGCATAACGCATAACGCATAACGCATAACGCATAACGCATAACGTATAACTCATAACGCAAAACGCATAAAGCATAACGCATCACGCATAACGCATGACGCATAACGCATAAAGCATAACGCATAACGCATAACGCACAACGCATAACGCATAACGCATATCGCATAACGTATAACGCAAAACGCATATCGCATAACGTATAACGCCAAACGCATATCGCATAACGCATAACGCATAACGCATAACGCAAAAGGCATAACGCATAACGTTAACGCATAACGCATAACGCCTAACGCATAACGAATCACGCATAACGCATAAAGCATAACGCATAACGCATAACGCACAACGCATAACGCATAACGCATATCGCATAACGTATAACGCAAAACGCATATCGCATAACGTATAACGCCAAACGCATATCGCATAACGCATAACGCATAACGCATAACGCAAAAGGCATAACGCATAACGTTAACGCATAACGCATAACGCCTAACGCATAACGAATCACGCATAACGCATAAAGCATAACCCATAACGCATAACGCACAACGCACAACGCATAACGCATAGCGCATAACGCATAATGCATAACGTATAACGCATAACGCGTAAAGCATAACGTATAACGCAAAATGCATAACGCATAACGCAAAAGGCATAACGCATATCGCATAACGCATAACGCATAACGCATAACGCATAACGCATAACGCATAACGCATAACGCATAACGCATAACGCATAACGCATAACGCATAACGCATAACGCATAACACATAACCCATAACCCATAACGCATAACGCACAACGCATAACGTATAATGCACAACGCATAACGCATAACGCATAATGCATAACGCATAATGCACAACGCATAAGGAATACCTCATAACGTATAACGCAAAACGCATAGCGCATAACGCATAACGCATAACGCATAACACATAACGCATATCGCATAAAACGTAACGCTTAACGCATAACGCATAACGCATAACGCAAAACGCATAACGCATAACGCATAACGCATAACGCAAACGTATATTGCCCAACGCATGACGCATAACGAACAACGCATAACGCAAAATGCATAACGCATAACGCATAACGCATAACGCATAACGCATAACGCATGGCGCATAACACAAAATGCATAACGCATAACGCATAACGCATAACGCATAATGCATAACCCATAACCCATAACCCATAACGCATAACGCATAACGCATAATGCACAACGCATAACGCATAACGCCTAACGCATAACGGATCACGCATAACGCATAAAGCATAACGCATAACACATAACGCATAACGCATAACACATAACGCATAACGCATAACGCATAACGCATAACGCATAACGCATAACGCATAACGCATAACGCATAACGCATATCGCATAACGTATAACGCAAAACGCATAACGCATAACGCATAACGCATAACGCATAACGTTAACGCATAACGCATAACGCATAACGCATATCGCATAACGCATAAACCATAACCCATAACGCATAACGCATAACGCATAATGCAAAACGCATAACGAATACCGCATAACGTATAACGCAAAACGCATAACGCATAACGCATAACGCATAACGCATAACGCATAACGCATGGCGCATAACGCAAAATGCATAACGCATAACGCATAACGCATAACCCATAACCCATAACACATAACGCATAACGCATAACGCATACTGCACAACGCATATCGCATAACGCATAACGCATAACGCATAACGCATTACGCATAACTTATAACTCATAACTCATAACGCATAACGCATAACGCCTAACGCATAACGGATCACGCATAACGCATAAAGCATAACTCATAACGAATAACGCAAAATGCATAACTCATAAAGCATAACGCAATAACCCATAACCCATAACGCAGAACGCATAACGCATAACGCATAACGCATAACGCATAACGCACAACGCACAACGCACAACGCATAACGCATAGCGCATAACGCATAACGTATTAAGGCATAACGCATAACGCATAACGGATAACGCACAAAGCATAACGCATAACGCATAACGCATAACGCATAGCGCATAACTCATAACCCATAACCCATAACGCATAACGCATAACGCATAACGCATAATGCACAACGCATAACGCATAACGCATAACCCATTACGCAAAACTTATAACTCATAACGAATAACGAAAAATGCATAACTCATAAAGCATAACGCATAACCCATAACCCATAACGCAGAACGCATAACGCATAACGCATAACGCATAACGCATAACGCATAACGCATAACGCATAACGCATAACGCTTAACGCATAACGCATAACGCATAACGCATAACGCATAACGCATAACGTATAACTCATAACGCATAACGCATAAAGCATAACGCATCACGCATAACGCATGACGCATAACGCATATCGCATAAATCATAACGCTTAACGCATAACGTATAACGTATAACGCATAAATCATAACGCATAACGCATAACGCATAACGCATAACGCATAACGCATAACGCATAACGCATAACGCATAACGCATAACGCATATCGCATAACGTATAACGCAAAACGCATAACGCATAACGCATAACGCATAAAGCATAACGCATAACGCATAACGCAAAATGCATAACGCATAAAGCATAACGCATAACGCATAACGCACAACGCATAACGCATAACGCATATCGCATAACGTATAACGCAAAACGCATATCGCATAACGTATAACGCAAAACGCATATCGCATAACGCATAACGCATAACGCATAACGCAAAAGGCATAACGCATAACGTTAACGCATAACGCATAACGCCTAACGCATAACGAATCACGCATAACGCATAAAGCATAACCCATAACGCATAACGCATAACGCACAACGCACGACGCACAACGCATAACGCATAGCGCATAACGCATAATGCATAACGTATAACGCATAACGCGTAAAGCATAACGTATAACGCAAAATGCATAACGCATAACGCATAACGCAAAAGGCATAACGCATATCGCATAACGCATAACGCATAACGCATAACGCATAACGCATAACGCATACCGCATAACGCATAACGCATAACGCATAACGCATAACGCATAACGCATAACGCATAACACATAACCCATAACCCATAACGCATAACGCACAACGCATAACGCATAATGCACAACGCATAACGCATAACGCATAACGCATAACGCATAATGCACAACGCATAAGGAATACCTCATAACGTATAACGCAAAACGCATAGCGCATAACGCATAACGCATAACGCATAACACATAACGCATATCGCATAAAACGTAACGCTTAACGCATAACGCATAACGCATAACGCAAAACGCATAACGCATAACGCATAACGCATAACGCATAACGCAAACGTATATTGCCCAACGCATAACGCATAACGAACAACGCATAACGCAAAATGCATAACGCATAACACATAACGCATAACGCATAACGCATAACGCATAACGCATGGCGCATAACACAAAATGCATAATGCATAACGCATAACGCATAACGCATAACGTATAACGCAAAATGCATAACGCATAACGCATAACGCAAAAGGCATAACGCATAACGCATAACGCATAACGCATAACGCATAACGCATAACGCATAACGCATAACGCATACCGCATAACGCATAACGCATAACGCATATCGCATAACGCATAAACCATAACCCATAACGCATAACGCATAACGCATAATGCACAACGCATAACGAATACCGCATAACGTATAACGCAAAACGCATAACGCATAACGCATAACGCATAACGCATAACGCATAACGCATGGCGCATAACGCAAAATGCATAACGCATAACGCATAACGCATTACCCATAACCCATAACGCATAACGCATAACGCATAATGCACAACGCATATCGCATAATGAATAACGCATAACGCATTACGCATAACTTATAACTCATAACTCATAACGCATAACGCATAACGCCTAACGCATAACGGATCACGCATAACGCATAAAGCATAACTCATAACGAATAACGCAAAATGCATAACTCATAAAGCATAACGCATAACCCATAACCCATAACGCAGAACGCATAACGCATAACGCATAACGCATAACGCATAACGCATAACGCACAACGCACAACGCACAACGCATAACGCATAGCGCATAACGCATAATGCATAACGCATAACGCATAACGCATAACGGATAACGCACAAAGCATAACGCATAACGCATAACGCATAACGCATAGCGCATAACTCATAACCCATAACCCATAACGCATAACGCATAACGCATAACGCATAATGCACAACGCATAACGCATAACGCATAACGCATAACGCATTACGCATAACTTATAACTCATAACGAATAACGAAAAATGCATAACTCATAAAGCATAACGCATAACCCATAACCCATAACGCAGAACGCATAACGCATAACGCATAACGCATAACGCATAACGCATAACGCATAACGCATAACGCTTAACGCATAACGCATAACGCATAACGCATAACGCATAACGTATAACTCATAACGCAAAACGCATAAAGCATAACGCATCACGCATAACGCATGACGCATAACGCATAAAGCATAACGCATAACGCATAACGCACAACGCATAACGCATAACGCATATCGCATAACGTATAACGCAAAACGCATATCGCATAACGTATAACGCCAAACGCATAACGCATAACGCATAACGCATAACGCATAACGCAAAAGGCATAACGCATAACGTTAACGCATAACGCATAACGCCTAACGCATAACGAATCACGCATAACGCATAAAGCATAACGCATAACGCATAACGCACAACGCATAACGCATAACGCATATCGCATAACGTATAACGCAAAACGCATATCGCATAACGTATAACGCCAAACGCATATCGCATAACGCATAACGCATAACGCATAACGCAAAAGGCATAACGCATAACGTTAACGCATAACGCATAACGCCTAACGCATAACGAATCACGCATAACGCATAAAGCATAACCCATAACGCATAACGCACAACGCACAACGCATAACGCATAGCGCATAACGCATAACGCATATCGCATAAAACATAACGCTTAACGCATAACGCATAACGCATAACGCAAAACGCATAACGCATAACGCATAACTTATAACTCATAACGCATAACGCATGGCGCATAACGCAGAATGCATAACGCATAACGCATAACCCAAAACCCATAACGCAGAACGCATAACGCATAACGCAAAATGCATAACGCATAACGCATAACGCATAACGCATAACGCATAACCCATAACCCATAACCCATAACGCATAACGCATAACGCATAACGCATAATGCACAACGCATAACGCATAACGCCTAACGCATAACGCCTAACGCATAACGGATCACGCATAACGCATAAAGCATAACGCATAACGCATAACGCATAACGCATAACACATAACGCATAACGCATAACGCATAACGCATAACGCATAACGCATAACGCATAACGCATATCGCATAACGTATAACGCAAAACGCATCACGCATAACGCATAACGCATAACGCATAACGTTAACGCATAACGCATAACGCATAACGCATAACGCATAACGCATAACGCATAAACCATAACCCATAACGCATAACGCATAACGCATAATGCACAACGCATAACGAATACCGCATAACGTATAACGCAAAACGCATATCGCATAACGCATAGCGCATAACGCATAATGCATAACGCATAACGCATAGCGCATAAACCATAACCCATAACACATAACGCATATCGCATAACGCATAACGCATAACGCATTACGCATAACTTATAACTCATAACTCATAACGCATAACGCATAACGCCTAACGCATAACGGATCACGCATAACGCATCAAGCATAACGCATAACGCATAACGCATAACGCATTACGCATAACTTATAACTCATAACGAATAACGCAAAATGCATAACTCATAAAGCATAACGCATAACCCATAACCCATAACGCAGAACGCATAACGCATAACGCATAACGCATAACGCACAACGCACAACGCACAACACATAACGCATAGCGCATAACGCATAATGCATAACGCATAACGCATAACGCATAACGCATAACGCATAACGCATTACGCATAACTTATAACTCATAACGAATAACACAAAATGCATAACTCATAAAGCATAACGCATAACCCATAACCCATAATGCAGAACGCATAACGCATATCGCATAACGCATAAACCATAACCCATAACGCATAACGCATAACGCATAATGCACAACGCATAACGAATACCGCATAACGTATAACGCAAAACGCATAACGCATAACGCATAACGCATAACGCATAACGCAAAACGCATATCGCATAACGTATACCTCATAACGTATAACGCAAAACGCATAGCGCATAACGCATAACGCATAACGCATAACACATATCGCATATCGCATAAAACATAACGCTTAACGCATAACGCATAACGCAAAACGCATAACGCATAACGCATAACGCATAACGCATAACGCATAACGCATAACGCATAACGCATATCGCATAACGTATAACGCAAAACGCATAACGCAAAACGCATAACGCATAAAGCATAACGCATAACGCAAAATGCATAACGCATAAAGCATAACGCTTAACGCATAACGCACAATGCATAACGCATAACGCATATCGCATAATTTATAACGCAAAACGCATATCGCATAACGTATAACGCAAAACGCATATCGCATAACGTATACCTCATAACGTATAACGCAAAACGCATAGCGCATAACGCATAACGCATAACGCATAACACATATCGCATATCGCATAAAACATAACGCTTAACGCATAACGCATAACGCAAAACGCATAACGCATAACGCATAACGCATAACGCATAACTTATAACTCATAACGCATAACGCATGGCGCATAACGCAGAATGCATAACGCATAACGCATAACCCAAAACCCGTAACGCAGAACGCATAACGCATTACGCATAAAGCATAACGCATAACGCATAACGCATAACGCATAACGCATAACGCAAACGTATAATGCCCAACGCATAACGCATAACGAACAACGCATAACGCATAACGCATAACGCAAACGCATAACGTTAACGCATAACGCATAACGCATATCGCATAACGCATAAACCATAACCCATAACGCATAACGCATAACGCATAATGCACAACGCATAACGAATACCGCATAACGTATAACGCAAAACGCATAACGCATAACGCATAACGCATAACGCATAACGCATAACGCATGGCGCATAACGCAAAATGCATAACGCATAACGCATAACGCATAACCCATAACCCATAACGCATAACGCATAACGCATAACGCATAGCGAATAACGCATAACGCATAACGCATAACACATAACGCATATCGCATAAAACATAACGCTTAACGCATAACGCATAACCCATAACGCATAACGCATAACGCATAACGCATAACGCATAACGCATAACGCATAACGCATAACGCATAACGCATAACGCATAACGCATAACGCATAAAGCATAACGCATAAAGCATAAAGCATAACGTATATCGCATAAAACATAACGCTTAACGCTTAACGTAAAACGTATAACGCATAACGCATAACGCATAACGCATAACGCATAACGCATAACGCATAACGCATAACGCATAACGCATAACGCATAACGCATAACGCATAACGCATAACGCATAACGCATAACGCATAACGCATAACGCATAACGCACAACGCATAACGCATAACGTATAACGCAAAACGCATAGCGAATAACGCATAACGCATAACGCATAACACATAACGCATATCGCATAACACATAACGCTTAACGCATAACGTATAACTTATAACGCATAACGCATAACGCATAACGCATAACGCATAACCCATAACGCATAACGCATAACGCATAATGCACAACGCATAACAAATACCGCATAACGTATAACGCAAAACGCATAACGCACAACGCATAACGCATAGCGCATAACGCATAATGCATGACGCATAACGAATACCGCATAACGTATAACGCAAAACGCATAACGCATAACGCATAACGCATAACGCAAAAGGCATAACGCATAACGCATAACGCATAACGCATAACGCATAACGCAGAACGCATAACGCATAACGCATAACACATAACGCATAACGCATAACGCACAACGCATAACGCATAACGTATAACGCAAAACGCATAGCGAATAACGCATAACGCATAACGCATAACACATAACGCATATCGCATAACACATAACGCTTAACGCATAACGTATAACTTATAACGCATAATGCATAACGCATAACGCATAACGCATAACCCATAACGCATAACGCATAACGCATAATGCACAACGCATAACAAATACCGCATAACGTATAACGCAAAACGCATAACGCACAACGCATAACGCATAGCGCATAACGCATAATGCATAACGCATAACGAATACCGCATAACGTATAACGCAAAACGCATAACGCATAACGCATAACGCAAAAGGCGTAACGCATAACGCATAACGCATAACGCATAACGCATAACGCATAACGCACAAAGCATAACGCATAACGCATAACGCATAACGCATAACGCATAACGCATAACGCATAACGCATAACACATAACCCATAACCCATAACGCATAACGCACAACGCATAACGCATAATGCACAACGCATAACGCATAACGCATAACGCATAACGCATAATGCACGACGCATAACGAATACCTCATAATGTATAACGCAAAACGCATAGCGCATAACGCATAACGCATAACGCATAACACATATCGCATATCGCATAAAACATAACGCTTAACGCATAACGCATAACGCATAACGCAAAACGCATAACGCATAACGCATAACGCATAACGCATAACGCATAACGCATAACGCATAACGCATAACGCATAACGCATAACGCATAACGCATAACGCATAACACATAACCCATAACCCATAACGCATAACGCACAACGCATAGCGCATAACGCATAATGCATAACGCATAACGAATACCGCATAACGTATAACGCAAAACGCATAACGCATAACGCATAACGCAAAAGGCATAACGCATAACGCATAACGCATAACGCATAACGCATAACGCATAACGCATAACGCATAACGCATAACGCATAACGCATAACGCATAACGCATAACGCATAACACATAACCCATAACCCATAACGCATAACGCACAACGCATAACGCATAATGCACAACGCATAACGCATAACGCATAACGCATAACGCATAATGCACGACGCATAACGAATACCTCATAATGTATAACGCAAAACGCATAGCGCATAACGCATAACGCATAACACATATCGCATATCGCATAAAACATAACGCTTAACGCATAACGCAAAACGCATAACGCATAACGCATAACGCATAACGCATAACGCATTAAGCATAAAGCATAACGCATAACGCATAACGCATAACGCATAACGCCATAACGCATAACACATAACGCATATCGCATAAAACATAACGCTTAACGGATAACGTATAACTTATAACGCATAACGCATAACGCATAACGCATAACGCATAACGCATAACCCATAACGCATAACGCATAACGCATAATGCATAACGCATAACGCATAACACATAACGCATATCGCATAAAACAAAACGCTTAACGCATAACCCATAACGCATAACGCATAACGCATAATGCACAACGCATAACAAATACCGCATAACGTATAACGCAAAACGCATAACGCATAACGCAAAACGCATAACGCATAACGCAAAAGGCATAACGCATAACGTTAACGCATAACCCATAACGCATAACGCATATCGCATATCGCATAACGCATAACGCATAACGCATAACGCATAACGCATAACGCATAACGCATAACGCATAACGCATAACGCATAACGCATAACGCATAACGCAAACGTATAATGCCCAACGCATAACGCATAAGGAACAACGCATAACGCATAACGCATAACGCATAACGCATAACGCATAACGCATAACGCATAACGCATAACGCACAAAGCAGAACGCATAACGCATAACGCATAACACATAACGCATAACGCATAACGCATAACGCATAACGCATAACGCATAACGCATAACGCATAAAGCATAACGCATAAAGCATAAAGCATAACGTATTTCGCATAAAACATAACGCTTAACGCTTAACGTAAAACGTATAACGCATAACGCATAACGCATAACGCATAACGCATAACGCATAACGCGTAACGCATAACGCATAACGCATAACGCATAACGCATAACGCATAACGCATAACGCATAACGCATAACGCATAACGCATAACGCATAACGCATAACGCATAACGCATAACGCATAACGCATAACGCATAACGCATAAAGCATAACGCATAACGCATAACGCATAACACATAACGCATAACGCATAACGCATAACGCACAACGCATAACGCATAACGTATAACGCAAAACGCATAGCGAATAACGCATAACGCATAACGCATAACACATAACGCATATCGCATAACACATAACGCTTAACGCATAACGTATAACTTATAACGCATAACGCATAACGCATAACGCATAACGCATAACGCATAACGCATAACCCATAACGCATAACGCATAACGCATAATGCACAACGCATAACAAATACCGCATAACGTATAACGCAAAACGCATAACGCACAACGCATAACGCATAGCGCATAACGCAGAATGCATGACGCATAACGAATACCGCATAACGTATAACGCAAAACGCATAACGCATAACGCATAACGCAAAAGGCATAACGCATAACGCATAACGCATAACGCATAACGCATAACGCATAACGCATAACGCATAACGCATAACGCATAACACATAACGCATAACGCATAACGCACAACGCATAACGCATAACGTATAACGCAAAACGCATAGCGAATAACGCATAACGCATAACGCATAACACATAACGCATATCGCATAACACATAACGCTTAACGCATAACGTATAACTTATATCGCATAATGCATAACGCATAACGCATAACGCATAACCCATAACGCATAACGCATAACGCATAATGCACAACGCATAACAAATACCGCATAACGTATAACGCAAAACGCATAACGCACAACGCATAACGCATAGCGCATAACGCATAATGCATAACGCATAACGAATACCGCATAACGTATAACGCAAAACGCATAACGCATAACGCATAACGCAAAAGGCATAACGCATAACGCAAAAGGCATAACGCATAACGTTAACGCATAACCCATAACGCATAACGCATATCGCATATCGCATAAAGCATAACGCATAACGCATAACGCATAACGCATAACACAAACGTATAATGCCCAACGCATAACGCATAACGAACAACGCATAACGCATAACGCATAACGCAAACGCATAACGTTAACGCATAACGCATAACGCATATCGCATAACGCATAAACCATAACCCATAACGCATAACGCATAACGCATAATGCACAACGCATAACGAATACCGCATAACGTATAACGCAAAACGCATAACGCATAACGCATAACGCATAACGCATAACGCATAACGCATGGCGCATAACGCAAAATGCATAACGCATAACGCATAACGCATAACCCATAACCCATAACGCATAACGCATAACGCATAACGCATAGCGAATAACGCATAACGCATAACGCATAACACATAACGCATATCGCATAAAACATAACGCTTAACGCATAACGCATAACCCATAACGCATACGCATAACGCATAACGCATAACGCATAACGCATAACGCATAACGCATAACGCATAACGCATAACGCATAACGCATAACGCATAAAGCATAACGCATAAAGCATAAAGCATAACGTATATCGCATAAAACATAACGCTTAACGCTTAACGTAAAACGTATAACGCATAACGCATAACGCATAACGCATAACGCATAACGCATAACGCATAACGCATAACGCATAACGCATAACGCATAACGCATAACGCATAACGCATAACGCATAACGCATAACGCATAACGCATAACGCATAAAGCATAACGCATAACGCATAACGCATAACCCATAACGCATAACGCATAACGCACAACGCATAACGCATAACGTATAACGCAAAACGCATAGCGAATAACGCATAACGCATAACGCATAACACATAACGCATATCGCATAACACATAACGCTTAACGCATAACGTATAACTTATAACGCATAACGCATAACGCATAACGCATAACGCATAACGCATAACCCATAACGCATAACGCATAACGCATAATGCACAACGCATAACAAATACCGCATAATGCACAACGCATAACAAATACCGCATAACGTATAACGCAAAACGCATAACGCACAACGCATAACGCATAGCGCATAACGCATAATGCATGACGCATAATGCACAACGCATAACAAATACCGCATAACGTATAACGCAAAACGCATAACGCACAACGCATAACGCATAGCGCATAACGCATAATGCATAACGCATAACGAATACCTCATAACGTATAACGCAAAACGCATAACGCATAACGCATAACGCAAAAGGCGTAACGCATAACGCATAACGCATAACGCATAACGCATAACGCATAACGCACAAAGCATAACGCATAACGCATAACGCATAACGCATAACGCATAACGCATAACGCATAACGCATAACGCATAACACATAACCCATAACCCATAACGCATAACGCACAACGCATAACGCATAATGCACAACGCATAACGCATAACGCATAACGCATAACGCATAATGCACGACGCATAACGAATACCTCATAATGTATAACGCAAAACGCATAGCGCATAACGCATAACGCATAACGCATAACACATATCGCATATCGCATAAAACATAACGCTTAACGCATAACGCATAACGCATAACGCAAAACGCATAACGCATAACGCATAACGCATAACGCATAACGCATAACGCATAACGCATAACGCATAACGCATAACGCATAACGCATAACGCATAACGCATAACGCATAACGCATAACGCATAACACATAACCCATAACCCATAACGCATAACGCACAACGCATAGCGCATAACGCATAATGCATAACGCATAACGAATACCGCATAACGTATAACGCAAAACGCATAACGCATAACGCATAACGCATAACACATATCGCATATCGCATAAAACATAACGCTTAACGCATAACGCAAAACGCATAACGCATAACGCATAACGCATAACGCATAACGCATTAAGCATAAAGCATAACGCATAACGCATAACGCATAACGCATAACGCCATAACGCATAACACATAACGCATATCGCATAAAACAGAACGCTTAACGGATAACGTATAACTTATAACGCATAACGCATAACGCATAACGCATAACGCATAACGCATAACCCATAACGCATAACGCATAACGCATAATGCATAACGCATAACGCATAACACATAACGCATATCGCATAAAACAAAACGCTTAACGCATAACCCATAACGCATAACGCATAACGCATAATGCACAACGCATAACAAATACCGCATAACGTATAACGCAAAACGCATAACGCATAACGCATAACGCAAAACGCATAACGCATAACGCAAAAGGCATAACGCATAACGTTAACGCATAACCCATAACGCATAACGCATATCGCATAACGCATAACGCATAACGCATAACGCATAACGCATAACGCATAACGCATAACGCATAACGCATAACGCATAACGCATAACGCAAAACGCATAACGCATAACGCATAACGCATAACGCATAACGCATAACGCATAACGCATAACGCATAACGCATAACGCATAACGCATAACGCATAACGCATAACGCATAACACATAACCCATAACCCATAACGCATAACGCACAACGCATAGCGCATAACGCATAATGCATAACGCATAACGAATACCGCATAACGTATAACGCAAAACGCATAACGCATAACGCATAACGCAAAAGGCATAACGCATAACGCATAACGCATAACGCATAACGCATAACGCATAACGCATAACGCATAACGCATAACGCATAACGCATAACGCATAACGCATAACGCATAACGCATAACGCATAACGCATAACACATAACCCATAACCCATAACGCATAACGCACAACGCATAACGCATAATGCACAACGCATAACGCATAACGCATAACGCATAACGCATAATGCACGACGCATAACGAATACCTCATAATGTATAACGCAAAACGCATAGCGCATAACGCATAACGCATAACACATATCGCATATCGCATAAAACATAACGCTTAACGCATAACGCAAAACGCATAACGCATAACGCATAACGCATAACGCATAACGCATTAAGCATAAAGCATAACGCATAACGCATAACGCATAACGCATAACGCCATAACGCATAACACATAACGCATATCGCATAAAACATAACGCTTAACGGATAACGTATAACTTATAACGCATAACGCATAACGCATAACGCATAACGCATAACGCATAACCCATAACGCATAACGCATAACGCATAATGCATAACGCATAACGCATAACACATAACGCATATCGCATAAAACAAAACGCTTAACGCATAACCCATAACGCATAACGCATAACGCATAATGCACAACGCATAACAAATACCGCATAACGTATAACGCAAAACGCATAACGCATAACGCATAACGCAAAACGCATAACGCATAACGCAAAAGGCATAACGCATAACGAATACCGCATAACGTATAACGCAAAACGCATAACGCATAACGCATAACGCAAAAGGCATAACGCATAACGCATAACGCATAACGCATAACGCATAACGCATAACGCATAACGCATAACGCATAACGCATAACGCATAACGCATAACGCATAACGCATAACGCATAACGCATAACGCATAACGCATAACACATAACCCATAACCCATAACGCATAACGCACAACGCATAGCGCATAACGCATAATGCATAACGCATAACGAATACCGCATAACGTATAACGCAAAACGCAAAACGCATAACGCATAACGCATAACGCAAAAGGCATAACGCATAACGCATAACGCATAACGCATAACGCATAACGCATAACGCATAACGCATAACGCATAACGCATAACGCATAACGCATAACGCATAACGCATAACGCATAACGCATAACGCATAACACATAACCCATAACCCATAACGCATAACGCACAACGCATAACGCATAATGCACAACGCATAACGCATAACGCATAACGCATAACGCATAATGCACGACGCATAACGAATACCTCATAATGTATAACGCAAAACGCATAGCGCATAACGCATAACGCATAACACATATCGCATATCGCATAAAACATAACGCTTAACGCATAACGCAAAACGCATAACGCATAACGCATAACGCATAACGCATAACGCATTAAGCATAAAGCATAACGCATAACGCATAACGCATAACGCATAACGCCATAACGCATAACACATAACGCATATCGCATAAAACATAACGCTTAACGGATAACGTATAACTTATAACGCATAACGCATAACGCATAACGCATAACGCATAACGCATAACCCATAACGCATAACGCATAACGCATAATGCATAACGCATAACGCATAACACATAACGCATATCGCATAAAACAAAACGCTTAACGCATAACCCATAACGCATAACGCATAACGCATAATGCACAACGCATAACAAATACCGCATAACGTATAACGCAAAACGCATAACGCATAACGCATAACGCAAAACGCATAACGCATAACGCAAAAGGCATAACGCATAACGTTAACGCATAACCCATAACGCATAACGCATATCGCATAACGCATAACGCATAACGCATAACGCATAACGCATAACGCATAACGCATAACGCATAACGCATAACGCATAACGCATAACGCAAAACGCATAACGCATAACGCATAACGCATAACGCATAACGCATAACGCATAACGCATAACGCATAACGCATAACGCATAACGCATAACGCATAACGCATAACGCATAACGCATAACACATAACCCATAACCCATAACGCATAACGCACAACGCATAGCGCATAACGCATAATGCATAACGCATAACGAATACCGCATAACGTATAACGCAAAACGCATAACGCATAACGCATAACGCAAAAGGCATAACGCATAACGCATAACGCATAACGCATAACGCATAACGCATAACGCATAACGCATAACGCATAACGCATAACGCATAACGCATAACGCATAACGCATAACGCATAACGCATAACGCATAACACATAACCCATAACCCATAACGCATAACGCACAACGCATAACGCATAACGCACAACGCATAACGCATAACGCATAACGCATAACGCATAATGCACGACGCATAACGAATACCTCATAATGTATAACGCAAAACGCATAGCGCATAACGCATAACGCATAACACATATCGCATATCGCATAAAACATAACGCTTAACGCATAACGCAAAACGCATAACGCATAACGCATAACGCATAACGCATAACGCATTAAGCATAAAGCATAACGCATAACGCATAACGCATAACGCATAACGCCATAACGCATAACACATAACGCATATCGCATAAAACATAACGCTTAACGGATAACGTATAACTTATAACGCATAACGCATAACGCATAACGCATAACGCATAACGCATAACCCATAACGCATAACGCATAACGCATAATGCATAACGCATAACGCATAACACATAACGCATATCGCATAAAACAAAACGCTTAACGCATAACCCATAACGCATAACGCATAACGCATAATGCACAACGCATAACAAATACCGCATAACGTATAACGCAAAACGCATAACCCATAACGCATAACGCAAAACGCATAACGCATAACGCAAAAGGCATAACGCATAACGTTAACGCATAACCCATAACGCATAACGCATATCGCATAACGCATAACGCATAACGCATAACGCATAACGCATAACGCATAACGCATAACGCATAACGCAAACGTATAATGCCCAACGCATAACGCATAAGGAACAACGCATAACGCATAACGCATAACGCATAACGCATAACGCATAACGCATAACGCATAACGCATAACGCATAACGCATAACGCACAAAGCAGAACGCATAACGCATAACGCATAACACATAACGCATAACGCATAACGCATAACGCATAACGCATAACGCATAACGCATAACGCATAAAGCATAACGCATAAAGCATAAAGCATAACGTATTTCGCATAAAACATAACGCTTAACGCTTAACGTAAAACGTATAACGCATAACGCATAACGCATAACGCATAACGCATAACGCATAACGCGTAACGCATAACGCATAACGCATAACGCATAACGCATAACGCATAACGCATAACGCATAACGCATAACGCATAACGCATAACGCATAACGCATAACGCATAACGCATAACGCATAACGCATAACGCATAACGCATAACGCATAACGCATAACGCATAAAGCATAACGCATAACGCATAACGCATAACACATAACGCATAACGCATAACGCACAACGCATAACGCATAACGTATAACGCAAAACGCATAGCGAATAACGCATAACGCATAACGCATAACGCATAACACATAACGCATATCGCATAACACATAACGCTTAACGCATAACGTATAACTTATAACGCATAACGCATAACGCATAACGCATAACGCATAACGCATAACCCATAACGCATAACGCATAACGCATAATGCACAACGCATAACAAATACCGCATAACGTATAACGCAAAACGCATAACGCACAACGCATAACGCATAGCGCATAACGCAGAATGCATGACGCATAACGAATACCGCATAACGTATAACGCAAAACGCATAACGCATAACGCATAACGCAAAAGGCATAACGCATAACGCATAACGCATAACGCATAACGCATAACGCATAACGCATAACGCATAACGCATAACGCATAACACATAACGCATAACGCATAACGCACAACGCATAACGCATAACGTATAACGCAAAACGCATAGCGAATAACGCATAACGCATAACGCATCACACATAACGCATATCGCATAACACATAACGCTTAACGCATAACGTATAACTTATAACGCATAATGCATAACGCATAACGCATAACGCATAACCCATAACGCATAACGCATAACGCATAATGCACAACGCATAACAAATACCGCATAACGTATAACGCAAAACGCATAACGCACAACGCATAACGCATAGCGCATAACGCATAATGCATAACGCATAACGAATACCGCATAACGTATAACGCAAAACGCATAACGCATAACGCATAACGCAAAAGGCATAACGCATAACGCATAACGCATAACGCATAACGCATAACGCATAACGCATAACGCATAACGCATAACGCATAACGCATAACGCATAACGCATAACGCATAACGCATAACGCATAACGCATAACACATAACCCATAACCCATAACGCATAACGCACAACGCATAACGCATAATGCACAACGCATAACGCATAACGCATAACGCATAATGCACGACGCATAACGAATACCTCATAATGTATAACGCAAAACGCATAGCGCATAACGCATAACGCATAACACATATCGCATATCGCATAAAACATAACGCTTAACGCATAACGCATAACGCATAACGCAAGACGCATAACGCATAACGCATAACGCATAACGCATAACGCATAACGCATAACGCATAACGCATAACCCATAACGCATAACGCATAACGCATAATGCACAACGCATAACAAATACCGCATAACGTATAACGCAAAACGCATAACGCATAACGAAAAAGGCATAACGCATAACGCATAACGCATAACGCATAACGCATAACGCATAACGCATAACGCATAACGCATATCGCATAACGTATAACGCAAAACGCATAACGCATAACGCAAAAGGCATAACGCATAACGTTAACGCATAACCCATAACGCATAACGCATATCGCATAACACATAACGCATAACGCATAACGCGTAAAGCATAACGCTTAACGCATAACGCATATCGCATAACGCATAACTTATAACTCATAACGCATAACGCATGGCGCATAACGCAAAATGCATAACGCATAACGCATAACGCATAACGCATAACGCATAACGCATGGCGCATAACGCAAAATGCATAACGCATAACGCATAACGCATAACGCATAACGCATAACGCATAACGCATAACGCATAACGCATAACGCATAACGCATAACGCATAATGCACAACGCATAACGCATAACGCCTAACGCATAACGGATCACGCATAACACATAAAGCATAACGCATAACGCATAACGCATAACGCATAACACATAACGCATAACGCATAACGCATAACGCATAACGCATAACGCGTAACGCATAACGCATAACGCATAACGCATAACGCATAACGCATAACGCATAACTTATAACTCATAACTCATAACGCATAACGCATAACGCCTAACGTATAACGCAAAACGCATAACGCATAACGCATAACGCATAACGCATAACGCATGGCGCATAACGCAAAATGCATAACGCATAACGCATAACCCATAACCCATAACGCATAACGCATAACTCATAACGCATAACGCATAACGCCTAACGCATAATGGATCACGCATAACGCATAAAGCATAACGCATAACGCATAACGCATAGCGCATAACGCATAACGCATAATCCATAACGCATAACGCATAAAGCACAACGCATAACGAATAACGCAAAACGCTATAACGCACAACGGATCCAGCATTACTCATAACGCATAACGTATAACGCATAATCCATAACGCATAACGCATAAAGCACAACGCATAACGAATAACGCAAAACGCATAACGCATAACGTATAACGCATAACGCGTAAAGCATAACGCATAACGCTTAACGCATAACGCATATCGCATAACGCATAAACCATAACCCATAACACATAACGCATAACGCATAATGCACAACGCATAACGAATACCGCATAACGTATAACGTATAACGCAAAACGCATAACGCATAAAGCATAACGCATAACGCATAACGCATAACGCAAACGTATAATGCCCAACGCATCACGCATAACGAACAACGCATAACGCATAACGCATAACGCATAACGCATAACGCATAACGCATAACGCATAACGCATAACGCATAACGCATAACGCATAAAGCATAACGCATAAAGCATAAAGCATAACGTATATCGCATAAAACATAACGCTTAACGCTTAACGTAAAACGTATAACGCATAACGCATAACACATAACGCATAACGCATATCGCATAACGCATAACGCATAACGCATAACGCATAACGCATAACGCATAACGCATAACGCATAACGCATAACGCATATCGCATAACGTATAACGCATAACGCATAACGCATAACGCATAACGCATAACGCATAACGCATAACGCATAACGCATAACGCAGAACGCATAATGCACAACGCATAACGAATACCTCATAACGTGTAACGCAAAACGCATAGCGAATAACGCATAACGCATAACGCATAACACATAACGCATATCGCATAAAACATAACGCTTAACGCATAACGCATAACCCATTACGCATAACGCATAACGCATAATGCACAACGTATAACAAATACCGCATAACGTATAACGCAAAACGCATAACGCATAACGCATAACGCAAAACGCATAACGCATAACGCAAAAGGCATAACGCATAACGCATAACGCATAACGCATAACGCATAACGCATAACGCATAACGCATAACGCAAACGTATAATGCCCAACGCATAACGCATAAGAAACAACACATAACGCATAACGCATAACGCATAACGCATAACGCATAACGCATAACGCATAAAGCATAACGCATAACGCATAACGCATAACACATAACGCATAACGCATAACGCATAACGCATAACGCATAACGCATAACGCATAACGCATAAAGCATAACGCATAAAGCATAAAGTATAACGTATATCGCATAAAACATAACGCTTAACGCTTAACGTAAAACGTATAACGCATAACGCATAACGCATAACGCATAACGCATAACGCATAACGCATAACGCATAACGCATAACGCATAACGCATAACGCATAACGCATAACGCATAACGCATAACGCATAACGCATAACGCATAACGCATAACGCATAACGCATAACGCATAACGCATAAAGCATAACGCATAACGCATAACACATAACGCATAACGCATAACACATAACGCATAACGCATAACGTATAACGCAAAACGCATAGCGAATAACGCATAACGCATAACGCATAACACATAACGCATATCGCATAACACATAACGCTTAACGCATAACGTATAACTTATAACGCATAACGCATAACGCATAACGCATAACCCATAACGCATAACGCATAACGCAAAACGCATAATGCACAACGCATAATAAATACCGCATAACGTATAACGCAAAACGCTTAACGCACAACGCATAACGCATAGCGCATAACGCATAATGCATAACGCATAACGAATACCGCATAACGTATAACGCAAAACGCATAACGCATAACGCATAACGCAAAAGGCATAACGCATAACGCATAACGCATAACGCATAATGCACAACGCATAACAAATACCGCATAACGTATAACGCAAAACGCATAACGCACAACGCATAACGCATAGAGCATAACGCATAATGCATGACGCATAACGAATACCGCATAACGTATAACGCAAAACGCATAACGCATAACGCATAACGCAAAAGGCATAACGCATAACGCATAACGCATAACGCATAATGCACAACGCATAACAAATACCGCATAACGTATAACGCAAAACGCATAACGCACAACGCATAACGCATAGCGCATAACGCATAATGCATGACGCATAACGAATACCGCATAACGTATAACGCAAAACGCATAACGCATAACGCATAACGCATAACGCAAAAGGCATAACGCATAACGCATAACGCATAACGCATAACGCATAACGCATAACGCATAACGCATAACACATAACGCATAACGCATAACGCACAACGCATAACGCATAACGTATAACGCAAAACGCATAGCGAATAACGCATAACGCATAACGCATAACACATAACGCATAACGCATATCGCATAACACATAACGCTTAACGCATAACGTATAACTTATAACGCATAATGCATAACGCATAACGCATAACGCATAACCCATAACGCATAACGCATAACGCATAATGCACAACGCATAACAAATACCGCATAACGTATAACGCAAAACGCATAACGCACAACGCATAACGCATAGCGCATAACGCATAATGCATAACGCATAACGAATACCGCATAACGTATAACGCAAAACGCATAACGCATAACGCATAACGCAAAAGGCATAACGCATAACGCATAACGCATAACGCATAACGCATAACGCATAACGCATAACGCATAACACATAACCCATAACCCATAACGCATAACGCACAACGCATAACGCATAATGCACAACGCATAACGCATAACGCATAACGCATAACGCATAACGCATAATGCACGACGCATAACGAATACCTCATAATGTATAACGCAAAACGCATAGCGCATAACGCATAACGCATAACACATATTGCATATCGCATAAAACATAACGCTTAACGCATAACGCATAACGCATAACGCAAAACGCATAACGCATAACGCATAACGCATAACGCATAACGCATAACGCATAACGCATAACGCATAACGCATAACGCATAACGCATAACGCATAACGCATAAAGCATAACGCATAACGCATAACACATAACGCATAACGCATAACACATAACGCATAACGCATAACGTATAACGCAAAACGCATAGCGAATAACGCATAACGCATAACGCATAACACATAACGCATATCGCATAACACATAACGCTTAACGCATAACGTATAACTTATAACGCATAACGCATAACGCATAACGCATAACCCATAACGCATAACGCATAACGCATAACGCATAATGCACAACGCATAACAAATACCGCATAACGTATAACGCAAAACGCTTAACGCACAACGCATAACGCATAGCGCATAACGCATAATGCATAACGCATAACGAATACCGCATAACGTATAACGCAAAACGCATAACGCATAACGCATAACGCAAAAGGCATAACGCATAACGCATAACGCATAACGCATAATGCACAACGCATAACAAATACCGCATAACGTATAACGCAAAACGCATAACGCACAACGCATAACGCATAGCGCATAACGCATAATGCATGACGCATAACGAATACCGCATAACGTATAACGCAAAACGCATAACGCATAACGCATAACGCATAACGCATAACGCATAACGCATAACGCATAACGCATAATGCACAACGCATAACAAATACCGCATAACGTATAACGCAAAACGCATAACGCACAACGCATAACGCATAGCGCATAACGCATAATGCATGACGCATAACGAATACCGCATAACGTATAACGCAAAACGCATAACGCATAACGCATAACGCATAACGCAAAACGCATAACGCATAACGCATAACGCATAACGCATAACGCATAACGCATAACGCATAACGCATAACACATAACGCATAACGCATAACGCACAACGCATAACGCATAACGTATAACGCAAAACGCATAGCGAATAACGCATAACGCATAACGCATAACACATAACGCATATCGCATAACACATAACGCTTAACGCATAACGTATAACTTATAACGCATAATGCATAACGCATAACGCATAACGCATAACCCATAACGCATAACGCATAACGCATAATGCACAACGCATAACAAATACCGCATAACGTATAACGCAAAACGCATAACGCACAACGCATAACGCATAGCGCATAACGCATAATGCATAACGCATAACGAATACCGCATAACGTATAACGCAAAACGCATAACGCATAACGCATAACGCAAAAGGCATAACGCATAACGCATAACGCATAACGCATAACGCATAACGCATAACGCATAACGCATAACACATAACCCATAACCCATAACGCATAACGCACAACGCATAACGCATAATGCACAACGCATAACGCATAACGCATAACGCATAACGCATAACGCATAATGCACGACGCATAACGAATACCTCATAATGTATAACGCAAAACGCATAGCGCATAACGCATAACGCATAACACATATTGCATATCGCATAAAACATAACGCTTAACGCATAACGCATAACGCATAACGCAAAACGCATAACGCATAACGCATAACGCATAACGCATAACGCTTAACGCATAACGCATAACGCATAACGCATAACGCATAACGCATAACGCATAACGCATAACGCATAACACATAACCCATAACCCATAACGCATAACGCACAACGCATAGCGCATAACGCATAATGCATAACGCATAACGAATACCGCATAACGTATAACGCAAAACGCATAACGCATAACGCATAACGCAAAAGGCATAACGCATAACGCATAACGCTTAACGCATAACGCAAAACGCATAACGCATAACGCATAACGCATAACGCATAACGCATAACGCATAAAGCATAACGCATAACGCATAACGCATAACGCATAACGCCATAACGCATAACACATAACGCATATCCCATAAAACATAACGCTTAACGGATAACGTATAACTTATAACGCATAACGCATAACGCATAACGCATAACGCATAACGCATAACCCATAACGCATAACGCATAACGCATAATGCATAACGCATAACGCATAACACATAACGCATATCGCATAAAACAAAACGCTTAACGCATAACCCATAACGCATAACGCATAACGCATAATGCACAACGCATAACAAATACCGCATAACGTATAACGCAAAAGGCATAACGCATAACGCATAACGCATAACGCATAACGCATAACGCATAACGCATAACGCATAACACATAACGCATAACGCATAACGCACAACGCATAACGCATAACGTATAACGCAAAACGCATAGCGAATAACGCATAACGCATAACGCATAACACATAACGCATAACGCATAACGCATAACACATAACGCTTAACGCATAACGTATAACTTATAACGCATAATGCATAACGCATAACGCATAACGCATAACCCATAACGCATAACGCATAACGCATAATGCACAACGCATAACAAATACCGCATAACGTATAACGCAAAACGCATAACGCACAACGCATAACGCATAGCGCATAACGCATAATGCATAACGCATAACGAATACCGCATAACGTATAACGCAAAACGCATAACGCATAACGCATAACGCAAAAGGCATAACGCATAACGCATAACGCATAACGCATAACGCATAACGCATAACGCATAACGCATAACACATAACCCATAACCCATAACGCATAACGCACAACGCATAACGCATAATGCACAACGCATAACGCATAACGCATAACGCATAACGCATAACGCATAATGCACGACGCATAACGAATACCTCATAATGTATAACGCAAAACGCATAGCGCATAACGCATAACGCATAACACATATTGCATATCGCATAAAACATAACGCTTAACGCATAACGCATAACGCATAACGCAAAACGCATAACGCATAACGCATAACGCATAACGCATAACGCATAACGCATAACGCATAACGCATAACGCATAACGCATAACGCATAACGCATAACGCATAAAGCATAACGCATAACGCATAACACATAACGCATAACGCATAACACATAACGCATAACGCATAACGTATAACGCAAAACGCATAGCGAATAACGCATAACGCATAACGCATAACACATAACGCATATCGCATAACACATAACGCTTAACGCATAACGTATAACTTATAACGCATAACGCATAACGCATAACGCATAACCCATAACGCATAACGCATAACGCATAACGCATAATGCACAACGCATAACAAATACCGCATAACGTATAACGCAAAACGCTTAACGCACAACGCATAACGCATAGCGCATAACGCATAATGCATAACGCATAACGAATACCGCATAACGTATAACGCAAAACGCATAACGCATAACGCATAACGCAAAAGGCATAACGCATAACGCATAACGCATAACGCATAATGCACAACGCATAACAAATACCGCATAACGTATAACGCAAAACGCATAACGCACAACGCATAACGCATAGCGCATAACGCATAATGCATGACGCATAACGAATACCGCATAACGTATAACGCAAAACGCATAACGCATAACGCATAACGCAAAAGGCATAACGCATAACGCATAACGCATAACGCATAATGCACAACGCATAACAAATACCGCATAACGTATAACGCAAAACGCATAACGCACAACGCATAACGCATAGCGCATAACGCATAATGCATGACGCATAACGAATACCGCATAACGTATAACGCAAAACGCATAACGCATAACGCATAACGCATAACGCAAAAGGCATAACGCATAACGCATAACGCATAACGCATAACGCATAACGCATAACGCATAACGCATAACACATAACGCATAACGCATAACGCACAACGCATAACGCATAACGTATAACGCAAAACGCATAGCGAATAACGCATAACGCATAACGCATAACACATAACGCATAACGCATAACGCATAACGCATAACGCATAACGTATAACTTATAACGCATAATGCATAACGCATAACGCATAACGCATAACCCATAACGCATAACGCATAACGCATAATGCACAACGCATAACAAATACCGCATAACGTATAACGCAAAACGCATAACGCACAACGCATAACGCATAGCGCATAACGCATAATGCATAACGCATAACGAATACCGCATAACGTATAACGCAAAACGCATAACGCATAACGCATAACGCAAAAGGCATAACGCATAACGCATAACGCATAACGCATAACGCATAACGCATAACGCATAACGCATAACACATAACCCATAACCCATAACGCATAACGCACAACGCATAACGCATAATGCACAACGCATAACGCATAACGCATAACGCATAACGCATAACGCATAATGCACGACGCATAACGAATACCTCATAATGTATAACGCAAAACGCATAGCGCATAACGCATAACGCATAACACATATTGCATATCGCATAAAACATAACGCTTAACGCATAACGCATAACGCATAACGCAAAACGCATAACGCATAACGCATAACGCATAACGCATAACGCTTAACGCATAACGCATAACGCATAACGCATAACGCATAACGCATAACGCATAACGCATAACGCATAACACATAACCCATAACCCATAACGCATAACGCACAACGCATAGCGCATAACGCATAATGCATAACGCATAACGAATACCGCATAACGTATAACGCAAAACGCATAACGCATAACGCATAACGCAAAAGGCATAACGCATAACGCATAACGCTTAACGCATAACGCAAAACGCATAACGCATAACGCATAACGCATAACGCATAACGCATAACGCATAAAGCATAACGCATAACGCATAACGCATAACGCATAACGCCATAACGCATAACACATAACGCATATCCCATAAAACATAACGCTTAACGGATAACGTATAACTTATAACGCATAACGCATAACGCATAACGCATAACGCATAACGCATAACCCATAACGCATAACGCATAACGCATAATGCATAACGCATAACGCATAACACATAACGCATATCGCATAAAACAAAACGCTTAACGCATAACCCATAACGCATAACGCATAACGCATAATGCACAACGCATAACAAATACCGCATAACGTATAACGCAAAACGCATAACGCATAACGCATAACGCAAAACGCATAACGCATAACGCAAAAGGCATAACGCATAACGTTAACGCATAACCCATAACGCATAACGCATATCGCATAACGCATAACGCATAACGCATAACGCATAACGCATAACGCATAACGCATAACGCATAACGCATAACGCATAACGCATAACGCATAACGCATAACGCAAACGTATAATGCCCAACGCATAACGCATAAGGAACAACGCATAACGCATAACGCATAACGCATAACGCATAACGCATAACGCATAACGCACAAAGCAGAACGCATAACGCATAACGCATAACACATAACGCATAACGCATAACGCATAACGCATAACGCATAACGCATAACGCATAACGCATAAAGCATAACGCATAAAGCATAAAGCATAACGTATTTCGCATAAAACATAACGCTTCACGCTTAACGTAAAACGTATAACGCATAACGCATAACGCATAACGCATAACGCATAACGCATAACGCGTAACGCATAACGCATAACGCATAACGCATAACGCATAACGCATAACGCATAACGCATAACGCATAACGCATAACGCATAACGCATAACGCATAACGCATAACGCATAACGCATAACGCATAACGCATAACGCATAAAGCATAACGCATAACGCATAACGCATAACACATAACGCATAACGCATAACGCACAACGCATAACGCATAACGTATAACGCAAAACGCATAGCGAATAACGCATAACGCATAACGCATAACACATAACGCATATCGCATAACACATAACGCTTAACGCATAACGTATAACTTATAACGCATAACGCATAACGCATAACGCATAACGCATAACGCATAACGCATAACGCATAACCCATAACGCATAACGCATAACGCATAATGCACAACGCATAACAAATACCGCATAACGTATAACGCAAAACGCATAACGCACAACGCATAACGCATAGCGCATAACGCATAATGCATGACGCATAACGAATACCGCATAACGTATAACGCAAAACGCATAACGCATAACGCATAACGCAAAAGGCATAACGCATAACGCATAACGCATAACGCATAACGCATAACGCATAACGCATAACGCATAACGCATAACGCATAACGCATAACACATAACGCATAACGCATAACGCACAACGCATAACGCATAACGTATAACGCAAAACGCATAGCGAATAACGCATAACGCATAACGCATCACACATAACGCATATCGCATAACACATAACGCTTAACGCATAACGTATAACTTATAACGCATAATGCATAACGCATAACGCATAACGCATAACCCATAACGCATAACGCATAACGCATAATGCACAACGCATAACAAATACCGCATAACGTATAACGCAAAACGCATAACGCACAACGCATAACGCATAGCGCATAACGCATAATGCATAACGCATAACGAATACCCCATAACGTATAACGCAAAACGCATAACGCATAACGCATAACGCAAAAGGCATAACGCATAACGCATAACGCATAACGCATAACGCATAACGCATAACGCATAACGCATAACGCATAACGCATAACGCATAACGCATAACGCATAACGCATAACGCATAACGCATAACGCATAACGCATAACGCATAACGCATAACGCATAACGCATAACGCATAACGCATAACACATAACCCATAACCCATAACGCATAACGCACAACGCATAACGCATAATGCACAACGCATAACGCATAACGCATAACGCATAACGCATAACGCATAACGCATAACGCATAACGCATAGCGCATAACGCATAATGCATAACGCATAGCGCATAACGCATAATGCATAACGCATAACGAATACCCCATAACGTATAACGCAAAACGCATAACGCATAACGCATAACGCAAAAGGCATAACGCATAACGCATAACGCATAACGCATAACGCATAACGCATAACGCATAACGCATAACGCATAACGCATAACGCATAACGCATAACGCATAACGCATAACGCATAACGCATAACGCATAACGCATAACGCATAACGCATAACGCATAACGCATAACGCATAACGCATAACGCATAACGCATAACGCATAACACATAACCCATAACCCATAACGCATAACGCACAACGCATAACGCATAATGCACAACGCATAACGCATAACGCATAACGCATAATGCACGACGCATAACGAATACCTCATAATGTATAACGCAAAACGCATAGCGCATAACGCATAACGCATAACACATATCGCATATCGCATAAAACATAACGCTTAACGCATAACGCATAACGCATAACGCAAAACGCATAACGCATAACGCATAACGCATAACGCATAACGCATAACGCATAACGCATAACGCATAACGCATAACCCATAACGCATAACGCATAACGCATAATGCACAACGCATAACAAATACCGCATAACGTATAACGCAAAACGCATAACGCATAACGAAAAAGGCATAACGCATAACGCATAACGCATAACGCATAACGCATAACGCATAACGCATAACGCATAACGCATAACGCATAACGCATAACGCATATCGCATAACGTATAACGCAAAACGCATAACGCATAACGCAAAAGGCATAACGCATAACGTTAACGCATAACCCATAACGCATAACGCATATCGCATAACACATAACGCATAACGCATAACGCGTAAAGCATAACGCTTAACGCATAACGCATATCGCATAACGCATAACTTATAACTCATAACGCATAACGCATGGCGCATAACGCAAAATGCATAACGCATAACGCATAACGCATAACGCATAACGCATAACGCATGGCGCATAACGCAAAATGCATAACGCATAACGCATAACGCATAACGCATAACGCATAACGCATAACGCATAACGCATAACGCATAATGCATAACGCATAACGCATAACGCATAACGCATAACGCATAACGCATAACGCATAATGCACAACGCATAACGCATAACGCCTAACGCATAACGGATCACGCATAACGCATAAAGCATAACGCATAACGCATAACGCATAACGCATAACACATAACGCATAACGCATAACGCATAACGCATAACGCATAACGCGTAACGCATAACGCATAACGCATAACGCATAACGCATAACGCATAACGCATAACGCATAACTTATAACTCATAACTCATAACGCATAACGCATAACGCCTAACGTATAACGCAAAACGCATAACGCATAACGCATAACGCATAACGCATAACGCATGGCGCATAACGCAAAATGCATAACGCATAACGCATAACCCATAACCCATAACGCATAACGCATAACTCATAACGCATAACGCATAACGCCTAACGCATAATGGATCACGCATAACGCATAAAGCATAACGCATAACGCATAACGCATAGCGCATAACGCATAACGCATAATCCATAACGCATAACGCATAAAGCACAACGCATAACGAATAACGCAAAACGCTATAACGCACAACGGATCCAGCATTACTCATAACGCATAACGTATAACGCATAATCCATAACGCATAACGCATAAAGCACAACGCATAACGAATAACGCAAAACGCATAACGCATAACGTATAACGCATAACGCGTAAAGCATAACGCATAACGCTTAACGCATAACGCATATCGCATAACGCATAAACCATAACCCATAACACATAACGCATAACGCATAATGCACAACGCATAACGAATACCGCATAACGTATAACGTATAACGCAAAACGCATAACGCATAAAGCATAACGCATAACGCATAACGCATAACGCAAACGTATAATGCCCAACGCATAACGCATAACGAACAACGCATAACGCATAACGCATAACGCATAACGCATAACGCATAAAGCATAACGCACAACGCATAACGCATAACGCATAACGCATAACGCATAACGCATAACGCATAACGCATAACGCATAACGCATAACGCATAACGCATAACGCATAACGCATAACGCATAAAGCATAACGCATAAAGCATAAAGCATAACGTATATCGCATAAAACATAACGCTTAACGCTTAACGTAAAACGTATAACGCATAACGCATAACACATAACGCATAACGCATATCGCATAACGCATAACGCATAACGCATAACGCATAACGCATAACGCATAACGCATAACGCATAACGCATAACGCATAACGCATATCGCATAACGTATAACGCATAACGCATAACGCATAACGCATAACGCATAACGCATAACGCATAACGCATAACGCATAACGCAGAACGCATAATGCACAACGCATAACGAATACCTCATAACGTATAACGCAAAACGCATAGCGAATAACGCATAACGCATAACGCATAACACATAACGCATATCGCATAAAACATAACGCTTAACGCATAACGCATAACCCATTACGCATAACGCATAACGCATAATGCACAACGTATAACAAATACCGCATAACGTATAACGCAAAACGCATAACGCATAACGCATAACGCAAAACGCATAACGCATAACGCAAAAGGCATAACGCATAACGCATAACGCATAACGCATAACGCATAACGCATAACGCATAACGCATAACGCATAACGCAAACGTATAATGCCCAACGCATAACGCATAAGAAACAACACATAACGCATAACGCATAACGCATAACGCATAACGCATAACGCATAACGCATAAAGCATAACGCATAACGCATAACGCATAACACATAACGCATAACGCATAACGCATAACGCATAACGCATAACGCATAACGCATAAAGCATAACGCATAAAGCATAAAGCATAACGTATATCGCATAAAACATAACGCTTAACGCTTAACGTAAAACGTATAACGCATAACGCATAACGCATAACGCATAACGCATAACGCATAACGCATAACGCATAACGCATAACGCATAACGCATAACGCATAACGCATAACGCATAACGCATAACGCATAACGCATAACGCATAACGCATAACGCATAACGCATAACGCATAACGCATAAAGCATAACGCATAACGCATAACGCATAACACATAACGCATAACGCATAACACATAACGCATAACGCATAACGTATAACGCAAAACGCATAGCGAATAACGCATAACGCATAACGCATAACACATAACGCATATCGCATAACACATAACGCTTAACGCATAACGTATAACTTATAACGCATAACGCATAACGCATAACGCATAACCCATAACGCATAACGCATAACGCATAACGCATAATGCACAACGCATAACAAATACCGCATAACGTATAACGCAAAACGCATAACGCACAACGCATAACGCATAGCGCATAACGCATAATGCATAACGCATAACGAATACCGCATAACGTATAACGCAAAACGCATAACGCATAACGCATAACGCAAAAGGCTTAACGCATAACGCATAACGCATAACGCATAACGCATAACGCATAACGCATAACGCATAACGCATAACGCATAACGCATAACGCATAACGCATAACGCATAACGCATAACGCATAACGCATAACGCATAACGCATAACGCATAACGCATAACGCATAACACATAACCCATAACCCATAACGCATAACTCACAACGCATAACGCATAATGCACAACGCATAACGCATAACGCATAGCGCATAACGCAGAACGCATAAAGCATAACGCATAACGCATAACGCATAACGCATAACACATAACGCATAACGCATAACGCATAACGCATAACGCATAACGCGTAACGCATAACGCATAACGCATAACGCATAACGCATAACGCATAACGCATAACTTATAACTCATAACTCATAACGCATAACGCATAACGCCTAACGTATAACGCAAAACGCATAACGCATAACGCATAACGCATAACGCATAACGCATGGCGCATAACGCAAAATGCATAACGCATAACGCATAACCCATAACCCATAACGCATAACGCATAACTCATAACGCATAACGCATAACGCCTAACGCATAATGGATCACGCATAACGCATAAAGCATAACGCATAACGCATAACGCATAGCGCATAACGCATAACGCATAATCCATAACGCATAACGCATAAAGCACAACGCATAACGAATAACGCAAAACGCTATAACGCACAACGGATCCAGCATTACTCATAACGCATAACGTATAACGAATAATCCATAACGCATAACGCATAAAGCACAACGCATAACGAATAACGCAAAACGCATAACGCATAACGTATAACGCATAACGCGTAAAGCATAACGCATAACGCTTAACGCATAACGCATATCGCATAACGCATAAACCATAACCCATAACACATAACGCATAACGCATAATGCACAACGCATAACGAATACCGCATAACGTATAACGTATAACGCAAAACGCATAACGCATAGCGCATAACGCAGAACGCATAAAGCATAACGCATAACGCATAACGCATAACGCATAACACATAACGCATAACGCATAACGCATAACGCATAACGCATAACGCGTAACGCATAACGCATAACGCATAACGCATAACGCATAACGCATAACGCATAACTTATAACTCATAACTCATAACGCATAACGCATAACGCCTAACGTATAACGCAAAACGCATAACGCATAACGCATAACGCATAACGCATAACGCATGGCGCATAACGCAAAATGCATAACGCATAACGCATAACCCATAACCCATAACGCATAACGCATAACTCATAACGCATAACGCATAACGCCTAACGCATAATGGATCACGCATAACGCATAAAGCATAACGCATAACGCATAACGCATAGCGCATAACGCATAACGCATAATCCATAACGCATAACGCATAAAGCACAACGCATAACGAATAACGCAAAACGCTATAACGCACAACGGATCCAGCATTACTCATAACGCATAACGTATAACGCATAATCCATAACGCATAACGCATAAAGCACAACGCATAACGAATAACGCAAAACGCATAACGCATAACGTATAACGCATAACGCGTAAAGCATAACGCATAACGCTTAACGCATAACGCATATCGCATAACGCATAAACCATAACCCATAACACATAACGCATAACGCATAATGCACAACGCATAACGAATACCGCATAACGTATAACGTATAACGCAAAACGCATAACGCATAAAGCATAACGCATAACGCATAACGCATAACGCAAACGTATAATGCCCAACGCATAACGCATAACGAACAACGCATAACGCATAACGCATAACGCATAACGCATAACGCATAACGCATAAAGCATAACGCACAACGCATAACGCATAACGCATAACGCATAACGCATAACGCATAACGCATAACGCATAACGCATAACGCATAACGCATAACGCATAACGCATAAAGCATAACGCATAAAGCATAAAGCATAACGTATATCGCATAAAACATAACGCTTAACGCTTAACGTAAAACGAATAACGCATAACGCATAACACATAACGCATAACGCATAACGCATAACGCATAACGCATAACGCATAACGCATAACGCATATCGCATAACGTATAACGCATAACGCATAACGCATAACGCATAACGCATAACGCATAACGCATAACGCATAACGCATAACGCAGAACGCATAATGCACAACGCATAACGAATACCTCATAACGTATAACGCAAAACGCATAGCGAATAACGCATAACGCATAACGCATAACACATAACGCATATCGCATAAAACATAACGCTTAACGCATAACGCATAACCCATTACGCATAACGCATAACGCATAATGCACAACGTATAACAAATACCGCATAACGTATAACGCAAAACGCATAACGCATAACGCATAACGCAAAACGCATAACGCATAACGCAAAAGGCATAACGCATAACGCATAACGCATAACGCATAACGCATAACGCATAACGCATAACGCATAACGCATAACGCATAACGCAAACGTATAATGCCCAACGCATAACGCATAAGAAACAACACATAACGCATAACGCATAACGCATAACGCATAACGCATAACGCATAACGCATAACGCATAAAGCATAACGCATAACGCATAACGCATAACACATAACGCATAACGCATAACGCATAACGCATAACGCATAACGCATAACGCATAACGCATAAAGCATAACGCATAAAGCATAAAGCATAACGTATATCGCATAAAACATAACGCTTAACGCTTAACGTAAAACGTATAACGCATAACGCATAACGCATAACGCATAACGCATAACGCATAACGCATAACGCATAACGCATAACGCATAACGCATAACGCATAACGCATAACGCATAACGCATAACGCATAACGCATAACGCATAACGCATAACGCATAACGCATAAAGCATAACGCATAACGCATAACGCATAACACATAACGCATAACGCATAACACATAACGCATAACGCATAACGTATAACGCAAAACGCATAGCGAATAACGCATAACGCATAACGCATAACGCATAACCCATAACGCATAACGCATAACGCATAACGCATAACGCATAACGCATAACGCATAACGCATAACGCATAACGCATAACGCATAACGCATAACACATAACCCATAACCCATAACGCATAACTCACAACGCATAACGCATAATGCACAACGCATAACGCATAACGCATAGCGCATAACGCAGAACGCAGAACGCACAACGCACAACGCACAACGCATAACGCATAACGCATAACGCATAATGCATAACGCATAACGCATAACGCATAACGCATAACGCACAAAGCATAACGCATAACGCATAACGCATAACGCATAGCGCATAACTCATAACCCATAACCCATAACGCATAACGCATAACGCATAACGCACAACGCACAACGCACAACGCATAACGCATAGCGCATAACGCATAATGCATAACGCATAACGCATAACGCATAACGTATAAAGCATAACGCATAACGCATAACGCATAATGCACAACGCATAACGCATAACGCATAACGCATAACGCATAACGCATAACGCATAACGCATTACGCATAACGTATAACTCATAACGAATAACGCAAAATGCATAATTCATAAAGCATAACGTATATCGCATAAAACATAACGCTTAACGCTTAACGTAAAACGCATAACGCATAACGCATAACGCATAACGCATAACGCATAACGCATAACGCATAACGCATAACGCATAACGCATAACGCATAACGCATAACGCATAACGCATAACGCATAACGCATAACGCATAACGCATAACGCATAACGCATAACGCATAACGCATAACGCATAACGCATAACGCATAACGCATAACGCATAACGCATAACGCATAACGCATAACGCATAACGCATAACGCATAACGCATAACGCATAACGCATAACGCATAACGCATAACACATAACCCATAACCCATAACGCATAACGCACAACGCATAACGCATAACGCATAACGCATAACGCATTATGCACAACGCATAACGAATACCTCATAATGTATAACGCAAAACGCATAGCGCATAACGCATAACGCATAACGCATAACGCAAAACGCATAACGCAAAAGGCATAACGCATAACGTTAACGCATAACCCATAACGCATAACGCATATCGCATAACGCATAACGCATAACGCATAACGCGTAAAGCATAACGCTTAACGCATAACGCATATCGCATAACGCATAACTTATAACTCATAACGCATAACGCATGGCGCATAACGCATGGCGCATAACGCAAAATGCATAACGCATAACGCATAACGCATAACGCATAACACATAACGCATATCGCATAAAACATAACGCTTAACGCATAACGTATAACTTACAACGCATAACGCATAACGCATAACGCATAACGCATAACGCATAACCCATAACGCATAACGCATAACGCATAATGCACAACGCATAACAAATACCGCATAACGTATAACGCAAAACGCATAACGCATAACGCATAACGAAAAACGCATAACGCATAACGCATAACGCATAACGCATAACGCATAACGCATAACGCATAACGCATAACGCATAACGCATAACGCATAACGCATAACGCATATCGCATAACGTATAACGCAAAACGCATAACGCATAACGCAAAAGGCATAACGCATAACGTTAACGCATAACCCATAACGCATAACGCATATCGCATAACGCATAACGCATAACGCGTAAAGCATAACGCTTAACGCATAACGCATATCGCATAACGCATAACTTATAACTCATAACGCATAACGCATGGCGCATAACGCAAAATGCATAACGCATAACGCATAACGCATAACGCATAACGCATGGCGCATAACGCAAAATGCATAACGCATAACGCATAACGCATAACGCATAACGCATAACGCATAACCCATCACCCATAACCCATAACGCATAACGCATAACGCATAACGCATAATGCACAACGCATAACGCATAACGCATAACGCATAACGCATAACGCATAACGCATAACGCATAACGCATAACGCATAACGCATAACGCATAACGCATAACGCATAACGCATAACGCATAACGCATAACGCATAACGCATAACGCATAACCCATAACGCATAACGCATAACGCATAACGCATAACGCATAACGCATAACGCATAACGCATAACGCATATCGCATAACGTATAACGCAAAACGCATAACGCATAACGCATAACGCATAACGCATAACGCATAACGCATAACGTTAACGCATAACGCATAACGCATATCGCATAACGCATAAACCATAACCCATAACGCATAACGCATAACGCATAACGCATAATGCACAACGCATAACGAATACCGCATAGCGTATAACGCAAAACGCATAACGCATAACGCATAACACATAACGCATATCGCATAAAACATAACGCTTAACGCATAACGTATAACTTACAACGCATAACGCATAACGCATAACGCATAACGCAAAACGCATAACGCATAACGCAAAAGGCATAACGCATAACGTTAACGCATAACCCATAACGCATAACGCATAACGCATATCGCATAACGCATAACGCATAACGCATAACGCGTAAAGCATAACGCTTAACGCATAACGCATATCGCATAACGCATAACTTATAACTCATAACGCATAACGCATGGCGCATAACGCAAAATGCATAACGCATAACGCATAACGCATAACGCATAACGCATAACGCATGGCGCATAACGCAAAATGCATAACGCATAACGCATAACGCATAACGCATAACCCATCACCCATAACCCATAACGCATAACGCATAACGCATAATGCACAACGCATAACGCATAACGCCTAACGCATAACGGATCACGCATAACGCATAAAGCATAACGCATAACGCATAACGCATAACACATAACGCATAACGCATAACGCATAACGCATAACGCATAACGCGTAAAGCATAACGCTTAACGCATAACGCATATCGCATAACGCATAACTTATAACTCATAACGCATAACGCATAACGCATAACGCATAACGCATAAAGCATAACGCATAACGCATAACGCATAACGCATAACGCATAACGCATAACGCATAACGCATAACGCATAACGCATGGCGCATAACGCAAAATGCATAACGCATAACGCATAACGCATAACGCATAACACATAACGCATATCGCATAAAACATAACGCTTAACGCATAACGTATAACTTACAACGCATAACGCATAACGCATAACGCATAACGCAAAACGCATAACGCATAACGCAAAATGCATAACGCATAACGTTAACGCATAACCCATAACGCATAACGCATAACGCATATCGCATAACGCATAACGCATAACGCATAACGCGTAAAGCATAACGCTTAACGCATAACGCATATCGCATAACGCATAACTTATAACTCATAACGCATAACGCATAACGCATAACGCATAACGCATAAAGCATAACGCATAACGCATAACGCATAACGCATAACGCATAACGCATAACGCATAACGCATAACGCATAACGCATGGCGCATAACGCAAAATGCATAACGCATAACGCATAACGCATAACGCATAACGCATAACGCATAACCCATCACCCATAACCCATAACGCATAACGCATAACGCATAATGCACAACGCATAACGCATAACGCATAACGCGTAACGCATAACGCATAACGCATAACGCATAACGCATAACGCATAACGCATAACGCATAACGCATAACGTTAACGCATAACGCATAACGCATATCGCATAACGCATAAACCATAACCCATAACGCATAACCCATAACGCATAACGCATAACGCATAATGCACAACGCATAACGCATAACGCATAACGCGTAACGCATAACGCATAACGCATAACGCATAACGCATAACGCATAACGCATAACGCATAACGCATAACGCATAACGCATAACGCATAACGCATAACGCATAACGCATAACGCATATCGCATAACGTATAACGCAAAACGCATAACGCAAAAGGCATAACGCATAACGTTAACGCATAACGCATGGCGCATAACGCAAAATGCATAACGCATAACGCATAACGCATAACGCATAACGCATAACGCATAACGCATAACGCATAACGCATAACCCATCACCCATAACCCATATCGCATAACGCATAACGCATAATGCACAACGCATAACGCATAACGCATAACGCATAACGGATCACGCATAACGCATAAAGCATAACGCATAACGCATAACGCATAACACATAACGCATAACGCATAACGCATAACGCATAAAGCATAACGCATAACGCATAACGCATAACGAATAACGCATAACGCATAACACATAACGCATATCGCATTAAACATAACGCTTAACGCATAACGTATAACTTATAACGCATAACACATAACGCATAACGCATAACGTTAACGCATAACGCATAACGCATATCGCATAACGCATAAACCATAACCCATAACGCATAACCCATAACGCATAACGCATAACGCATAACGCATAACGCATAACGCATAACGCATAACGCATAACACATAACGCATAACGCATAACGCATAACGCAAAAGGCATAACGCATAACGCATAACGCATAACGCATAACGCAAAACGCATAACGCATAACGCATAACGCATAACGCATAACGCATAACGCATAACGCATAACGCATAACGCATAACGCATAACACATAACCCATAACCCATAACGCATAACGCACAACGCATAACGCATAACGCATAACGCATAACGCATTATGCACAACGCATAACGAATACCTCATAATGTATAACGCAAAACGCATAGCGCATAACGCATAACGCATAACGCATAACGCAAAACGCATAACGCAAACGCATAACGCATAACGCATAACGCATAAAGCATAACGCATAACGCATAACGCATAACGCATAACGCATAACGCCATAACGCATAACACATAACGCATATCGCATAAAACATAACGCTTAACGGATAACGTATAACTTATAACGCATAACGCATAACGCATAACGCATAACGCATAACGCATAACCCATAACGCATAACGCATAACGCATAACGCATAACGCATAACGCATAACGCATAACGCATAACGCATAACGCATATCGCATAACGTATAACGCAAAACGCATAACGCATAACGCAAAAGGCATAACGCATAACGTTAACGCATAACCCATAACGCATAACGCATATCGCATAACGCATAACGCATAACGCATAACGCGTAAAGCATAACGCTTAACGCATAACGCATATCGCATAACGCATAACTTATAACTCATAACGCATAACGCATGGCGCATAACGCAAAATGCATAACGCATAACGCATAACGCATAACGCATAACGCATAACGCATGGCGCATAACGCAAAATGCATAACGCATAACGCATAACGCATAACGCATAACGCATAACGCATAACCCATAACGCATAACGCATAACGCATAACGCATAACGCATAACGCATAACGCATAACGCATAACGCAAAACGCATAGCGAATAACGCATAACGCATAACGCATAACACATAACGCATATCGCATAAAACATAACGCTTAACGCATTACGTATAACTTATAACGCATAACGCATAACGCATAACGCATAACGCATAACGCATAACCCATAACGCATAACGCATAACGCATAATGCACAACGCATAACAAATACCGCATAACGTATAACGCAAAACGCATAACGCATAACGCATAACGCATAACGCAAAACGCATAACGCATAACGCATAACGCATAACGCATAACGCATAACGCATAACGCATAACACATAACGCATAACGCATAACGCATAACGCAAAAGGCATAACGCATAACGCATAACGCATAACGCATAACGCAAAACGCATAACGCATAACGCATAACGCATAACGCATAACGCATAACGCATAACGCATAACACATAACCCATAACCCATAACGCATAACGCACAACGCATAACGCATAACGCATAACGCATAACGCATAATGCACAACGCATAACGAATACCTCATAATGTATAACGCAAAACGCATAGCGCATAACGCATAACGCATAACGCAAAACGCATAACGCAAACGCATAACGCATAACGCATAACGCATAAAGCAGAACGCATAACGCATAACGCATAACGCATAACGCATAACGCCATAACGCATAACACATAACGCATATCGCATAAAACATAACGCTTAACGGATAACGTATATCTTATAACGCATAACGCATAACGCATAACGCATAACGCATAACGCATAACGCATAACCCATAACGCATAACGCATAACGCATAACGCATAACGCATAACGCATAACGCATAACGCATAACGCATATCGCATAACGTATAACGCAAAACGCATAACGCATAACGCAAAAGGCATAACGCATAACGTTAACGCATAACCCATAACGCATAACGCATATCGCATAACGCATAACGCATAACGCATAACGCGTAAAGCATAACGCTTAACGCATAACGCATATCGCATAACGCATAACTTATAACTCATAACGCATAACGCATGGCGCATAACGCAAAATGCATAACGCATAACGCATAACGCATAACGCATAACGCATAACGCATGGCGCATAACGCAAAATGCATAACGCATAACGCATAACGCATAACGCATAACGCATAACGCATAACCCATAACGCATAACGCATAACGCATAACGCATAACGCATAACGCATAACGCATAACGCATAACGCATAACGCATAACGCATAACGCATAACGCATATCGCATAACGTATAACGCAAAACGCAAAACGCATAACGCAAAAGGCATAACAAATAACGTTAACGCATAACACATAACGCATAACGCATATCGCATAACGCATAACTTATAACTCATAACGCATAACGCATGGCGCATAACGCAAAATGCATAACGCATAACGCATAACGCATAACGCATAACGCATGGCGCATAACGCAAAATGCATAACGCATAACGCATAACGCATAACGCATAACGCATAACGCATAACGCATAACGCATAACGCATAACACATAACGCATATCGCATAAAACATAACGCTTAACGCATAACGTATAACTTATAACGCATAACGCATAACGCATAACGCATAACGCATAACGCATAACGCATAACGCATAACCCATAACGCATAACGCATAACGCATAATGAACAACGCATAACAAATACCGCATAACGTATAACGCAAAACGCATAACGCATAACGAAAAAGGCATAACGCATAACGCATAACGCATAACGCATAACCCATATCGCATAACGTATAACGCAAAACGCATAACGCATAACGCAAAAGGCATAACGCATAACGTTAACGCATAACCCATAACGCATAACGCATATCGCATAACGCATAACGCATAACGCATAACGCGTAAAGCATAACGCTTAACGCATAACGCATATCGCATAACGCATAACTTATAACTCATAACGCATAACGCATGGCGCATAACGCAAAATGCATAACGCATAACGCATAACGCATAACGCATAACGCATAACGCATGGCGCATAACGCAAAATGCATAACGCATAACGCATAACGCATAACGCATAACGCATAACCCATCACCCATAACCCATAACGCATAACGCATAACGTATAATGCACAACGCATAACGCATAACGCCTAACGCATAACGGATCACGCATAACGCATAAAGCATAACGCATAACGCATAACGCATAATACATAACGCATAACGCATAACGCATAACGCATAACGCATAACGCATGGCGCATAACGCAAAATGCATAACGCATAACGCATAACGCATAACGCATAACGCATAACGCATAACGCATAACGCATAACACATAACGCATATCGCATAAAACATAACGCTTAACGCATAACGTATAACTTATAACGCATAACGCATAACGCATAACGCATAACGCATAACGCATAACGCATAACGCATAACGCATAACGCATGGCGCATAACGCAAAATGCATAACGCATAACGCATAACCCATAACCCATAACGCATAACGCATAACGCATAATGCACAACGCATATCGCATAACGCATAACGCATAACGCATAACGCATTACGCATAACTTATAACTCATAACTCATAACGCATAACGCATAACGCCTAACGTATAACGCAAAACGCATAACGCATAACGCATAACGCATAACGCATAACGCATAACGCATAACGCATAACGCATGGCGCATAACGCAAAATGCATAACGCATAGCGCATAACCCATAACCCATAACCCATAACGCATAACGCATAACGCATAATGCACAACGCATATCGCATAACGCATAACGCATAACGCATAACGCATTACGCATAACTTATAACTCATAACTCATAACGCATAACGCATAACGCCTAACGCATAACGGATCACGCATAACGCATAACGCATAACGCATAACGCATAACGCATAACGCATAACGCATAACACATAACGCATAACGCATAACGCATAACGCATAACGCATAACGCATAACGCATAACGCATAACGCATAACGCATAACGCATAACGCATAACACATAACCCGTAACCCATAACGCATAACGCACAACGCATAACGCATAATGCACAACGCATAACGCTAACGCATAACGTATAACGTATAACGCATAACGCATAACGCATAACGCATAACGCATAACGCATAACGCATAACGCATATCGCATAACGTATAACGCAAAACGCATAACGTTAACGCATAACGCATAACGCCTAACGCATAACGAATCTCGCATAACGCATAAAGCATAACCCATAACGCATAACGCATAACGCACAACGCACAACGCACAACGCATAACGCATAGCGCATAGCGCATAACGCATAATGCATAACGCATAACGCATAACGCATAACGCATAAAGCATAACGCATAACGCATAACGCATAACGCATAGCGCATAACTCATAACCCATAACCCATAACGCATAACGCATAACGCATAATGCACAACGCATAACGCATAACGCATAACGCATAACGCATTACGCATAACTTATAACTCATACCGAATAACGCTAAATGCATAACTCATAAAGCATAACGCATAACCCATAACCCATAACGCAGAACGCATAACGCATAACGCATAACGCAGAACGCAGAACCCACAACGCACAACGCACAACGCATAACGCATAACGCATAACGCATAATGCATAACGCATAACGCATAACGCATAACGCATAACGCACAAAGCTTAACGCATAACGCATAACGCATAGCGCATAATGCACAACGCATAACGCATAACGCATAACGCATAACGCATAACGCATTACGCATAACTTATAACTCATAACGAATAACGCAAAATGCATAACTCATAAAGCATAACGTATATCGCATAAAACATAACGCTTAACGCTTAACGCAAAACGCATATCGCATAACGCATAACGCAAAAGTCATAACGCATAACGTTAACGCATAACGCATAACGCCTAACGCATAACGAATCACGCATAACGCATAAAGCATAACCCATAACGCATAACGCATAACGCACAACGCACAACGCACAACGCAGAACGCATAGCGCATAGCGCATAACGCATAATGCATAACGCATAACGCATAACGCATAACGCATAAAGCATAACGCATAACGCATAACGCATAACGCATAGCGCATAACTCATAACCCATAACCCATAACGCATAACGCATAACGCATAATGCACAACGCATAACGCATAACGCATAACGCAGAACGCAGAACGCAAAACGCACAACGCACAACGCATAACGCATAACGCATAAGGCATAATGCATAACGCATAACGCATAACGCATAACGCATAACGCACAAAGCATAACGCATAACGCATAACGCATAACGCATAGCGCATAACTCATAACCCATAACCCATAACGCATAACGCATAACGCATAACGCACAACGCACAACGCACAACGCATAACGCATAGCGCATAACGCATAATGCATAACGCATAACGAATAACGCAAAATGCATAACTCATAAAGCATAACGTATATCGCATAAAACATAACGCTTAACGCTTAACGTAAAACGCATAACGCATAACGCATAACGCATAACGCATAACGCATAACGCATAATGCACAACGCATAACGCATAACGCATAACGCATAACGCATAACGCATTATGCATAACTTATAACTCATAACGAATAACGCAAAATGCATAACTCATAAAGCATAACGTATATCGCATAAAACATAACGCTTAACGCTTAACGTAAAACGCATAACGCAGAACGCAGAACGCAAAACGCACAACGCACAACGCATAACGCATAACGCATAAGGCATAATGCATAACGCATAACGCATAACGCATAACGCATAACGCACAAAGCATAACGCATAACGCATAACGCATAACGCATAGCGCATAACTCATAACCCATAACCCATAACGCATAACGCATAACGCATAACGCACAACGCACAACGCACAACGCATAACGCATAGCGCATAACGCATAATGCATAACGCATAACGAATAACGCAAAATGCATAACTCATAAAGCATAACGTATATCGCATAAAACATAACGCTTAACGCTTAACGTAAAACGCATAACGCATAACGCATAACGCATAACGCATAACGCATAACGCATAACGCATAACGCATAACGCACAAAGCATAACGCATAACGCATAACGCATAACGCATAGCGCATAACTCATAACCCATAACCCATAACGCATAACGCATAACGCATAACGCACAACGCACAACGCACAACGCATAACGCATAGCGCATAACGCATAATGCATAACGCATAACGCATAACGCATAACGCATAAAGCATAACGCATAACGCATAACGCATAATGCACAACGCATAACGCATAACGCATAACGCATAACGCATAACGCATTATGCATAACTTATAACTCATAACGAATAACGCAAAATGCATAACTCATAAAGCATAACGTATATCGCATAAAACATAACGCTTAACGCTTAACGTAAAACGCATAACGCATAACGCATAACGCATAACGCATAACGCATAACGCATAACGCATAACGCATAACGCATAACGCATAACGCATAACGCATAACGCATAACGCATAACGCATAACGCATAACGCATAACGCATAACGCATAACGCATAACGCATAACGCATAAAGCATAACGCATAACGCATAACGCATAACGTATAACGCATATCGCATAACGTATAACGCATAACGCATAACGCATAACACATAACGCATAACGCATAACGCATAACGCATAACGCATAACGCAGAACGCATAATGCACAACGCATAACGAATACCTCATAACGTATAACGCAAAACGCATAGCGAATAACGCATAACGCATAACGCATAACACATAACGCATATCGCATAAAACATAACGCTTAACGCATTACGTATAACTTATAACGCATAACGCATAACGCATAACGCATAACGCATAACGCATAACCCATAACGCATAACGCATAACGCATAATGCACAACGCATAACAAATACCGCATAACGTATAACGCAAAACGCATAACGCATAACGCATAACGCATAACGCAAAACGCATAACGCATAACGCATAACGCATAACGCATAACGCATAACGCATAACGCATAACGCATAACGCAAAAGGCATAACGCATAACGCATAACGCATAACGCATAACGCAAAACGCATAACGCATAACGCATAACGCATAACGCATAACGCATAACGCATAACGCATAACGCATAACGCATAACACATAACCCATAACCCATAACCCATAACGCATAACGCACAACGCATAACGCATAATGCACAACGCATAACGCATAACGCATAACGCATAATGCACAACGCATAACGAATACCTCATAACGCATAACGCATAACGCATAACGCATAACACATAACCCATAACCCATAACGCATAACGCACAACGCATAACGCATAATGCACAACGCATAACGCATAACGCATAACGCATAACGCATAATGCACAACGCATAACGAATACCTCATAATGTATAACGCAAAACGCATAGCGCATAACGCATAACGCATAACGCATAACACATATCGCATATCGCATAAAACATAACGCTTAACGCATAACGCATAACGCATAACGCAAAACGCATAACGCATATCGCATAACGCATAACGCAAAAGGCATAACGCATAACGTTAACGCATAACGCATAACGCCTAACGCATAACAAATCACGCATAACGCATAAAGCATAACCCATAACGCATAACGCATAACGCACAACGCACAACGCACAACGCATAACGCATAGCGCATAACGCCTAATGCATAACGCATAACGCATAACGCATAACGCATAAAGCATAACGCATAACGCATAACGCATAACGCATAACGCATAGCGCATAACTCATAACCCATAACCCATAACGCATAACGCATAACGCATAATGCACAACGCATAACGCATAACGCATAACGCATAACGCATAACGCATAACGCATAACGCATAACGCATAACACATAACGCATATCGCATAACACATAACGCTTAACGCATAACGTATAACTTATAACGCATAACGCATAACGCATAACGCATAACGCATAACGCATAACGCATAACACATAACCCATAACCCATAACGCATAACGCACAACGCATAACGCATAATGCACAACGCATAACGCTAACGCATAACGTATAACGTATAACGCATAACGCATAACGCATAACGCATAACGCATAACGCATAACGCATAATGCATAACGCATAACGAATACCGCATAACGTATAACGCAAAACGCATAACGCATAACGCATAACGCAAAAGGCATAACGCATAACGCATAACGCATAACGCATAACGCATAACGCATAACGCATAACGCATAACGTATAACGCATAACGCATAACGCATAACGCATAACGCATAACGCATAACGCATAACGCATAACGCATAACGCATAACGCATAACGCATAACGCATAACACATAACCCATAACCCATAACGCATAACGCACAACGCATAACGCATAATGCACAACGCATAACGCTAACGCATAACGTATAACGTATAACGCATAACGCATAACGCATAACGCATAACGCATAACGCATAACGCATAACGCATAACGCATATCGCACAACGCATAACGCATAACGCATAACGCATAACGCATTACGCATAACTTATAACTCATAACGAATAACGCTAAATGCATAACTCATAAAGCATAACGCATAACCCATAACCCATAACGCAGAACGCATAACGCATAACGCATAACGCACAACGCAGAACGCAAAACGCACAACGCACAACGCATAACGCATAACGCATAACGCATAATGCATAACGCATAACGCATAACGCATAACGCATAACGCACAAAGCATAACGCATAACGCAAAAGGCATAACGCATAACGTTAACGCATAACGCATAACGCCTAACGCATAACGAATCATGCATAACGCATAAAGCATAACCCATAACGCATAACGCATAACGCACAACGCACAAGGCACAACGCATAACGCATAGCGCATAACGCATAATGCATAACGCATAACGCATAACGCATAACGCATAAAGCATAACGCATAACGCATAACGCATAACGCATAGCGCATAACTCATAACCCATAACCCATAACGCATAACGCATAACGCATAATGCACAACGCATAACGCATAACGCATAACGCATAACGCATAACGCATAACGCATAACGCATTACGCATAACTTATAACTCATAACGAATAACGCAAAATGCATAACTCATTAAGCATAACGCATAACCCATAACCCATAACGCAGAACGCATAACGCATAACGCATAACGCATAACGCAGAACGCACAACGCACAACGCACAACTCATAACGCATAGCGCATAACGCATAACGCATAACGCATAACGCATAACCCATCACCCATAACCCATAACGCATAACGCATAACGCATAACGCATAATGCACAACGCATAACGCATAACACATAACGCGTAACGCATAACGCATAACGCATAACGCATAACGCATAACGCATAACGCATAACGCATAACGCATAACGCATAACGCATAACGCATAACGCATAACGCATAACGCATAACGCATAACCCATAACGCATAACGCATAACGCATAACGCATAACGCATAACCCATAACGCATAACGCATAACGCATAACGCATAACGCATGACGCATAACGCATAACGCATAACGCATATCGCATAACGTATAACGCAAAACGCATAACGCATAACGCATAACGCATAACGCATAACGCATAACGTTAACGCATAACGCATAACGCATATCGCATAACGCATAAACCATAACCCATAACGCATAACGCATAACGCATAACGCATAATGCACAACGCATAACGAATACCGCATAGCGTATAACGCAAAACGCATAACGCATAACGCATAACGCATAACGCATAACGCATAACCCATAACGCATAACGCATAACGCATAATGCACAACGCATAACAAATACCGCATAACGTATAACGCAAAACGCATAACGCATAGCGAAAAAGGCATAACGCATAACGCATAACGCATAACGCATAACGCATAACGCATAACGCATAACGCATAACGCATATCGCATAACGTATAACGCAAAACGCATAACGCAAAAGGCATAACGCATAACGTTAACGCATAACCCATAACGCATAACGCATATCGCATAACGCATAACGCATAACGCGTAAAGCATAACGCTTGACGCGTAACGCATATCGCATAACGCATAACTTATAACTCATAACGCATAACGCATGGCGCATAACGCATAACGCATAACGCATAACGCATAACGCATAACGCATAACGCATAACGCATGGCGCATAACGCAAAATGCATAACGCATAACGCATAACGCATAACGCATAACGCATAACGCATAACCCATCACCCATAACCCATAACGCATAACGCATAACGCATAACGCATAACGCATAACGCATAACGCATAACGCATAACCCATCACCCATAACCCATATCGCATAACGCATAACGCATAATGCACAACGCATAACGCATAACGCATAACGCATAACGCATATCGCATAACGTATAACGCAAAACGCATAACGCAAAAGGCATAACGCATAACGCATAACGCATAACGCATAACGCATAACGCATAACGCATAACGCATAACGCATAACGCATAACGCATAGCGCATAACTCATAACCCATAACCCATAACGCATAACGCATAACGCATAATGCACAACGCATAACGCATAACGCCTAACGCATAACGCATAACGCATAGCGAAAAAGGCATAACGCATAACGCATAACGCATAACGCATAACGCATAACGCATAACGCATAACGCATAACGCATAACGCATAACGCATAACGCATAACGCATAGCGCATAACTCATAACCCATAACCCATAACGCATAACGCATAACGCATAATGCACAACGCATAACGCATAACGCATAACGCATAACGCATAACGCATAAAGCATAACGCATAACGCATAACGCATAACGCATAACGCATAGCGCATAACTCATAACCCATAACCCATAACGCATAACGCATAACGCATAATGCACAACGCATAACGCATAACGCCTAACGCATAACGGATCACGCATAACGCATAAAGCATAACGCATAACGCATAACGCATAACACATAACGCATAACGCATAACGCATAACGCATAACGCATAACACATAACGCATATCGCGTAAAACATAACGCTTAACGCATAACGTATAACTTACAACGCATAACGCATAACGCATAACGCATAACGCATAACGCATAACCCATAACGCATAACGCATAACGCATAACGCATAATGCACAACGCATAACAAATACCGCATAACGTATAACGCAAAACGCATAACGCATAGCGAAAAAGGCATAACGCATAACGCATAACGCATAACGCATAACGCATAACGCATAACGCATAACGCATAACGCATAACGCATAACGCATAACGCATATCGCATAACGTATAACGCAAAACGCATAACGCAAAAGGCATAACGCATAACGTTAACGCATAACCCATAACGCATAACGCATATCGCATAACGCATAACGCATAACGCGTAAAGCATAACGCTTGACGCGTAACGCATATCGCATAACGCATAACTTATAACTCATAACGCATAACGCATGGCGCATAACGCATAACGCATAACGCATAACGCATAACGCATAACGCATAACGCATAACGCATGGCGCATAACGCAAAATGCATAACGCATAACGCATAACGCATAACGCATAACGCATAACGCATAACGCATAACCCATCACCCATAACCCATAACGCATAACGCATAACGCATAACGCATAACGCATAACGCATAACGCATAACGCATATCGCATAACGTATAACGCAAAACGCATAACGCAAAAGGCATAACGCATAACGTTAACGCATAACGCATGGCGCATAACGCAAAATGCATAACGCATAACGCATAACGCATAACGCATAACGCATAACGCCTAACGCATAACGCATAACGCATAACGCATAACCCATCACCCATAACCCATATCGCATAACGCATAACGCATAATGCACAACGCATAACGCGTAACGCCTAACGCATAACGGATCACGCATAACGCATAAAGCATAACGCATAACGCATAACGCATAACACATAACGCATAACGCATAACGCATAACGCATAAAGCATAACGCATAACGCATAACGCATAACGCATAACGCATAACGCATAACACATAACGCATATCACATTAAACATAACACATAACGCATATCGCATAAAACATAACGCTTAACGCATAACGTTTAACTTATAACGCATAACACATAACGCATAACGCATAACGCATAACGCATAACGCATAACGCATAACGCATAACGCATAACCCATAACGCATAACGCATAACGCATAATGCACAACGCATAACAAATACCGCATAACGTATAACGCAAAACGCATAACGCATAACGAAAAAGGCATAACGCATAACGCATAACGCATAACGCATAACGCATAACGCATAACCCATATCGCATAACGTATAACGCAACACGCATAACGCATAACGCAAAAGGCATAACGCATAACGTTAACGCATAACCCATACCGCATAACGCATATCGCATAACGCATAACGCATAACGCATAACGCGTAAAGCATAACGCTTAACGCATAACGCATATCGCATAACGCATAACTTATAACTCATAACGCATAACGCATGGCGCATAACGCAAAATGCATAACGCATAACGCATAACGCATAACGCATAACGCATGGCGCATAACGCAAAATGCATAACGCATAACGCATAACGCATAACGCATAACGCATAACGCATAACCCATCACCCATAACCCATAACGTATAACGCATAAGGCATAATGCTCAACGCATAACGCATAACGCCTCACGCATAACGGATCACGCATAACGCATAAAGCATAACGCATAACGCATAACGCATAACACATAACGCATAACGCATAACGCATAACGCATAACGCATAACGCGTAACGCATAACGCATAACGCATAACGCATAATGCACAACGCATAACAAATACCGCATAACGTATAACGCAAAACGCATAACGCATAACGCATAACGCAAAACGCATAACGCATAACGCAAAAGGCATAACGCATAACGTTAACGCATAACCCATAACGCATAACGCATATCGCATAACGCATAACGCATAACGCATAACGCGTAAAGCATAACGCTTAACGCATAACGCATATCGCATAACGCATAACTTATAACTCATAACGCATAACGCATGGCGCATAACGCATGGCGCATAACGCAAAATGCATAACGCATAACGCATAACGCATAACGCATAACGCAAAATGCATAACGCATAACGCATAACGCATAACGCATAACGCATAACGCATAACGCATGGCGCATAACGCAAAATGCATAACGCATAACGCATAACGCATAACGCATAACGCATAACGCATAACGCATAACGCATAACGCATAACGCATAACGCATAACCCATAACGCATAACGCATAACGCATAATGCACAACGCATAACAAATACCGCATAACGTATAACGCAAAACGCATAACGCATAACGCATAACGAAAAACGCATAACGCATAACGCATAACGCATAACGCATAACGCATAACGCATAACGCATAACGCATAACGCATAACGCATAACGCATAACGCATAACGCATATCGCATAACGTATAACGCAAAACGCATAACGCATAACGCAAAAGGCATAACGCATAACGTTAACGCATAACCCATAACGCATAACGCATATCGCATAACGCATAACGCATAACGCGTAAAGCATAACGCTTAACGCATAACGCATATCGCATAACGCATAACTTATAACTCATAACGCATAACGCATGGCGCATAACGCAAAATGCATAACGCATAACGCATAACGCATAACGCATAACGCATGGCGCATAACGCAAAATGCATAACGCATAACGCATAACGCATAACGCATAACGCATAACGCATAACCCATCACCCATAACCCATAACGCATAACGCATAACGCATAACGCATAATGCACAACGCATAACGCATAACGCATAACGCATAACGCGTAACGCATAACGCATAACGCATAACGCATAACGCATAACGCATAACGCATAACGCATAACGCATAACGCATAACGCATAACGCATAACGCATAACGCATAACGCATAACCCATAACGCATAACGCATAACGCATAACGCATAACGCATAACGCATAACGCATAACGCATAACGCATATCGCATAACGTATAACGCAAAACGCATAACGCATAACGCATAACGCATAACGCATAACGCATAACGCATAACGTTAACGCATAACGCATAACGCATATCGCATAACGCATAAACCATAACCCATAACGCATAACGCATAACGCATAACGCATAATGCACAACGCATAACGAATACCGCATAGCGTATAACGCAAAACGCATAACGCATAACGCATAACACATAACGCATATCGCATAAAACATAACGCTTAACGCATAACGTATAACTTACAACGCATAACGCATAACGCATAACGCATAACGCAAAACGCATAACGCATAACGCAAAAGGCATAACGCATAACGTTAACGCATAACCCATAACGCATAACGCATAACGCATATCGCATAACGCATAACGCATAACGCATAACGCGTAAAGCATAACGCTTAACGCATAACGCATATCGCATAACGCATAACTTATAACTCATAACGCATAACGCATGGCGCATAACGCAAAATGCATAACGCATAACGCATAACGCATAACGCATAACGCATAACGCATGGCGCATAACGCAAAATGCATAACGCATAACGCATAACGCATAACGCATAACCCATCACCCATAACCCATAACGCATAACGCATAACGCATAATGCACAACGCATAACGCATAACGCCTAACGCATAACGGATCACGCATAACGCATAAAGCATAACGCATAACGCATAACGCATAACACATAACGCATAACGCATAACGCATAACGCATAACGCATAACGAACAACGCATAACGCATAACGCATAACGCATAACGCATAACGCATAACGCATAACGCATAACGCATAAAGCATAACGCATAACGCATAACGCATAACGCATAACGCATAACGCATAACACATAACGCATATCGCGTAAAACATAACGCTTAACGCATAACGTATAACTTACAACGCATAACGCATAACGCATAACGCATAACGCATAACGCATAACGCATAACCCATAACGCATAACGCATAACGCATAATGCACAACGCATAACTAATACCGCATAACGTATAACGCAAAACGCATAACGCATAGCGAAAAAGGCATAACGCATAACGCATAACGCATAACGCATAACGCATAACGCATAACGCATAACGCATAACGCATAACGCATAACGCATATCGCATAACGTATAACGCAAAACGCATAACGCAAAAGGCATAACGCATAACGTTAACGCATAACCCATAACGCATAACGCATATCGCATAACGCATAACGCATAACGCATAACGCATAACGCATAACGCGTAAAGCATAACGCTTGACGCGTAACGCATATCGCATAACGCATAACTTATAACTCATAACGCATAACGCATAACGCATGGCGCATAACGCATAACGCATAACGCATAACGCATAACGCATAACGCATAACGCATGGCGCATAACGCAAAATGCATAACGCATAACGCATAACGCATAACGCATAACGCATAACCCATCACCCATAACCCATAACGCATAACGCATAACGCATAATGCACAACGCATAACGCATAACGCATAACGCGTAACGCATAACGCATAACGCATAACGCATAACGCATAACGCATAACGCATAACGCATAACGTTAACGCATAACGCATAACGCATATCGCATAACGCATAACGCATAACGCATAACGCATAACGCATAACGCATAACGCGTAAAGCATAACGCTTGACGCGTAACGCATATCGCATAACGCATAACTTATAACTCATAACGCATAACGCATAACGCATGGCGCATAACGCATAACGCGTAACGCATAACGCATAACGCATAACGCATAACGCATAACGCATAACGCATAACGCATAACGCATAACGCATAACGCATAACGCATAACGCATAACGCATAACGCATAACGCATAACGCATATCGCATAACGTATAACGCAAAACGCATAACGCAAAAGGCATAACGCATAACGTTAACGCATAACGCATGGCGCATAACGCAAAATGCATAACGCATAACGCATAACGCATAACGCATAACGCATAACGCATAACGCATAACGCATAACCCATCACCCATAACCCATATCGCATAACGCATAACGCATAATGCACAACGCATAACGCATAACGCATAACGCATAACGGATCACGCATAACGCATAAAGCATAACGCATAACGCATAACGCATAACACATAACGCATAACGCATAACGCATAACGCATAAAGCATAACGCATAACGCATAACGCATAACGAATAACGCATAACGCATAACACATAACGCATATCGCATTAAACATAACGCTTAACGCATAACGTATAACTTATAACGCATAACACATAACGCATAACGCATAACGCATAACGCATAACGCATAACGCATAACGCATAACGCATAACGCATAACCCATAACGCATAACGCATAACGCATAATGCACAACGCATAACAAATACCGCATAACGTATAACGCAAAACGCATAACGCATAACGCATAACGAAAAAGGCATAACGCATAACGCATAACGCATAACGCATAACGCATAACGCATAACGCATAGCGCATAAAGCATAACGCATAACGCATAACGCATAACGCATAACACATAACGCATATCGCATAAAACATAACGCTTAACGCATAACGTTTAACTTATAACGCATAACACATAACGCATAACGCATAACGCATAACGCATAACGCATAACGCATAACGCATAACGCATAACGCATAACGCATAACGCATAACCCATAACGCATAACGCATAACGCATAATGCACAACGCATAACAAATACCGCATAACGTATAACGCAAAACGCATAACGCATAACGAAAAAGGCATAACGCATAACGCATAACGCATAACGCATAACGCATAACGCATAACCCATATCGCATAACGTATAACGCAAAACGCATAACGCATAACGCAAAAGGCATAACGCATAACGTTAACGCATAACCCATAACGCATAACGCATATCGCATAACGCATAACGCATAACGCATAACGCGTAAAGCATAACGCTTAACGCATAACGCATATCGCATAACGCATAACTTAGAACTCATAACGCATAACGCATGGCGCATAACGCATGGCGCATAACGCAAAATGCATAACGCATAACGCATAACGCATAACGCAAAATGCATAACGCATAACGCATAACGCCTAACGCATAACGGATCACGCATAACGCATAAAGCATAACGCATAACGCATAACGCATAACGCATAACGCATAACCCATATCGCATAACGTATAACGCAAAACGCATAACGCATAACGCAAAAGGCATAACGCATAACGTTAACGCATAACCCATAACGCATAACGCATATCGCATAACGCATGGCGCATAACGCAAAATGCAAAACGCATAACGCATAACGCATAACGCAAAATGCATAACGCATAACGCATAACGCATAACGCATAACGCATAACGCATGGCGCATAACGCAAAATGCATAACGCATAACGCATAACGCATAACGCATAACCCATCACCCATAACCCATAACGCATAACGCATAACGCATAATGCACAACGCATAACGCATAACGCCTAACGCATAACGGATCACGCATAACGCATAAAGCATAACGCATAACGCATAACGCATAACGCATAACACATAACGCATAACGCATAACGCATAATGCACAACGCATAACAAATACAGCATAACGTATAACGCAAAACGCATAACGCATAACGCATAACGCACAACGCAAAACGCATAACGCATAACGCAAAAGGCATAACGCATAACGTTAACGCATAACCCATAACGCAAAACGCATATCGCATAACGCATAACGCATAACGCATGGCGCATATCGCAAAATGCAAACGCATAACGCATAACGCATAACGCATAACGCATAACGCATAACGCATAACGCATAACGCATAACGCATAACGCATAACGCATAACGCATAACGCATAACGCATAACGCATAACGCATAACGCATAAAGCATAACGCATAACGCATAACGCATAACGCATAACGCATAACGCATAACGCATAACGCATAACGCATAACGCATAACGCATAACGCATAACGCATAACGCATAACGCGTAACGCGTAACGCATAACGCATAACGCATAACGCATAACGCATATCGCATAACGTATAACGCAAAACGCATAACGCATAACGCATAACGCATAACGTTAACGCATAACGCATAACGCATATCGCATAACGCATAAACCATAACCCATAACGCATAACGCATAACGCATAACGCATAATGCACAACGCATAACGAATACCGCATAGCGTATAACGCAAAACGCATAACGCATAACGCATAACGCATAACGCATGGCGCATAACTTATAACTCATAACGCATAACGCATGGCGCATAACGCAAAATGCATAACGCATAACGCATAACGCATAACGCATAAAGCATGGCGCATAACGCAAAATGCATAACGCATAACGCATAACGCATAACGCATAACGCATAACGCATAACGCATAACCCATCACCCATAACCCATAACGCATAACGCATAACGCATAATGCACAACGCATAACGCATAACGCCTAACGCATAACGGATCACGCATAAAGCATAACGCATAACGCATAACGCATAACGCATAACACATAACGCATAACGCATAACGCATAACGCATAACGCATACCGCGTAACGCATAACGCATAACGCATAACGCATAACGCATAATGCACAACGCATAACGAATACCGCATAGCGTATAACGCAAAACGCATAACGCATAACGCATAACGCATAACGCATAACGCATGGCACATAACGCAAAATGCATAACGCATAACGCATAACGCATAACCCATAACCCATAACGCATAACGCATAACGCATAATGCACAACGCATATCGCATAACGCATAACGCATAACGTATTACGCATAACTTATAACTCATAACTCATAACGCATAACGCATAACGCCTAACGCATAACGGATCACGCATAACGCATAAAGCATAAAGCATAACGCATAACGCATACCGCATAACGCATAACGCATAACTCATAACGCATAACGCATAACTTATAACTCATAACGCATAACGCATAACGCATAACGCATAACGCATTACGCATAACTTATAACTCATAACGAATAACGCAAAATGCATAACTCATAAAGCATAACGCATAACGCATAACGCATAACGCATAACGCATAACGCATAACGCATAACGAACAACGCATAACGCATAACGCATAACGCATAACGCATAACACATAACGCATAACGCATAACGCATAAAGCATAACGCATAACGCATAACGCATAACGCATAACGCATAACGCATAACGCATAACACATAACGCATATCGCATAAAACATAACGCTTAACGCATAACGTATAACTTACAACGCATAACGCATAACGCATAACGCATAACGCATAACGCATAACCCATAACGCATAACGCATAACGCATAATGCACAACGCATAACAAATACCGCATAACGTATAACGCAAAACGCATAACGCATAACGCATAACGAAACAGGCATAACGCATAACGCATAACGCATAACGAATAACGCATAACGCATAACGCATAACGCATATCGCATAACGTATAACGCAAAACGCATAACGCATAACGCAAAAGGCATAACGCATAACGTTAACGCATAACTCATAACGCATAACGCATATCGCATAACGCATAACGCATAACGCGTAAAGCATAACGCTTAACGCATAACGCATATCGCATAACGCATAACTTATAACTCATAACGCATAACGCATGGCGCATAACGCAAAATGCATAACGCATAACGCATAACGCATAACGCATAACGCATGGCGCATAACGCAAAATGCATAACGCATAACGCATAACGCATAACTCACAACGCATAACGCATAACGCCTAACGCATAACGGATCCCGCATAACGCATAAAGCATAACGCATAACGCATACCGCATAACGCATAACGCATAACTCATAACGCATAACGCATAACGCATAACTTATAACTCATAACGCATAACGCATAACGCATAACGCATAACGCATAACGCATTACGCATAACTTATAACTCATAACGAATAACGCAAAATGCATAACTCATAAAGCATAACGCATAACGCATAACGCATAACGCATAGCGCATAACGCATAACGCATAACGCAAACGTATAATGCCCAACGCATAACGCATAACGAACAACGCATTACGCATAACGCATAACGCATAACGCATAACGCATAACGCATAAAGCATAACGCATAACGCATAACGCATAACGGATAACGCATAACGCATAACGCATAACGCATAACGCATAAAGCTTAACGCATAAAGCATAAAGCATAACGTATATCGCATAAAACATAACGCTTAACGCTTAACGTAAAACGTATAAAGCATAACGCAAAACGCATAACGCATAACGCATAACGCATAACGCATAACGCATAACGCAAACGTATAATGCCCAACGCATAACGCATAACGAACAACGCATAACGCATAACGCATAACGCATAACGCATAAAACATAACGCTTAACGCATAACGTATAACTTATAACGCATAACGCATAACGCATAACGCATAACGCATAACGCATAACGCATAACGCATAACACATAACGCATAACCCATAACGCATAACGCATAACGCATAATGCACAACGCATAACAAATACCGCATAACGTATAACGCAAAACGCATAACGCATAACGAAAAAGGCATAACGCATAACGCATAACGCATAACGCATAACGCATAACGCATAACGCATAACGCATAACCCATATCGCATAACGTATAACGCAAAACGCATAACGCATAACGCAAAAGGCATAACGCATAACGTTAACGCATAACCCATAACGCATAACGCATATCGCATAACGCATAACGCATAACGCATGACGCGTAAAGCATAACGCTTAACGCATAACGCATAACGCATAACGCATAACCCATCACCCATAACGCATAAAGCATAACGCATAACGCATAACGCATAACGCATAACGCATAACGCATAACGCATAACGCATAACGCATAACGCATAACGCATAACGCATAACGCATAACGCATAACGCGTAACGCGTAACGCATAACGCATAACGCATAACGCATAACGCATATCGCATAACGTATAACGCAAAACGCATAACGCATAACGCATAACGCATAACGTTAACGCATAACGCATAACGCATATCGCATAACGCATAAACCATAACCCATAACGCATAACGCATAACGCATAACGCATAATGCACAACGCATAACGAATACCGCATAGCGTATAACGCAAAACGCATAACGCATAACGCATAACGCATAACGCATGGCGCATAACTTATAACTCATAACGCATAACGCATGGCGCATAACGCAAAATGCATAACGCATAACGCATAACGCATAACGCATAACGCATGGCGCATAACGCAAAATGCATAACGCATAACGCATAACGCATAACGCATAACGCATAACGCATAACGCATAACCCATCACCCATAACCCATAACGCATAACGCATAACGCATAATGCACAACGCATAACAAATACCGCATAACGTATAACGCAAAACGCATAACGCATAACGAAAAAGGCATAACGCATAACGCATAACGCATAACGCATAACGCATAACGCATAACGCATAACGCATAACCCATATCGCATAACGTATAACGCAAAACGCATAACGCATAACGCAAAAGGCATAACGCATAACGTTAACGCATAACCCATAACGCATAACGCATATCGCATAACGCATAACGCATAACGCATGACGCGTAAAGCATAACGCTTAACGCATAACGCATAACGCATAACGCATAACCCATCACCCATAACCCATAACGCATAACGCATAACGCATAATGCACAACGCATAACGCATAACGCCTAACGCATAACGGATCACGCATAACGCATAAAGCATAACGCATAACGCATAACGCATAACGCATAACACATAACGCATAACGCATAACGCATAACGCATAACGCGTAACGCATAACGCATAACGCATAACGCATAATGCACAACGCATAACAAATACCGCATAACGTATAACGCAAAACGCATAACGCATAACGCATAACACAAAACGCATAACGCATAACGCAAAAGGCATAACGCATAACGTTAACGCATAACCCATAACGCATAACGCATATCGCATAACGCGTAACGCATAACGCATAACGCGTAAAGCATAACGCTTAACGCATAACGCATATCGCATAACGCATAACTTATAACTCATAACGCATAACGCATGGCGCATAACGCAAAATGCATAACGCATAACGCATAACGCATAACGCATAACGCATGGCGCATAACGCAAAATGCATAACGCATAACGCATAACGCATAACGCATAACGCGTAAAGCATAACGCTTAACGCATAACGCATATCGCATAACGCATAACTTATAACGCATAACGCATAACGCATGGCGCATAACGCAAAATGCATAACGCATAACGCATAACGCATAACGCATAACGCATAACGCATGGCGCATAACGCAAAATGCATAACGCATAACGCATAACGCATAACGCATAACGCATAACGCATAACGCATAACCCATCACCCATAACCCATAACGCATAACGCATAACGCATAATGCACAACGCATAACGCATAACGCATAACGCGTAACGCATAACGCATAACGCATAACGCATAACGCATAACGCATAACGCATAACGCATAACGCATAACGCATAACGCATAACGCATAACGCATAACGCATAACGCATAACGCATAACACATAACGCATAACGCATAACGCATAACGCATAACGCATAACGCATAACGCATAACGCATAACGCATATCGCATAACGTATAACGCAAAACGCATAACGCATAACGCATAACGCATAACGCATAACGCATAACGTTAACGCATAACGCATAACACATAACGCATAACGCATAACGCATAACGCACAAAGCATAACGCATAACGCATAACGCATAACGCATATCGCATAACGCATAACGAATCACGCATAACGCATAAAGCATAACCCATAACGCATAACGCATACCGCACAACGCACAACGCACAACGCATAACGCATAATGCATAACGCATAACGCATAACGCATAACGCATAACGCACAAAGCATAACGCATAACGCATAACGCATAACGCATAACGCCTAACGCATAACGCATAACGCATAACGCATAACGCATAACGCACAACGCATAACGCATAACGCATATCGCATAACGTGTAACGCAAAACGCATATCGCATAACGCATAACGCAAAAGGCATAACGCATAACGTTAACGCATAACGCATAACGCCTAACGCATAACGAATCACGCATAACGCATAAAGCATAACCCATAACGCATAACGCATAACGCACAACGCACAACGCACAACGCATAACGCATAGCGCATAACGCATAATGCATAACGCATAACGCATAACGCATAACGCATAAAGCATAACGCATAACGCATAACGCATAACGCATAACGCATAACTTATAACTCATAACTCATAACCCATAACCCATAACGCATAACGCATAACGCATAACGCCTAACGCATAACGCATAACGCATAACGCATAACGCATAACGCACAACGCATAACGCATAACGCATATCGCATAACGTGTAACGCAAAACGCATATCGCATAACGCATAACGCAAAAGGCATAACGCATAACGTTAACGCATAACGCATAACGCCTAACGCATAACGAATCACGCATAACGCATAAAGCATAACCCATAACGCATAACGCATAACGCACAACGCACAACGCATAACGCATAACGCATAACGCATAACGCATAACGCATAACGCATAACGCATAACTTATAACTCATAACTCATAACCCATAACCCATAACGCAGAACGCATAACGCATAACGCATAACGCATAACGCATAACGCATAACGCGTAACGCATAACGCATAACGCATAACGCATAACGCATATCGCATAACGTATAACGCAAAACGCATAACGCATAACGCATAACGCATAACGTTAACGCATAACGCATAACGCATATCGCATAACGCATAAACCATAACCCATAACGCATAACGCATAACGCATAACGCATAATGCACAACGCATAACGAATACCGCATAGCGTATAACGCAAAACGCATAACGCATAACGCATAACGCATAACGCATGGCGCATAACTTATAACTCATAACGCATAACGCATGGCGCATAACGCAAAATGCATAACGCATAACGCATAACGCATAACGCATAACGCATGGCGCATAACGCAAAATGCATAACGCATAACGCATAACGCATAACGCATAACGCATAACGCATAACGCATAACCCATCACCCATAACCCATAACGCATAACGCATAACGCATAATGCACAACGCATAACGCATAACGCCTAACGCATAACGGATCACGCATAAAGCATAACGCATAACGCATAACGCATAACGCATAACACATAACGCATAACGCATAACGCATAACGCATAACGCATAACGCGTAACGCATAACGCATAACGCATAACGCATAACGCATAATGCACAACGCATAACGAATACCGCATAGCGTATAACGCAAAACGCATAACGCATAACGCATAATGCACAACGCATATCGCATAACGCATAACGCATAACGTATTACGCATAACTTATAACTCATAACTCATAACGCATAACGCATAACGCCTAACGCATAACGGATCACGCATAACGCATAAAGCATAAAGCATAACGCATAACGCATACCGCATAACGCATAACGCATAACTCATAACGCATAACGCATAACTTATAACTCATAACGCATAACGCATAACGCATAACGCATAACGCATTACGCATAACTTATAACTCATAACGAATAACGCAAAATGCATAACTCATAAAGCATAACGCATAACGCATAACGCATAACGCATAGCGCATAACGCATAACGCATAACGAACAACGCATAACGCATAACGCATAACGCATAACGCATAACACATAACGCATAACGCATAACGCATAAAGCATAACGCATAACGCATAACGCATAACGCATAACGCATAACGCATAACGCATAACACATAACGCATATCGCATAAAACATAACGCTTAACGCATAACGTATAACTTACAACGCATAACGCATAACGCATAACGCATAACGCATAACGCATAACCCATAACGCATAACGCATAACGCATGGCGCATAACGCAAAATGCATAACGCATAACGCATAACGCATAACGCATAACGCATGGCGCATAACGCAAAATGCATAACGCATAACGCATAACGCATAACGCATAACGCATAACGCATAACGCATAACCCATCACCCATAACCCATAACGCATAACGCATAACGCATAATGCACAACGCATAACGCATAACGCCTAACGCATAACGGATCACGCATAAAGCATAACGCATAACGCATAACGCATAACGCATAACACATAACGCATAACGCATAACGCATAACGCATAACGCGTAACGCATAACGCATAACGCATAACGCATAACGCATAATGCACAACGCATAACGAATACCGCATAGCGTATAACGCAAAACGCATAACGCATAACGCATAATGCACAACGCATATCGCATAACGCATAACGCATAACGTATTACGCATAACTTATAACTCATAACTCATAACGCATAACGCATAACGCCTAACGCATAACGGATCACGCATAACGCATAAAGCATAAAGCATAACGCATAACGCATACCGCATAACGCATAACGCATAACTCATAACGCATAACGCATAACTTATAACTCATAACGCATAACGCATAACGCATAACGCATAACGCATTACGCATAACTTATAACTCATAACGAATAACGCAAAATGCATAACTCATAAAGCATAACGCATAACGCATAACGCATAACGCATAACGCATAACGCATAACGCATAACGAACAACGCATAACGCATAACGCATAACGCATAACGCATAACACATAACGCATAACGCATAACGCATAAAGCATAACGCATAACGCATAACGCATAACGCATAACGCATAACGCATAACGCATAACACATAACGCATATCGCATAAAACATAACGCTTAACGCATAACGTATAACTTACAACGCATAACGCATAACGCATAACGCATAACGCATAACGCATAACCCATAACGCATAACGCATAACGCATAATGCACAACGCATAACAAATACCGCATAACGTATAACGCAAAACGCATAACGCATAACGCATAACGAAACAGGCATAACGCATAACGCATAACGCATAACGAATAACGCATAACGCATAACGCATAACGCATATCGCATAACGTATAACGCAAAACGCATAACGCATAACGCAAAAGGCATAACGCATAACGTTAACGCATAACTCATAACGCATAACGCATATCGCATAACGCATAACGCATAACGCGTAAAGCATAACGCTTAACGCATAACGCATATCGCATAACGCATAACTTATAACTCATAACGCATAACGCATGGCGCATAACGCAAAATGCATAACGCATAACGCATAACGCATAACGCATAACGCATGGCGCATAACGCAAAATGCATAACGCATAACGCATAACGCATAACTCACAACGCATAACGCATAACGCCTAACGCATAACGGATCCCGCATAACGCATAAAGCATAACGCATAACGCATACCGCATAACGCATAACGCATAACTCATAACGCATAACGCATAACGCATAACTTATAACTCATAACGCATAACGCATAACGCATAACGCATAACGCATAACGCATTACGCATAACTTATAACTCATAACGAATAACGCAAAATGCATAACTCATAAAGCATAACGCATAACGCATAACGCATAACGCATAGCGCATAACGCATAACGCATAACGCAAACGTATAATGCCCAACGCATAACGCATAACGAACAACGCATTACGCATAACGCATAACGCATAACGCATAACGCATAACGCATAACGCATAAAGCATAACGCATAACGCATAACGCATAACGGATAACGCATAACGCATAACGCATAACGCATAACGCATAAAGCTTAACGCATAAAGCATAAAGCATAACGTATATCGCATAAAACATAACGCTTAACGCTTAACGTAAAACGTATAAAGCATAACGCAAAACGCATAACGCATAACGCATAACGCATAACGCATAACGCAAACGTATAATGCCCAACGCATAACGCATAACGAACAACGCATAACGCATAACGCATAACGCATAACGCATAAAACATAACGCTTAACGCATAACGTATAACTTATAACGCATAACGCATAACGCATAACGCATAACGCATAACGCATAACGCATAACGCATAACGCATAACCCATAACGCATAACGCATAACGCATAATGCACAACGCATAACAAATACCGCATAACGTATAACGCAAAACGCATAACGCATAACGAAAAAGGCATAACGCATAACGCATAACGCATAACGCATAACGCATAACGCATAACGCATAACGCATAACGCATAACCCATATCGCATAACGTATAACGCAAAACGCATAACGCATAACGCAAAAGGCATAACGCATAACGTTAACGCATAACCCATAACGCATAACGCATATCGCATAACGCATAACGCATAACGCATGACGCGTAAAGCATAACGCTTAACGCATATCGCATAACGCATAACGCATAACCCATCACCCATAACCCATAACGCATAACGCATAACGCATAATGCACAACGCATAACGCATAACGCCTAACGCATAACGGATCACGCATAACGCATAAAGCATAACGCATAACGCATAACGCATAACGCATAACACATAACGCATAACGCATAACGCATAACGCATAACGCGTAACGCATAACGCATAACGCATAACGCATAATGCACAACGCATAACAAATACCGCATAACGTATAACGCAAAACGCATAACGCATAACGCATAACACAAAACGCATAACGCATAACGCAAAAGGCATAACGCATAACGTTAACGCATAACCCATAACGCATAACGCATATCGCATAACGCGTAACGCATAACGCATAACGCGTAAAGCATAACGCTTAACGCATAACGCATATCGCATAACGCATAACTTATAACTCATAACGCATAACGCATGGCGCATAACGCAAAATGCATAACGCATAACGCATAACGCATAACGCATGGCGCATAACGCAAAATGCATAACGCATAACGCATAACGCATAACGCATAACGCGTAAAGCATAACGCTTAACGCATAACGCATATCGCATAACGCATAACTTATAACGCATAACGCATAACGCATGGCGCATAACGCATTACGCATAACGCATAACGCATAACGCATATCGCATAACGTATAACGCAAAACGCATAACGCATAACGCATAACGCATAACGCATAACGCATAACGTTAACGCATAACGCATAACACATAACGCATAACGCATAACGCATAACGCACAACGCACAACGCACAACGCATAACGCATAGCGCATAACGCATAATGCATAACGCATAACGCATAACGCATAACGCATAAAGCATAACGCATAACGCATAACGCATAACGCATAACGCATAACTTATAACTCATAACTCATAACCCATAACCCATAACGCATAACGCATAATGCATAATGCATATCGCATAACGCATAACGCATTACGGATAACGCAGAAAGCATAACGCATAAGGCATAACGCATAACGCATAGCGCATAACTCATAACCCATAACACATAACGCATAACGCATAACGCATAATGCACAACGCATAACGCATAACGCATTACGCATAACGCATAACGCAAAACGCATAACGCATAACGTTAACGCATAACCCATAACGCATAACGCATATCGCATAACACATAACGCATAACGCATAACGCGTAAATTATAACGCTTAACGCATAACGCATATCGCATAACGCATAACTTATAACTCATAACGCATAACGCATGGCGCATAACGCAAAATGCATAACGCATAACGCATAACGCATAACGCATAACGCATGGCGCATAACGCAAAATGCATAACGCATAACGCATAACGCATAACGCGTAAAGCATAACGCTTAACGCATAACGCATATCGCATAACGCATAACTTATAACTCATAACGCATAACGCATGGCGCATAACGCATAACGCATAACGCATAACGCATAACGCATGGCGCATAAAGCAAAATGCATAACGCATAACGCATAAGGCATAACGCATAACGCATAACGCATAACGCATAACCCATCACCCATAACCCATAACGCATAACGCATAACGCATAATGCACAACGCATAACGCATAACGCATAACGCGTAACGCATAACGCATAACGCATAACGCATAACGCATAACGCATAACGCATAACGCATAACGCATAACGCATAAAGCATATCGCATAACGTATAACGCAAAACGCATAACGCATAACGCATAACGCATAACGCATAACGTTAACGCATAACGCATAACACATAACGCATAACGCATAACGCATAACGCACAAAGCATAACGATTAACGCATAACGCATAACGCATAACGCATAACGAATCACGCATAACGCATAAAGCATAACCCATAACGCTTAACGCATACCGCACAACGCACAACGCACAACGCATAACGCATAGCGCATAACGCATAATGCATAACGCATAACGCATAAAGCATAACGCATAACGCATAACGCATAACGCATAGCGCATAACTCATAACCCATAACCCATAACGCATAACGCATAACGCATAATGCACAACGCAAAACGCATAACGCATAACGCATAACGCATTACGCATAACTTATAACTCATAACGAATAACGCAAAATGCATAACTCATAAAGCATAACGCATAACCCATAACCCATAACGCAGAACGCATAAGGCATAACGCATAACGCATAACGCATAACGCACAACGCACAACGCATAACGCATAGCGCATAACGCATAATGCATAACGCATAACGCATAACGCATAACGCACAAAGCATAACGCATAACGCATAACGCATAACGCATAACGCCTAACGCATAACGCATAACGCATAACGCATAACGCACAACGCATAACGCATAACGCATATCGCATAACGTGTAACGCAAAACGCATATCGCATAACGCATAACGCAAAAGGCATAACGCATAACGTTAACGCATAACGCATAACGCCTAACGCATAACGAATCACGCATAACGCATAAAGCATAACCCATAACGCATAACGCATAACGCACAACGCACAACGCACAACGCATAACGCATAGCGCATAACGCATAATGCATAACGCATAACGCATAACGCATAACGCATAAAGCATAACGCATAACGCATAACGCATAACGCATAACGCATAACTTATAACTCATAACTCATAACCCATAACCCATAACGCAGAACGCATAACGCATAACGCATAACGCATAACGCATAACGCATAACGCATAACGCACAACGCACAACGCACAACGCATAACGCATAGCGCATAACGCATAATGCATATCGCATAACGCATAACGCATTACGAATAACGCAGAAAGCATAACGCATAAGGCATAACGCATAACGCATAGCGCATAACTCATAACCCATAACACATAACGCATAACGCATAACGCATAATGCACAACGCATAACGCATAACGCATTACGCATAACTTATAACTCATACCGAATAACGCAAAATGCATAACTCATAAAGCATAACCCATAACGCATAACTCATAAAGCATAACGCATAACCCATAACCCATAACGCAGAACGCATAAGGCATAACGCATAACGCATAACGCACAATGCACAACGCACAACGCATAACGCATAGCGCATAACGCATAATGCATAACGCATAACGCATAACGCATAACGCATAACGCATAACGCATAACGCATAACGCATAACACATAACGCATAACGCATAACGCATAACGCATAACGCATAACGCATAACGCATAACGCATAACTTATAACTCATAACTCATAACCCATAACCCATAACGCAGAACGCATAACGCATAACGCATAACGCATAACGCATAACGCATAACGCATAACGCATAACTCATAACCCATAACCCATAACGCATAACGCATAACGCATAATGCACAACGCATAACGTGTAACGCAAAACGCATATCGCATAACGCATAACGCAAAAGGCATAACGCATAACGTTAACGCATAACGCATAACGCCTAACGCATAACGAATCACGCATAACGCATAAAGCATAACCCATAACGCATAACGCATAACGCACAACGCACAACGCACAACGCATAACGCATAACGCATAGCGCATAACGCATAATGCATAACGCATAACGCATAACGCATAACGCATAAAGCATAATGCACAACGCATAACGCATAACGCATAACGCATAACGCATTACGCATAACGCATAATGCATAACACATAACGCATAACGCATAACGCATAACGCATAACGCATAACGCATAACGCATGGCGCATATCGCAAAATGCATAACGCATAACGCATAACGCATAACCCATAACGCATAACGCATAACGCATATCGCATAACGCATAACGCATAACGCATTACGCATAACTTATAACTCATAACTCATAACGCATAACGCATAACGCCTAACGCATAACGGATCACGCATAACGCATAAAGCATAACGTATAACGCATAACGCATAACGCATAACGCATAGCGCATAACGCATAACGCATAACGCATAACTCATAACGCATAACGCATAACGCATAACTTATAACTCATAACGCATAACGCATAACGCATAACGCATTACGCATAACGCATAACGCATAGCGCATAACGCATAACGCATAACTCATAACGCATAACGCATAACGCATAACTTATAACTCATAACGCATAACGCATAACGCATAACGCATAACGCATTACGCATAACTTATAACTCATAACGAATAACGCAAAATGCATAACTCATAAAGCATAACGCATAACCCATAACCCATAACGCAGAACGCCTAACGCATAACGCACAACGCACAACGCGCAACGCATAACGCATAGCGCATAACGCATAACGCATAACGCATTACGGATAACGCACAAAGCATAACGCATAAGGCATAACGCATAACGCATAACGCATAACGCAAAAGGCATAACGCATAACGTTAACGCATAACGCATAACGCCTAACGCATAACGAATCACGCATAACGCATAAAGCATAACCCATAACGCATAACGCATAACGCACAACGCACAACGCACAACGCATAACGCATAACGCATAGCGCATAACGCATAATGCATAACGCATAACGCATAACGCATAACGCATAAAGCATAATGCACAACGCATAACGCATAACGCATAACGCATAACGCATAACGCATAACGCATAACGCATAACGCATAATGCATAACACATAACGCATAACGCATAACGCATAACGCATAACGCATAACGCATAACGCATAACGCATAACGCATGGCGCATATCGCAAAATGCATAACGCATAACGCATAACGCATAACCCATAACGCATAACGCATAACGCATAACGCATAATGCACAACGCATATCGCATAACGCATAACGCATAACGCATTACGCATAACTTATAACTCATAACTCATAACGCATAACGCATAACGCCTAACGCATAACGGATCACGCATAACGCATAAAGCATAACGCATAACGCATAACGCATAACGCATAACGCATAGCGCATAACGCATAACGCATAACTCATAACGCATAACGCATAACGCATAACTTATAACTCATAACGCATAACGCATAACGCATAACGCATTACGCATAACGCATAACGCATAGCGCATAACGCATAACGCATAACTCATAACGCATAACGCATAACGCATAACTTATAACTCATAACGCATAACGCATAACGCATTACGCATAACTTATAACTCATAACGAATAACGCAAAATGCATAACTCATAAAGCATAACGCATAACCCATAACCCATAACGCAGAACGCCTAACGCATAACGCACAACGCACAACGCGCGACGCATAACGCATAGCGCATAACGCATAACGCATAACTTATAACTCATAACTCATAACCCATAACCCATAACGCAGAACGCATAACGCATAACGCATAACGCATAACGCATAACGCATAACGCATAACGCATAACGCATAACGCACAACGCACAACGCACAACGCATAACGCATAGCGCATAACGCATAATGCATATCGCATAACGCATAACGCATTACGGATAACGCAGAAAGCATAACGCATAAGGCATAACGCATAACGCATAGCGCATAACTCATAACCCATAACGCATAACGCATAACGCATAACGCATAACGCACAACGCACAACGCACAACGCATAACGCATAGCGCATAACGCATAATGCATATCGCATAACGCATAACGCATTACGGATAACGCAGAAAGCATAACGCATAAGGCATAACGCATAACGCATAGCGCATAACTCATAACCCATAACACATAACGCATAACGCATAACGCATAATGCACAACGCATAACGCATAACGCATTACGCATAACTTATAACTCATAACGAATAACGCAAAATGCATAACTCATAAAGCATAACCCATAACGCATAACTCATAAAGCATAACGCATAAGGCATAACGCATAACGCATAACGCACAACGCACAACGCACAACGCATAACGCATAGCGCATAACGCATAATGCATAACGCATAACGCATAACACATAACGCATAACGCACAAAGCATATCGCATAACGCATAACGCATAACGCATAACGCCTAACGCATAACGCATAACGCATAACGCATAACGCATAACGCACAACGCATAACGCATAACGCATATCGCATAACGTGTAACGCAAAACGCATAACGCTTAACGCAAAAGGCATAACGCATAACGTTAACGCATAACGCATGACGCCTAACGCATAACGAATCACGCATAACGCATAAAGCATAACCCATAACGCATAACGCATAACGCACAACGCACAACGCACAACGCATAACGCATAGCGCATAACGCATAATGCATAACGCATAACGCATAACGCATAAAGCATAACGCATATCGCATAACGCATAACGCATAACGCATAACTTATAACTCATAACTCATAACCCATAACCCATAACGCAGAACGCATAACGCATAACGCATAACGCATAACGCATAACGCATAACGCATAACGCACAACGCACAACGCACAACGCATAACGCATAGCGCATAACGCATAATGCATATCGCATAACGCATAACGCATTACGGATAACGCATAACGCATAACGCATAACGCATAACTCATAACCCATAACCCATAACGCAGAACGCATAACGCATAACGCATAACGCATAACGCATAACGCATAACGCATAACGCACAACGCACAACGCACAACGCATAACGCATAGCGCATAACGCATAATGCATATCGCATAACGCATAACGCATTACGAATAACGCAGAAAGCATAACGCATAAGGCATAACGCATAACGCATAGCGCATAACTCATAACCCATAACACATAACGCACAACGCATAACGCATAATGCACAACGCATAACGCATAACGCATTACGCATAACTTATAACTCATACCGAATAACGCAAAATGCATAACTCATAAAGCATAACCCATAACGCATAACTCATAAAGCATAACGCATAACCCATAACCCATAACGCAGAACGCATAAGGCATAACGCATAACGCATAACGCACAATGCACAACGCACAACGCATAACGCATAGCGCATAACGCATAATGCATAACGCATAACGCATAACGCATAACGCATAACGCACAAAGCATAACGCATAACGCATAACGCATAACGCATAACGCATAACGCATAACGCATAACGCATAACGAATCACGCATAACGCATAAAGCATAACCCATAACGCATAACGCATAACGCACAACGCCTAACGCATAACGGATCACGCATAACGCATAAAGCATAACGCATAACGCATAACGCATAACGCATAACGCATAACACATAACGCATAACGCATAACGCATAACGCATAACGCATAACGCATAACGCATAACGCATAACTTATAACTCATAACTCATAACCCATAACCCATAACGCAGAACGCATAACGCATAACGCATAACGCATAACGCATAACGCATAACGCATAACGCATAACTCATAACCCATAACCCATAACGCATAACGCATAACGCATAATGCACAACGCATAACGTGTAACGCAAAACGCATATCGCATAACGCATAACGCAAAAGGCATAACGCATAACGTTAACGCATAACGCATAACGCCTAACGCATAACGAATCACGCATAACGCATAAAGCATAACCCATAACGCATAACGCATAACGCACAACGCACAACGCACAACGCATAACGCATAACGCATAGCGCATAACGCATAATGCATAACGCATAACGCATAACGCATAACGCATAAAGCATAATGCACAACGCATAACGCATAACGCATAACGCATAACGCATAACGCATAACGCATAATGCATAACACATAACGCATAACGCATAACGCATAACGCATAACGCATAACGCATAACGCATAACGCATGGCGCATATCGCAAAATGCATAACGCATAACGCATAACGCATAACCCATAACGCATAACGCATAACGCATAATGCATAATGCACAACGCATATCGCATAACGCATAACGCATAACGCATTACGCATAACTTATAACTCATAACTCATAACGCATAACGCATAACGCCTAACGCATAACGGATCACGCATAACGCATAAAGCATAACGCATAACGCATAACGCATAACGCATAACGCATAGCGCATAACGCATAACGCATAACGCATAACTCATAACGCATAACGCATAACGCATAACTTATAACTCATAACGCATAACGCATAACGCATAACGCATTACGCATAACGCATAACGCATAGCGCATAACGCATAACGCATAACTCATAACGCATAACGCATAACGCATAACTTATAACTCATAACGCATAACGCATAACGCATAACGCATAACGCATTACGCATAACTTATAACTCATAACGAATAACGCAAAATGCATAACTCATAAAGCATAACGCATAACCCATAACCCATAACGCAGAACGCCTAACGCATAACGCACAACGCACAACGCGCAACGCATAACGCATAGCGCATAACGCATAACGCATAACGCATTACGGATAACGCACAAAGCATAACGCATAAGGCATAACGCATAACGCATAACGCATAACGCAAAAGGCATAACGCATAACGTTAACGCATAACGCATAACGCCTAACGCATAACGAATCACGCATAACGCATAAAGCATAACCCATAACGCATAACGCATAACGCACAACGCACAACGCACAACGCACAACGCATAACGCATAACGCATAGCGCATAACGCATAATGCATAACGCATAACGCATAACGCATAACGCATAATGCATAACACATAACGCATAACGCATAACGCATAACGCATAACGCATAACGCATAACGCATGGCGCATATCGCAAAATGCATAACGCATAACGCATAACGCATAACCCATAACGCATAACGCATAACGCATAACGCATAATGCACAACGCATATCGCATAACGCATTACGCATAACTTATAACTCATAACTCATAACGCATAACGCATAACGCCTAACGCATAACGGATCACGCATAACGCATAAAGCATAACGCATAACGCATAACGCATAACGCATAACGCATAGCGCATAACGCATAACGCATAACTCATAACGCATAACGCATAACGCATAACTTATAACTCATAACGCATAACGCATAACGCATAACGCATTACGCATAACGCATAACGCATAGCGCATAACGCATAACGCATAACTCATAACGCATAACGCATAACGCATAACTTATAACTCATAACGCATAACGCATAACGCATAACGCATAACGCATTACGCATAACTTATAACTCATAACGAATAACGCAAAATGCATAACTCATAAAGCATAACGCATAACCCATAACCCATAACGCAGAACGCCTAACGCATAACGCACAACGCACAACGCGCAACGCATAACGCATAGCGCATAACGCATAACGCATAACGCATTACGGATAACGCACAAAGCATAACGCATAAGGCATAACGCATAACGCATAGCGCATAACTCATAACCCATAACCCATAACGCATAACGCATAACGCATAATGCACAACGCATAACGCATAACGCATAACGCATTACGCATAACGCATAAAGCATAACGCATAACGCATAACGCACAACGCATAACGCATAACGCATAACGCATAACGTGTAACGCATATCGCATAACGCATAACGCAAAAGGCATAACGCATAACGTTAACGCATAACGCATAACGCCTAACGCATAACTAATCACGCATAACGCATAAAGCATAACCCATAACGCATAACGCATAACGCACAACGCACAACGCACAACGCACAACGCATAACGCATAGCGCATAACGCATAATGCATAACGCATAACGCATAACGCATTACGCATAACTTATAACTCATAACGAATAACGCAAAATGCATAACTCATAAAGCATAACGCATAACGCATAACGCATAACGCATAGCGCATAACGCATAACGCATAACTCATAACGCATAACGCATAACGCATAACTTATAACTCATAACGCATAACGCATAACGCATAACGCATTACGCATAACTTATAACTCATAACGAATAACGCAAAATGCATAACTCATAAAGCATAACGCATAACCCATAACCCATAACGCATAACGCCTAACGCATAACGCACAACGCACAACGCACAACGCATAACGCATAGCGCATAACGCATAATGCATAACGCATAACGCATAACGCATTACGGATAACGCACAAAGCATAACGCATAAGGCATAACGCATAACGCATAGCGCATAACTCATAACCCATACCCCATAACGCATAACGCATAACGCATAATGCACAACGCATAACGCATAACGCATAACGCATAACGCATTACGCATAACTTATAACTCATAACGAATAACGCAAAATGCATAACTCATAAAGCATAACGCATAACCCATAACCCATAACGCAGAACGCATAACGCATAACGCATAACGCATAACGCATAAAGCATAACGCATAACGCATAACGCACAACGCATAACGCATAACGCATATCGCATAACGTGTAACGCAAAACGCATATCGCATAACGCATAACGCAAAAGGCATAACGCATAACGTTAACGCACAACGCACAACGCACAACGCATAACGCATAGCGCATAACGCATAATGCATAACGCATAACGCATAACGCATTACGGATAACGCACAAAGCATAACGCATAACGCATAGGGCATAACTCATAACCCATAACCCATAACCCATAACCCATAACGCAGAACGCATAACGCATAACACATAACGCATAACGCATAACGCATAACGCATAACGCATAACGCATAACGCATAACGCATAACGCATGGCGCATATCGCAAAATGCATAACGCATAACGCATGGCGCATATCGCAAAATGCATAACGCATAACGCATAACGCATAACCCATAACGCATAACGCATAACGCATAATGCATAATGCACAACGCATATCGCATAACGCATAACGCATAACGCATTACGCATAACGCATAACGCATAACGCATAACGCATAACTTATAACTCATAACTCATAACCCATAACCCATAACGCAGAACGCATAACGCATAACGCATAACGCATAACGCATAACGCATAACGCATAACGCATAACTCATAACCCATAACCCATAACGCATAACGCATAACGCATAATGCACAACGCATAACGTGTAACGCAAAACGCATATCGCATAACGCATAACGCAAAAGGCATAACGCATAACGTTAACGCATAACGCATAACGCCTAACGCATAACGAATCACGCATAACGCATAAAGCATAACCCATAACGCATAACGCATAACGCACAACGCACAACGCACAACGCATAACGCATAACGCATAACGCATAACGCATAACGCATAACGCATAACGCATAACGCATAACGCATAAAGCATAATGCACAACGCATAACGCATAACGCATAACGCATAACGCATAACGCATAACGCATAATGCATAACACATAACGCATAACGCATAACGCATAACGCATAACGCATAACGCATAACGCATGGCGCATATCGCAAAATGCATAACGCATAACGCATAACGCATAACGCATTACGCATAACTTATAACTCATAACGAATAACGCAAAATGCATAACTCATAAAGCATAACGCATAACCCATAACCCATAACGCAGAACGCCTAACGCATAACGCACAACGCACAACGCGCAACGCATAACGCATAGCGCATAACGCATAACGCATAACGCATTACGGATAACGCACAAAGCATAACGCATAACGCATAACGCCTAACGCATAACGAATCACGCATAACGCATAAAGCATAACCCATAACGCATAACGCATAACGCACAACGCACAACGCACAACGCATAACGCATAACGCATAGCGCATAACGCATAATGCATAACGCATAACGCATAACGCATAACGCATAAAGCATAATGCACAACGCATAACGCATAACGCATAACGCATAACGCATAACGCATAACGCATAATGCATAACACATAACGCATAACGCATAACGCATAACGCATAACGCATAACGCATAACGCATAACGCATAACGCATGGCGCATATCGCAAAATGCATAACGCATAACGCATAACGCATAACCCATAACGCATAACGCATAACGCATAACGCATAATGCACAACGCATATCGCATAACGCATTACGCATAACTTATAACTCATAACTCATAACGCATAACGCATAACGCATAATGCACAACGCATAACGCATAACGCATTACGCATAACTTATAACTCATAACGAATAACGCAAAATGCATAACTCATAAAGCATAACCCATAACGCATAACTCATAAAGCATAACGCATAAGGCATAACGCATAACGCATAACGCACAACGCACAACGCACAACGCATAACGCATAGCGCATAACGCATAATGCATAACGCATAACGCATAACACATAACGCATAACGCACAAAGCATATCGCATAACGCATAACGCATAACGCATAACGCCTAACGCATAACGCATAACGCATAACGCATAACGCATAACGCACAACGCATAACGCATAACGCATATCGCATAACGTGTAACGCAAAACGCATAACGCTTAACGCAAAAGGCATAACGCATAACGTTAACGCATAACGCATAACGCCTAACGCATAACGAATCACGCATAACGCATAAAGCATAACCCATAACGCATAACGCATAACGCACAACGCACAACGCACAACGCATAACGCATAGCGCATAACGCATAATGCATAACGCATAACGCATAACGCATAACGCATAAAGCATAACGCATATCGCATAACGCATAACGCATAACGCATAACTTATAACTCATAACTCATAACCCATAACCCATAACGCAGAACGCATAACGCATAACGCATAACGCATAACGCATAACGCACAACGCATAACGCATAACGAATAACCCATAACGCATAACGCATAACGCATAACTCATAACGAATAACGCATAACGCGTAACGCATAACGCATAACTAATAACGCATAACGCATAACGAATAACGCATAACGCATAACGCATAACGTATAACGCATAACGCCTAACGCATAACGCACAACGCACAACGCACAACGCATAACGCACAACGCATAACGCACAACGCATAACGCATAACGAATAACCCATAACGCATAACGCATAACGCATAACGAATAACGCATAACGCGTAACGCATAACGCTTAACGCATAACGCATAACGGATCACGCATAACGCATAAAGCATAACGCATAACGCATAACGCCTAACGCATAACACATAACGCATAACGCATAACGCTTAACGCATAACGCATAACGCATAAAGCATAACGCATAACGCATAGCGCATAACGCATAACGCATAACGCATAACGCATAACGCATAACGCATAACGCATAACGCATAACGCATAACGCATAACGCATAACGCATAACGCACAACGCATAACGCACAACGCATAACGCATAACGCATAACGCATAACGAATAACGCATAACGCATAACGAATAACGCATAACGCATAACGCATAACGCATAACGCATAACGCATAACGCATAACGCAAAACGCATAACGCATAACGCATAACGCATAACGCATAACGCATAGCGCATAACGCATAACGCATAACGCATAACGCATAACGCATAACGCATAACGTATAACGCATAAGGCATAAGGCATAAGGCATAAGGCGTAACGCATATAGCATAACGCATAACGCATGACGGATCACGCATTACTCATAACGCATAACGCATAACGCACAAAGCATAACGCATAACGCATAACGCATAACGCATAACGCATAACGCATAACGCATAACGCATAACGCATAACGCATAACGCATAACGCATAACGCATAACGCATAACGCATAACGCATAACGCATAACGCATAACGCACAACGCATAACGCATAACGCATAACGCATAACACACAACGAATATCGCAATAACGCATAATCCATAACGCATAACGCATAAAGCACAACGCATAACGAATAACGCAAAACGCATAACGCATAACGCATAATCCATAACGCAAAACGCATAACGGATCCAGCATTACTCATAACGCATAACGCATACCGCATAACGCATATCGGATCAAGCATTACTCGTAACGCATAACGCATTACGTGTAACGCATAAGGCATAAGGCATAACGCATATAGCATAATGTATAACGCATGACGGATCACGCATTACTCATAACGCATAACGCATAACGCACAAAGCATAACGCATAACGCATAACGCATAATGTATAACGCATAACGCATAACGCATAACACATAACGCACATCGCATAACGCATAACGCATAACGGATCCAGCATTACTCATAACGCAGAACGCATAACGCATAACGCATCACGCATAACGCATAACGCATAACGCATAACGCATAACGCATAACGCATAACGCATAACGCATAACGCATAGCGCATAACGCATAACGCATAACGCATAACGCATAACGCATAACGGATCACGCATAACGCATAACGCATAACGCATAACGCATAACGCATAACGCATAGCGCATAACGCTTCACACATAACGCATAACGCATAACGCATAACGCATAACGCAAAACGCATAACGCATAACGCATAACGCACAACGCATAACGCACAACGCATAACGCATAACGAATAACCCATAACGCATAACGCATAACGCATAACTCATAACGAATAACGCATAACGCGTAACGCATAACGCATAACTAATAACGCATAACGCATAACGAATAACGCATAACGCATAACGCATAACGTATAACGCATAACGCCTAACGCATAAGGCATAAGGCATAAGGCATAAGGCGTAACGCATATAGCATAACGCATAACGCATGACGGATCACGCATTACTCATAACGCAAAACGCATAACGCACAAAGCATAACGCATAACGCATAACGCATAACGCATAACGCATAACGCATAACGCATAACGCATAACGCATAACGCATAACGCACAACGCATAACGCATAACGCATAAAGCATAACACACAACGAATATCGCAATAACGCATAATCCATAACGCATAACGCATAAAGCACAACGCATAACGAATAACGCATAACGCATAACGCATAATCCATAACGCAAAACGCATAACGGATCCAGCATTACTCATAACGCATAACGCATACCGCATAACGCATATCGGATCAAGCATTACTCATAACGCATAACGCATTACGTGTAACGCATAAGGCATAAGGCATAACGCATATAGCATAATGTATAACGCATGACGGATCACGCATTACTCATAACGCATAACGCATAACGCACAAAGCATAACGCATAACGCATAACGCATAATGTATAACGCATAACGCATAACGCATAACGCATAACGCACATCGCATAACGCATAACGCATAACGCATAACGCATAACGCATAACTCATAACGCATAACGCATAACGCATAACGCATAACGCATAGCGCATAACGCATCACGCATAACGCATAATGCATAACGCATAACGCATAACGCATAACTCATAACGGATAACGCATAACGCATAACGCAAAACGCATAACGCATAACGCATAGCGGATCACGCATTACTCATAACGCATAACGCATAACGCACAAAGCATGACGCATAACGCATAACGCATAACGCATAACGCAGAACGCATAACGCATAACGCATCACGCATAACGCATAACGCATAACTAATAACGCATAACGCATAACGAATAACGCATAACGCATAACGCATAACGTATAACGCATAACGCCTAACGCATAACGCATAACGCACAACGCATAACGCATAACGCATAATCCATAACGCAAAACGCATAACGGATCCAGCATTACTCATAACGCATAACGCATACCGCATAACGCATATCGGATCAAGCATTACTCATAACGCATAACGCATTACGTGTAACGCATAAGGCATAAGGCATAACGCATATAGCATAATGTATAACGCATGACGGATCACGCATTACTCATAACGCATAACGCATAACGCATTACTCATAACGCACAAAGCATAACGCACAAAGCATAACGCATAACGCATAACGCATAACGCATAACGCATAACGCATAACGCATAACGCATAACGCATAACGCATAACGCATAACGCATAACGCATAACGCATAACGCATAACGCATAACGCATAACGCATAACGCATAACGCATAACGCATAACGCATCACGCATAACGCATGACGCATAACGCATAACGCATAACGCATAACGAATAACGCATAACGCATAACGCATAACACATAACGCATAACGCATAACGCATAACGCATAACGCATAACGCATAACGAATAACCCATAACGCATAACGCATAACGCATAACGCATAACGCATAACGCATAACGCATAACGCATAACGCATAACGCATAACGCATAACGCATAACGCATAACGCATAACGCATAACGCATAACGCATAACGCATAACACATAACGCATAACGCATAACGCATAACGCATAACGCATAACGCATAACGCATAACGCATAACGCATAACGCATAACGCATAACGCATAACGCAGAACGCACAACGCATAACGCATAACGCATAACGCATAACGCATCACGCACAAAGCATAACGCATAACGCATAACGCATAACGCAGAATGCATAACGCATAACGCATAACGCATAACGCATAACGCATAACGCATAACGCATAACGCATAGCGCATAACGCATAAGGCATCACGCATAACGCATAACACATAACGCATGACGCATAACGCATAACGCATAACGCATAACGCATACCGCATAACGCATAACGCATTACTCATAACGCATAACGCATAACGCACAAAGCATAACGCATAACGCATAACGCATAACGCATAACGTATAACGCATAACGGATAACGCATAACGCATAACGCATAACGCATAACGCATAACGCATAACGCATAACGCATAACGCATAACGCATAACGCATAACGCATAACGCATAACGCATAACGCATAACGCATAACGCATAACGCATCACGCATAACGCATAACGCATAACGCATAACGCATAACGCATAACGCATAACGCATAACGCATAACGCATTACTCATAACGCATAACGCATAACGCACAAAGCATAACGCATAACGCATAACGCATAACGCATAACGCAGAGTGCATAACGCATAACGCATAACGCATAACGCATAACGCATAACACATAACGCATAACGCATAACGCATAACGCATAGCGCATAACGCATAACGCATCACGCATAACGCATAACCCATAACGCATAACGCATAACGCATAACGCATAACGCATAACGCATAACGCATAACGCATAACGCATTACTCATAACGCATAACGCATAACGCACAAAGCATAACGCATAACGCATAACGCATAACGCAGAATGCACAACGCATAACGAATACCGCAAAACGCATAACGCCTAACGCATAACGGATCCCGCATAACGCATAAAGCATAACGCAGAACGCATAACGCAGAACGCATAACATATAACGCATAACGCATAACACATAACGCATACCGTATAACCCATAACGCATAACGCATAACACGTAACGAATATCGCATAACGCATAATCCATAACGCATAACGCATAAAGCACAACGCATAACGAATAACGCAAAACGCATAACGCATAACGGATCCAGCATTACTCATAACGCATAACGCATAACGCATAACGCATAACGCATAACGCATAACGCATAACGCATAACGCATAACGCATAACGCATAACGCATAACGCATAACGCATAACGCATAACGCATAACGCATAACGCATAACGCATAACGCATAACGCATAACGCATAACGCATAACGCATAACGCATAACGCATAACGCATAACGCATAACGCATAACGCATAACGCATAACGCATAACGCATAACGCATAACGCATAACGCATAACGCATAACGCATAACGCATAACGCATAACGCATAACGCATAACGCATAACGCATAACGCATATCGCATAACGCATAACGCATAACGCATAACGCATAACGCATAACGCATAACGCATAACGCATAACGCATAACGCATAACGCATAACGCATAACGCATAACGCATAACGCATAACGCATAACGCATAACGCATAACGCATAACGCATAACGCATAACGCATAACGCATAACGCATAACGCATAACGCATAACGCATAACGCATTACTCATAACGCACAAAGCATAACGCACAAAGCATAACGCATAACGCATAACGCATAACGCATAACGCATAACGCATAACGCATAACGCATAACGCATAACGCATAACGCATAACGCATAACGCATAACGCATAACGCATAACGCATAACGCATAACGCATAACGCATAACGCATAACGCATAACGCATAACGCATAACGCATAACGCATAACGCATCACGCATAACACATAACACATAACGCATAACGCATAACGCATAACGCATACCTCATAACACATAACGCATAACGCATAACGCAAAACGCATAACGCAAAACGCATAACGCATAACATATAACACATAACGGATCACGCATTACTCATAACGCATAACGCATAACAGATCACGCATTACTCATAACGCATAACGCATTACTCATAACGCAAAACGCATAACGCATAGCGCATAACGCATAACGCATAACGCATAACGGATCACGCATTACTCATAACGCATAACGCATAACGCATAACGCATACCGCATTACTCATAACGCATAACGCATAATGCATAACGGATCACGCATTACTCATAACGCATAACGCATAACGCATAACGCTTAACGCATAACGCAAAACGCATAACGCATAACGCATAACGCATAACGCATAACGCATAACGGATCACGCATTACTCAAAACGCATAACGCATAACGGATCACGCATTACTCATAACGCATGACGCATAACGCATAACGCATAACGCATAACGCATAACGCATAACACGTAACGAATATCGCATAACGCATAATCCATAACGCATAACGCATAAAGCACAACGCATAACGAATAACGCAAAACGCATAACGCATAACGCATAACGGATCCAGCATTATCCATAACGCATAACGGATCACGCAAATCGCATAACGCATAACGGATCACGCATTACTCATAATGCATAACGCATAAAGCATAACGCATAATGTATAACGCATAACGCATAACGCATAACGCATAACGCACAACGCATAGCGCATAACGCATAACGCATAACGCATAACTCATAACGCATAACGCATAACGCATAACGCATAACGTATAGCGCATAACGCATAACGCATAACGCATAACGCATAACGCATAACGCATACCGCATAACGCATAACGCATAACGCATAACGCATAACGCATAACGGATCACGCATAACGCATAAAGCATAACGCATAACGCATAACGCCTAACGCATAACGCATAACGCATAACGAATAAAGCATAACGCATCACGCATAAAGCATAACGCATAACGCATAATGCATAATGCATAACGCATAACGAATACCGCAAAACGCATAACGCCTAACGCATAACGGATCACGCATAACGCATAAAGCATAACGCAGAACGCATAACGCATAACATATAACGCATAACGCATAACGCATACGGTATAACCCATAACGCATAACGCATAACGCATAAAGCATAACGCATAACTTTTAACGCATAACGCAGAACGCATAACGCATAACGCATAACGCATAACGGATCCAGCATTACTCATAACGCATAACGCATACCGCATAACGCATATCGGATCAAGCATTACTCATAACGCATAACGCATTACGTGTAACGCATAAGGCATAAGGCATAACGCATATAGCATAATGTATAACGCATGACGGATCACGCATTACTCATAACGCATAACGCATAACGCACAAAGCATAACGCATAACGAATAACGCATAATGTATAACGCATAACGCATAACGCATATCGTATAACGCACAACGCATAACGCATAACGCATAACGCATAACGCATAACTCATAACGCATAACGCATAACGCATAACGCATAACGCATAACGCATAGCGCATAACGCATCACGCATAACGCATAATGCATAACGCATAACGCATAACTCATAACGCATAACGCATAACGCATAACGCAAAACGCATAACGCATACCGCATAACGCATAGCGGATCACGCATTACTCATAACGCATAACGCATACCGCATAACGAATATCGGATCAAGCATTACTCATAACGCATAACGCATTACGTGTAACGCATAAGGCATAAGGCATAACGCATATAGCATAATGTATAACGCATGACGGATCACGCATTACTCATAACGCATAACGCATAACGCATAACGCATAACGCATAAAACATCACGCATACAGCATAACGCATAACGCATAACGCATAACGCATAACGCATAACGCATAACGCATAACGCATAACGCATAACGCATAACGCATCACGCATAACGCATAATGCATAACGCATAACGCATAACGCATAACTCATAACGCATAACGCATAACGCATAACGCAAAACGCATAACGCATAACGCATAACGCATAGCGGATCACGCATTACTCATAACGCATAACGCATAACGCACAAAGCATAACGCATAACGCATAGCGGATCACGCATTACTCATAACGCATAACGCATAACGCACAAAGCATAACGCATAACGCATAACGCATAACGCAGAACGCATAACGCATTACGCATAACGCATAACGCATAACGCATATCGCATAACGCATAACCCATAACGCATAACGCATAGCGCATAACGCATAACGCATAACGCATAACGCATAACGCATAACGGATCACGCATAACGCATAAAGCATAACGCATAACGCATAACGCCTAACGCATAACGCATAACGCATAACGAATAAAGCATAACGCATCACGCATAAAGCATAACGCATAACGCATAATGCATAATGCATAACGCATAACGAATACCGCAAAACGCATAACGCCTAACGCATAACGGATCACGCATAACGCATAAAGCATAACGCAGAACGCATAACGCATAACATATAACGCATAACGCATGACGCATACGGTATAACCCATAACGCATAACGCATAACGCATAAAGCATAACGCATAACTTTTAACGCATAACGCATAACGCATAACATACAACGCATAACGCATGACGCATACGGTATAACCCATAACGCATAACGCATAACGCATAAAGCATAACGCATAACATTTAACGCATAACGCATAACGCATAACGCATAACGCATAACGCATAACGCATAATCCATAACGCAGAACGCACAACGCATAACGCATAACGCATAACGCATAACGCATAACGCATCACGCATAACGCATAACGCATAACGCATAACGCATAACGCATCACGCATAACACATAACACATAACGCATAACGCATAACGCATAACGCATACCTCATAACACATAACGCATAACGCATAACGCACAAAGCATAACGCATAACGCATAACGCATAACGCAGAACGCATAACGCATTACGCATAACGCATAACGCATAACGCATATCGCATAACGCATAACCCATAACGCATAACGCATAGCGCATAACGCATAACGCATAACGCATAACGCATAACGCATAACGGATCACGCATAACGCATAAAGCATAACGCATAACGCATAACGCCTAACGCATAACGCATAACGCATAACGAATAAAGCATAACGCATCACGCATAAAGCATAACGCATAACGCATAATGCATAATGCATAACGCATAACGAATACCGCAAAACGCATAACGCCTAACGCATAACGGATCACGCATAACGCATAAAGCATAACGCAGAACGCATAACGCATAACATATAACGCATAACGCATGACGCATACGGTATAACCCATAACGCATAACGCATAACGCATAAAGCATAACGCATAACTTTTAACGCATAACGCATAACGCATAACATACAACGCATAACGCATGACGCATACGGTATAACCCATAACGCATAACGCATAACGCATAAAGCATAACGCATAACATTTAACGCATAACGCATAACGCATAACGCATAACGCATAACGCATAACGCATAATCCATAACGCAGAACGCACAACGCATAACGCATAACGCATAACGCATAACGCATAACGCATCACGCATAACGCATAACGCATAACGCATAACGCATAACGCATCACGCATAACACATAACACATAACGCATAACGCATAACGCATAACGCATACCTCATAACACATAACGCATAACGCATAACGCAAAACGCATAACGCAAAACGCATAACGCATAACGCATAACATATAACACATAACGGATCACGCATTACTCATAACGCATAACGCATAACAGATCACGCATTACTCATAACGCATAACGCATTACTCATAACGCAAAACGCATAACGCATAGCGCATAACGCATAACGCATAACGCATAACGGATCACGCATTACTCATAACGCATAACGCATAACGCATAACGCATACCGCATTACTCATAACGCATAACGCATAATGCATAACGGATCACGCATTACTCATAACGCATAACGCATAACGCATAACGCTTAACGCATAACGCAAAACGCATAACGCATAACGCATAACGCATAACGCATAACGCATAACGCATAACGGATCACGCATTACTCAAAACGCATAACGCATAACGGATCACGCATTACTCATAACGCATGACGCATAACGCATAACGCATAACGCATAACGCATAACACGTAACGAATATCGCATAACGCATAATCCATAACGCATAACGCATAAAGCACAACGCATAACGAATAACGCAAAACGCATAACGCATAACGCATAACGGATCCAGCATTATCCATAACGCATAACGGATCACGCAAATCGCATAACGCATAACGGATCACGCATTACTCATAACGCATAACGCATAAAGCATAACGCATAATGTATAACGCATAACGCATAACGCATAACGCATAACGCACAACGCATAGCGCATAACGCATAACGCATAACGCATAACTCATAACGCATAACGCATAACGCATAACGCATAACGTATAGCGCATAACGCATCACGCATAACGCATAATGCATAACGCATAACGCATAACTCATAACGCATAACGCATAACGCATAACGCATAACGCATAACGCATAACGCACAAAGCATAACGCATAACGCATAACGCATAACGTATAACGCATAACGCATAACGCATAACGCATAACGCATAACGCATAACGCATAACGCATAACGCATAACGCATAACGCATAACGCATAGCGCATAACGCATAACGCATAACGCATAACGCATAACGCATAACGCATAACGCATAGCGCATAACGCATAACGCATAACGCATAACGCATAACGGATCACGCATAACGCATAAAGCATAACGCATAACGCATAACGCCTAACGCATAACGCATAACGCATAACGAATAAAGCATAACGCATCACGCATAAAGCATAACGCATAACGCATAATGCATAATGCATAACGCATAACGAATACCGCAAAACGCATAACGCCTAACGCATAACGGATCACGCATAACGCATAAAGCATAACGCAGAACGCATAACGCATAACATATAACGCATAACGCATAACGCATACGGTATAACCCATAACGCATAACGGATAAAGCATAACGCATAACTTTTAACGCATAACGCAGAACGCATAACGCATAACGCATAACGCATAACGGATCCAGCATTACTCATAACGCATAACGCATACCGCATAACGCATATCGGATCAAGCATTACTCATAACGCATAACGCATTACGTGTAACGCATAAGGCATAAGGCATAACGCATATAGCATAATGTATAACGCATGACGGATCACGCATTACTCATAACGCATAACGCATAACGCACAAAGCATAACGCATAACGCATAACGCATAATGTATAACGCATAACGCATAACGCATATCGTATAACGCACAACGCATAACGCATAACGCATAACGCATAACGCATAACTCATAACGCATAACGCATAACGCATAACGCATAACGCATAGCGCATAACGCATCACGCATAACGCATAATGCATAACGCATAACGCATAACTCATAACGCATAACGCATAACGCATAACGCAAAACGCATAACGCATACCGCATAACGCATAGCGGATCACGCATTACTCATAACGCATAACGCATACCGCATAACGAATATCGGATCAAGCATTACTCATAACGCATAACGCATTACGTGTAACGCATAAGGCATAAGGCATAACGCATATAGCATAATGTATAACGCATGACGGATCACGCATTACTCATAACGCATAACGCATAACGCATAACGCATAACGGATCACGCATAACGCATAACGCATAACGCATAACGCATAACGCATAACGCATAAAACATCACGCATACAGCATAACGCATAACGCATAACGCATAACGCATAACGCATAACGCATAACGCATAACGTATAACGCATAACGCATAACGCATAACGCATCACGCATAACGCATAATGCATAACGCATAACGCATAACGCATAACTCATAACGCATAACGCATAACGCATAACGCAAAACGCATAACGCATAACGCATAACGCATAGCGGATCACGCATTACTCATAACGCATAACGCATAACGCACAAAGCATAACGCATAACGCATAGCGGATCACGCATTACTCATAACGCATAACGCATAACGCACAAAGCATAACGCATAACGCATAACGCATAACGCAGAACGCATAACGCATTACGCATAACGCATAACGCATAACGCATATCGCATAACGCATAACGCATAACGCATAACGCATAGCGCATAACGCATAACGCATAACGCATAACGCATAACGCATAACGGATCACGCATAACGCATAAAGCATAACGCATAACGCATAACGCCTAACGCATAACGCATAACGCATAACGCATAACGAATAAAGCATAACGCATCACGCATAAAGCATAACGCATAACGCATAATGCATAATGCATAACGCATAACGAATACCGCAAAACGCATAACGCCTAACGCATAACGGATCACGCATAACGCATAAAGCATAACGCAGAACGCATAACGCATAACATATAACGCATAACGCATGACGCATACGGTATAACCCATAACGCATAACGCATAACGCATAAAGCATAACGCATAACTTTTAACGCATAACGCATAACGCATAACATATAACGCATAACGCATGACGCATACGGTATAACCCATAACGCATAACGCATAACGCATAAAGCATAACGCATAACTTTTAACGCATAACGCATAACGCATAACGCATAACGCATAACGCATAACGCATAACGCATAACGCATAACGCATAACGCATAACGCATAGCGCATAACGCATAACGCATAACGCATAGCGCATAACGGATCACGCATAACGCATAAAGCATAACGCATAACGCATAACGCCTAACGCATAACGCATAACGCATAACGCATAACGCATAACGAATAACGCATAACGCGTAACGCATAACGCATAACGCATAACGGATCACGCATAACGCATAAAGCATAACGCATAACGCATAACGCCTAACGCATAACGCATAACGCATAACGCATAACGCATAACGCATAACGCATAACGAATAACGCATAACGCGTAACGCATAACGCATAACGAATAACGCATAACGCATAACGAATAACGCATAACGCATAACGCATAACGCATAACGCATAACGCATAACGCATAACGCATAACGCATAACGCATAACGCATCACGCATAACGCATAACGCATCACGCATAACGCATAATGCATAACGCATAACGCATAACGCATAACTCATAACGCATAACGCATAACGCATAACGCATAACACATAACGTATAACGCATAACGCATAACGCATAACGCATAACGCATAACGCATAACGCATAACGCATAGCGCATAACGCATAACGCATAACGCATAACGCATAACGGATCACGCATAACGCATAAAGCATAACGCATAACGCATAACGCCTAACGCATAACGCATAACGCATAACGCATAACGCATAACGAATAACGCATAACGCGTAACGCATAACGCATAACGCATAACGCATAACGGATCACGCATAACGCATAAAGCATAACGCATAACGCATAACGCCTAACGCATAACGCATAACGCATAACGCATAACGCATAACGCATAACGCATAACGAATAACGCGTAACGCGTAACGCATAACGCATAACGAATAACGCATAACGCATAACGAATAACGCATAACGCATAACGCATAACGCATAACGCATAACGCATAACGCATAACGCATAACGCATCACGCATAACGCATAGCGCATAACGCATAACGCATAACGCATAACGCATAACGCATAACGCATAACACATAACGCATAACGCATAACGCATAACGCACAACGCATAACGCACAACGCATAACGCATAACGAATAACCCATAACGCATAACGCATAACGCATAACGAATAACGCATAACGCGTAACGCATAACGCATAACTAATAACGCATAACGCATAACGAATAACGCATAACGCATAACGCATAACGTATAACGCATAACGCCTAACGCATAAGGCATAAGGCATAAGGCATAAGGCGTAACGCATATAGCATAACGCATAACGCATGACGGATCACGCATTACTCATAACGCATAACGCATAACGCACAAAGCATAACGCATAACGCATAACGCATAACGCATAACGCATAACGCATAACGCATAACGCATAACGCATAACGCATAACGCATAACGCATAACGCATAACGCATAACGCATAACGCATAACGCATAACGCATAACGCATAACGCATAACGCATAACGCATAACGCATAACGCATAACGCACAACGCATAACGCATAACGCATAACGCATAACGCATAACACACAACGAATATCGCAATAACGCATAATCCATAACGCATAACGCATAAAGCACAACGCATAACGAATAACGCAAAACGCATAACGCATAACGCATAATCCATAACGCAAAACGCATAACGGATCCAGCATTACTCATAACGCATAACGCATACCGCATAACGCATATCGGATCAAGCATTACTCATAACGTATAACGCATTACGTGTAACGCATAAGGCATAAGGCATAACGCATATAGCATAATGTATAACGCATGACGGATCACGCATTACTCATAACGCATAACGCATAACGCACAAAGCATAACGCATAACGCATAACGCATAAGGTATAACGCATAACGCATAACGCATAACGCACATCGCATAACGCATAACGCATAACGCATAACGCATAACTCATAACGCATAACGCATAACGCATAACGCATAACGCATAGCGCATAACGCATCACGCATAACGCATAATGCATAACGCATAACGCATAACGCATTACTCATAACGCATAACGCATAACGCATAACGCAAAACGCATAACGCATAACGCATAGCGGATCACGCATTACTCATAACGCATAACGCATAACGCACAAAGCATAACGCATAACGCATAACGCATAACGCAGAACGCATAACGCATAACGCATCACGCATAACGCATAACGCATAACGCATAACGCATAACGCATAACGCACAACGCATAACGCATAACGCATAACGCATAACGCATAACACACAACGAATATCGCAATAACGCATAATCCATAACGCATAACGCATAAAGCACAACGCATAACGAATAACGCAAAACGCATAACGCATAACGCATAATCCATAACGCAAAACGCATAACGGATCCAGCATTACTCATAACGCATAACGCATACCGCATAACGCATATCGGATCAAGCATTACTCATAACGCATAACGCATTACGTGTAACGCATAAGGCATAAGGCATAACGCATATAGCATAATGTATAACGCATGACGGATCACGCATTACTCATAACGCATAACGCATAACGCACAAAGCATAACGCATAACGCATAACGCATAATGTATAACGCATAACGCATAACGCATAACGCATAACGCACATCGCATAACGCATAACGCATAACGCATAACGCATAACTCATAACGCATAACGCATAACGCATAACGCATAACGCATAGCGCATAACGCATCACGCATAACGCATAATGCATAACGCATAATGCATAACGCATAACTCATAACGCATAACGCATAACGCATAACGCAAAACGCATAACGCATAACGCATAACGCATAACGCATAACGCATAACGCATAGCGCATAACGCATAACGCATAACGCATAACGGATCACGCATAACGCATAAAGCATAACGCATAACGCATAACGCCTAACGCATAACGCATAACGCATAACGCATAACGCACAACGCATAACGCACAACGCATAACGCATAACGAATAACCCATAACGCATAACGCATAACGCATAACGAATAACGCATAACGCGTAACGCATAACGCATAACGCATAACGCATAACGGATCACGCATAACGCATAAAGCATAACGCATAACGCATAACGCCTAACGCATAACACATAACGCATAACGCATAACGCTTAACGCATAACGCATAACGCATAAAGCATAACGCATAACGCATAGCGCATAACGCATAACGCATAACGCATAACGCATAACGCATAACGCATAACGCATAACGCATAACGCATAACGCATAACGCATAACGCATAACGCACAACGCATAACGCACAACGCATAACGCATAACGCATAACGAATAACGCATAACGCATAACGCCTAACGCATAAGGCATAAGGCATAAGGCATAAGGCGTAACGCATATAGCATAACGCATAACGCATAACGCATAACGAATAACGCATAACGCGTAACGCATAACGCATAACTAATAACGCATAACGCATAACGAATAACGCATAACGCATAACGCATAACGTATAACGCATAACGCCTAACGCATAAGGCATAAGGCATAAGGCATAAGGCGTAACGCATATAGCATAACGCATAACGCATGACGGATCACGCATTACTCATAACGCATAACGCATAACGCATAACGCATAACGCATAACGCATAACGCACAACGCATAACGCATAACGCATAACGCATAACGCATAACGCATAACACACAACGAATATCGCAATAACGCATAATCCATAACGCATAACGCATAAAGCACAACGCATAACGAATAACGCAAAACGCATAACGCATAACGCATAATCCATAACGCAAAACGCATAACGGATCCAGCATTACTCATAACGCATAACGCATACCGCATAACGCATATCGGATCAAGCATTACTCATAACGTATAACGCATTACGTGTAACGCATAAGGCATAAGGCATAACGCATATAGCATAATGTATAACGCATGACGGATCACGCATTACTCATAACGCATAACGCATAACGCACAAAGCATAACGCATAACGCATAACGCATAATGTATAACGCATAACGCATAACGCATAACGCACATCGCATAACGCATAACGCATAACGCATAACGCATAACTCATAACGCATAACGCATAACGCATAACGCATAACGCATAACGCATAGCGCATAACGCATCACGCATAACGCATAATGCATAACGCATAACGCATAACGCATAACTCATAACGCATAACGCATAACGCATAACGCAAAACGCATAACGCATAACGCATAGCGGATCACGCATTACTCATAACGCATAACGCATAACGCACAAAGCATAACGCATAACGCATAACGCAAAACGCATAACGCATAACGCATAACGCATAACGCATAACGCATAACGCATAGCGCATAACGCATAACGCATAACGCATAACGCATAATGTATAACGCATGACGGATCACGCATTACTCATAACGCATAACGCATAACGCACAAAGCATAACGCATAACGCATAACGCATAATGTATAACGCATAACGCATAACGCATAACGCATAACGCACATCGCATAACGCATAACGCATAACGCATAACGCATAACTCATAACGCATAACGCATAACGCATAACGCATAACGCATAGCGCATAACGCATCACGCATAACGCATAATGCATAACGCATAACGCATAACGCATAACGCATAACTCATAACGCATAACGCATAACGCATAACGCAAAACGCATAACGCATAACGCATAACGCATAACGCATAACGCATAACGCATAACGCATAGCGCATAACGCATAACGCATAACGCATAACGCATAACGGATCACGCATAACGCATAAAGCATAACGCATAACGCATAACGCCTAACGCATAACGCATAACGCATAACGCATAACGCACAACGCATAACGCACAACGCATAACGCATAACGAATAACCCATAACGCATAACGCATAACGCATAACGAATAACGCATAACGCGTAACGCATAACGCTTAACGCATAACGCATAACGGATCACGCATAACGCATAAAGCATAACGCATAACGCATAACGCCTAACGCATAACACATAACGCATAACGCATAACGCTTAACGCATAACGCATAACGCATAAAGCATAACGCATAACGCATAGCGCATAACGCATAACGCATAACGCATAACGCATAACGCATAACGCATAACGCATAACGCATAAAGCATAACGCATAACGCATAGCGCATAACGCATAACGCATAACGCATAACGCATAACGCATAGCGCATAACGCATAACGCATAACGCATAACGCATAACGCATAACGCATAACGTATAACGCATAAGGCATAAGGCATAAGGCATAAGGCGTAACGCATATAGCATAACGCATAACGCATGACGGATCACGCATTACTCATAACGCATAACGCATAACGCACAAAGCATAACGCATAACGCATAACGCATAACGCATAACGCATAACGCATAACGCATAACGCATAACGCATAACGCATAACGCATAACGCATAACGCATAACGCATAACGCATAACGCATAACGCATAACGCATAACGCATAACGCATAACGCATAACGCACAACGCATAACGCATAACGCATAACGCATAACACACAACGAATATCGCAATAACGCATAATCCATAACGCATAACGCATAAAGCACAACGCATAACGAATAACGCAAAACGCATAACGCATAACGCATAATCCATAACGCAAAACGCATAACGGATCCAGCATTACTCATAACGCATAACGCATACCGCATAACGCATATCGGATCAAGCATTACTCGTAACGCATAACGCATTACGTGTAACGCATAAGGCATAAGGCATAACGCATATAGCATAATGTATAACGCATGACGGATCACGCATTACTCATAACGCATAACGCATAACGCACAAAGCATAACGCATAACGCATAACGCATAATGTATAACGCATAACGCATAACGCATAACGCATAACGCACATCGCATAACGCATAACGCATAACGGATCCAGCATTACTCATAACGCAGAACGCATAACGCATAACGCATCACGCATAACGCATAACGCATAACGCATAACGCATAACGCATAACGCATAACGCATAACGCATAGCGCATAACGCATAACGCATAACGCATAACGCATAACGCATAACGGATCACGCATAACGCATAACGCATAACGCATAACGCATAACGCATAACGCATAGCGCATAACGCTTCACACATAACGCATAACGCATAACGCATAACGCATAACGCAAAACGCATAACGCATAACGCATAACGCACAACGCATAACGCACAACGCATAACGCATAACGAATAACCCATAACGCATAACGCATAACGCATAACTCATAACGAATAACGCATAACGCGTAACGCATAACGCATAACTAATAACGCATAACGCATAACGAATAACGCATAACGCATAACGCATAACGTATAACGCATAACGCCTAACGCATAAGGCATAAGGCATAAGGCATAAGGCATAAGGCGTAACGCATATAGCATAACGCATAACGCATGACGGATCACGCATTACTCATAACGCAAAACGCATAACGCACAAAGCATAACGCATAACGCATAACGCATAACGCATAACGCATAACGCATAACGCATAACGCATAACGCATAACGCATAACGCATAACGCACAACGCATAACGCATAACGCATAAAGCATAACACACAACGAATATCGCAATAACGCATAATCCATAACGCATAACGCATAAAGCACAACGCATAACGAATAACGCATAACGCATAACGCATAATCCATAACGCAAAACGCATAACGGATCCAGCATTACTCATAACGCATAACGCATACCGCATAACGCATATCGGATCAAGCATTACTCATAACGCATAACGCATTACGTGTAACGCATAAGGCATAAGGCATAACGCATATAGCATAATGTATAACGCATGACGGATCACGCATTACTCATAACGCATAACGCATAACGCACAAAGCATAACGCATAACGCATAACGCATAATGTATAACGCATAACGCATAACGCATAACGCATAACGCACATCGCATAACGCATAACGCATAACGCATAACGCATAACGCATAACTCATAACGCATAACGCATAACGCATAACGCATAACGCATAGCGCATAACGCATCACGCATAACGCATAATGCATAACGCATAACGCATAACGCATAACTCATAACGGATAACGCATAACGCATAACGCAAAACGCATAACGCATAACGCATAGCGGATCACGCATTACTCATAACGCATAACGCATAACGCACAAAGCATGACGCATAACGCATAACGCATAACGCATAACGCAGAACGCATAACGCATAACGCATCACGCATAACGCATAACGCATAACTAATAACGCATAACGCATAACGAATAACGCATAACGCATAACGCATAACGTATAACGCATAACGCATAACGCATAACGCATAACGCACAACGCATAACGCATAACGCATAATCCATAACGCAAAACGCATAACGGATCCAGCATTACTCATAACGCATAACGCATACCGCATAACGCATATCGGATCAAGCATTACTCATAACGCATAACGCATTACGTGTAACGCATAAGGCATAAGGCATAACGCATATAGCATAATGTATAACGCATGACGGATCACGCATTACTCATAACGCATAACGCATAACGCATTACTCATAACGCACAAAGCATAACGCACAAAGCATAACGCATAACGCATAACGCATAACGCATAACGCATAACGCATAACGCATAACGCATAACGCATAACGCATAACGCATAACGCATAACGCATAACGCATAACGCATAACGCATAACGCATAACGCATAACGCATAACGCATAACGCATAACGCATAACGCATAACGCATCACGCATAACGCATGACGCATAACGCATAACGCATAACGCATAACGAATAACGCATAACGCATAACGCATAACACATAACGCATAACGCATAACGCATAACGCATAACGCATAACGCATAACGCATAACGCATAACGCATAACGCATAACGCATAACGCATAACGCATAACGCATAACGCATAACGCATAACGCATAACGCATAACGCATAACGCATAACGCATAACGCATAACGCATAACGCATAACGCATAACGCATAACGCAGAACGCACAACGCATAACGCATAACGCATAACGCATAACGCATCACGCATAACGCATAACGCATAACGCATAACGCATAACGAATAACGCATAACGCATAACGCATAACGGATCCAGCATTATCCATAACGCATAACGGATCACGCAAATCGCATAACGCATAACGGATCACGCATTACTCATAACGCATAACGCATAAAGCATAACGCATAATGTATAACGCATAACGCATAACGCATAGCGCATAACGCATCACGCATAACGCATAATGCATAACGCATAACGCATAACGCATAACTCATAACGCATAACGCATAACGCATAACGCATAACGCATAACGCATAACGCATAACGCATAACGCATAACGCATAACGCATAACGCATAACGCATAACGCATAACGCATAACGCATAGCGCATAACGCATAACGCATAACGCATAGCGCATAACGGATCACGCATAACGCATAAAACATAACGCATAACGCATAACGCCTAACGCATAACGCATAACGCATAACGCATAACGCATAACGAATAACGCATAACGCGTAACGCATAACGCATAACGCATAACGCATAACGGATCACGCATAACGCATAAAGCATAACGCATAACGCATAACGCCTAACGCATAACGCATAACGCATAACGCATAACGCATAACGCATAACGCATAACGAATAACGCATAACGCGTAACGCATAACGCATAACGAATAACGCATAACGCATAACGAATAACGCATAACGTATAACGCATAACGCATAACGCATAACGCATAACGCATAACGCATAACGCATAACGCATCACGCATAACGCATAGCGCATAACGCATAACGCATAACGCATAACGCATAACGCATAACGCATAACACATAACGCATAACGCATAACGCATAACGCATAACGCACAACGCATAACGCACAACGCATAACGCATAACGAATAACCCATAACGCATAAGGCATAACGCATAACTAATAACGCATAACGCGTAACGCATAACGCATAACTAATAACGCATAACGCATAACGAATAACGCATAACGCATAACGCATAACGTATAACGCATAACGCCTAACGCATAAGGCATAAGGCATAAGGCATAAGGCGTAACGCATATAGCATAACGCATAACGCATGACGGATCACGCATTACTCATAACGCATAACGCATAACGCACAAAGCATAACGCATAACGCATCACGCATAACGCATAATGCATAACGCATAACGCATAACGCATAACGCATAACGCATAACGCATAACGCATAGCGCATAACGCATCACGCATAACGCATAATGCATAACGCATAACGCATAACGCATAACTCATAACGCATAACGCATAACGCATAACGCAAAACGCATAACGCATAACGCATAGCGGATCACGCATTACTCATAACGCATAACGCATAACGCAAAAAGCATAACGCATAACGCATAACGCATAACGCAGAACGCATAACGCATAACGCATCACGCATAACGCATAACGCATAACGCATAACGCATAACGCATAACGCACAACGCATAACGCATAACGCATAACGCATAACGCATAACACACAACGAATATCGCAATAACGCATAATCCATAACGCATAACGCATAAAGCACAACGCATAACGAATAACGCAAAACGCATAACGCATAACGCATAATCCATAACGCAAAACGCATAACGGATCCAGCATTACTCATAACGCATAACGCATAACGCATAACGCATAACGCATAACGCATAACGCATAACGCACAACGCATAACGCACAACGCATAACGCATAACGAATAACCCATAACGCATAAGGCATAACGCATAACTAATAACGCATAACGCGTAACGCATAACGCATAACTAATAACGCATAACGCATAACGAATAATGCATAACGCATAACGCATAACGCATAACGCATAACGCATAACGCATAACGCATAACGCATAACGCATAACGCATAACGCATAACGCATAACGCATAACGCATAACGCATAGCGCATAACGCATAACGCATAACGCATAACGCATAACGGATCACGCATAACGCATAAAGCATAACGCATAACGCATAACGCCTAACGCATAACGCATAACGCATAACGCATAACGCATAACGCATAACGAATAACGCATAACGCGTAACGCATAACGCATAACGCATAACGCATAACGGATCACGCATAACGCATAAAGCATAACGCATAACGCATAACGCCTAACGCATAACGCATAACGCATAACGCATAACGCATAACGCATAACGCATAACGAATAACGCATAACGCGTAACGCATAACGCATAACGAATAACGCATAACGCATAACGAATAACGCATAACGCATAACGCATAACGCATAACGCATAACGCATAACGCATAACGCATAACGCATAACGCATAACGCATAACGCATAACGCATAACGCATCACGCATAACGCATAGCGCATAACGCATAACGCATAACGCATAACGCATAACGCATAACGCATAACACATAACGCATAACGCATAACGCATAACGCATAACGCACAACGCATAACGCACAACGCATAACGCATAACGAATAACCCATAACGCATAACGCATAACGCATAACGAATAACGCATAACGCATAACGCGTAACGCATAACGCATAACTAATAACGCATAACGCATAACGAATAACGCATAGCGCATAACGCATAACGTATAACGCATAACGCCTAACGCATAAGGCATAAGGCATAAGGCATAAGGCGTAACGCATATAGCATAACGCATAACGCATGACGGATCACGCATTACTCATAACGCATAACGCATAACGCACAAAGCATAACGCATAACGCATAACGCATAACGCATAACGCATAACGCATAACGCATAACGCATAACGCATAACGCATAACGCATAACGCATAACGCATAACGCATAACGCATAACGCATAACGCATAACGCATAACGCATAACGCATAACGCATAACGCATAACGCATAACGCATAACGCATAACGCATAACGCATAACGCACAACGCATAACGCATAACGCATAACGCATAACGCATAACACACAACGAATATCGCAATAACGCATAATCCATAACGCATAACGCATAAAGCACAACGCATAACGAATAACGCAAAACGCATAACGCATATCGCATAATCCATAACGCAAAACGCATAACGGATCCAGCATTACTCATAACGCATAACGCATACCGCATAACGCATATCGGATCAAGCATTACTCATAACGTATAACGCATTACGTGTAACGCATAAGGCATAAGGCATAACGCATATAGCATAATGTATAACGCATGACGGATCACGCATTACTCATAACGCATAACGCATAACGCACAAAGCATAACGCATAACGCATAACGCATAATGTATAACGCATAACGCATAACGCATAACGCACATCGCATAACGCATAACGCATAACGCATAACGCATAACTCATAACGCATAACGCATAACGCATAACGCATAACGCATAGCGCATAACGCATCACGCATAACGCATAATGCATAACGCATAACGCATAACGCATAACTCATAACGCATAACGCATAACGCATAACGCAAAACGCATAACGCATAACGCATAGCGGATCACGCATTACTCATAACGCATAACGCATAACGCACAAAGCATAACGCATAACGCATAACGCATAACGCAGAACGCATAACGCATAACGCATCACGCATAACGCATAACGCATAACGCATAACGCATAACGCATAACGCACAACGCATAACGCATAACGCATAACGCATAACGCATAACGCATAACACACAACGAATATCGCAATAACGCATAATCCATAACGCATAACGCATAAAGCACAACGCATAACGAATAACGCAAAACGCATAACGCATAACGCATAATCCATAACGCAAAACGCATAACGGATCCAGCATTACTCATAACGCATAACGCATACCGCATAACGCATATCGGATCAAGCATTACTCATAACGCATAACGCATTACGCATAGCGCATAACGCATAACGCATAACGCATAACGCATAACGGATCACGCATAACGCATAAAGCATAACGCATAACGCATAACGCCTAACGCATAACGCATAGCGCATAACGCATAACGCATAACGCATAACGCATAACGGATCACGCATAACGCATAAAGCATAACGCATAACGCATAACGCCTAACGCATAACGCATAACGCATAACGCATAACACATAACGCATAACGCACAACGCATAACGCACAACGCATAACGCATAACGAATAACCCATAACGCATAACGCATAACGCATAACGAATAACGCATAACGCGTAACGCATAACGCATAACGCATAACGCATAACGGATCACGCATAACGCATAAAGCATAACGCATAACGCATAACGCCTAACGCATAACACATAACGCATAACGCATAACGCTTAACGCATAACGCATAACGCATAAAGCATAACGCATAACGCATAGCGCATAACGCATAACGCATAACGCATAACGCATAACGCATAACGCATAACGCATAACGCATAACGCATAACGCATAACGCATAACGCATAACGCATAACGCACAACGCATAACGCACAACGCATAACGCATAACGCATAACGAATAACGCATAACGCATAACGCCTAACGCATAAGGCATAAGGCATAAGGCATAAGGCGTAACGCATATAGCATAACGCATAACGCATAACGCATAACGAATAACGCATAACGCGTAACGCATAACGCATAACGCATAACGCATAACGCATAACGCATAACGCATAACGCATAACGCATAACGCATAACGCATAACGCATAACGCATAACGCATAACGCATAACGCATAACGCATAACGCATAACGCATAACGCATAACGCATAACGCATAACGCACAACGCATAACGCATAACGCATAACGCATAACGCATAACACACAACGAATATCGCAATAACGCATAATCCATAACGCATAACGCATAAAGCACAACGCATAACGAATAACGCAAAACGCATAACGCATATCGCATAATCCATAACGCAAAACGCATAACGGATCCAGCATTACTCATAACGCATAACGCATACCGCATAACGCATATCGGATCAAGCATTACTCATAACGTATAACGCATTACGTGTAACGCATAAGGCATAAGGCATAACGCATATAGCATAATGTATAACGCATGACGGATCACGCATTACTCATAACGCATAACGCATAACGCACAAAGCATAACGCATAACGCATAACGCATAATGTATAACGCATAACGCATAACGCATAACGCACATCGCATAACGCATAACGCATAACGCATAACGCATAACTCATAACGCATAACGCATAACGCATAACGCATAACGCATAGCGCATAACGCATCACGCATAACGCATAATGCATAACGCATAACGCATAACGCATAACTCATAACGCATAACGCATAACGCATAACGCAAAACGCATAACGCATAACGCATAGCGGATCACGCATTACTCATAACGCATAACGCATAACGCACAAAGCATAACGCATAACGCATAACGCATAACGCATAACGCATAACGCATAACGCATCACGCATAACGCATAACGCATAACGCATAACGCATAACGCATAACGCACAACGCATAACGCATAACGCATAACGCATAACGCATAACACACAACGAATATCGCAATAACGCATAATCCATAACGCATAACGCATAAAGCACAACGCATAACGAATAACGCAAAACGCATAACGCATAACGCATAATCCATAACGCAAAACGCATAACGGATCCAGCATTACTCATAACGCATAACGCATACCGCATAACGCATATCGGATCAAGCATTACTCATAACGCATAACGCATTACGCATAGCGCATAACGCATAACGCATAACGCATAACGCATAACGCATAACGGATCACGCATAACGCATAAAGCATAACGCATAACGCATAACGCCTAACGCATAACGCATAGCGCATAACGCATAACGCATAACGCATAACGCATAACGGATCACGCATAACGCATAAAGCATAACGCATAACGCATAACGCCTAACGCATAACGCATAACGCATAACGCATAACACATAACGCATAACGCACAACGCATAACGCACAACGCATAACGCATAACGAATAACCCATAACGCATAACGCATAACGCATAACGAATAACGCATAACGCGTAACGCATAACGCATAACGCATAACGCATAACGGATCACGCATAACGCATAAAGCATAACGCATAACGCATAACGCCTAACGCATAACACATAACGCATAACGCATAACGCTTAACGCATAACGCATAACGCATAAAGCATAACGCATAACGCATAGCGCATAACGCATAACGCATAACGCATAACGCATAACGCATAACGCATAACGCATAACGCATAACGCATAACGCATAACGCATAACGCATAACGCATAACGCATAACGCATAACGCATAACGCATAACGCATAACGAATAACGCATAACGCATAACGCCTAACGCATAAGGCATAAGGCATAAGGCATAAGGCGTAACGCATATAGCATAACGCATAACGCATAACGCATAACGAATAACGCATAACGCGTAACGCATAACGCATAACTAATAACGCATAACGCATAACGCATAACGCATAACGCATAACGCATAACGCATAACGCATAACGCCTAACGCATAAGGCATAAGGCATAAGGCATAAGGCGTAACGCATATAGCATAACGCATAACGCATGACGGATCACGCATTACTCATAACGCATAACGCATAACGCACAAAGCATAACGCATAACGCATAACGCATAACGCATAACGCATAACGCATAACGCATAACGCATAACGCATAACGCATAACGCATAACGCATAACGCATAACGCACAACGCATAACGCATAACGCATAACGCATAACGCATAACGCATAACACACAACGAATATCGCAATAACGCATAATCCATAACGCATAACGCATAAAGCACAACGCATAACGAATAACGCAAAACGCATAACGCATAACGCATAATCCATAACGCAAAACGCATAACGGATCCAGCATTACTCATAACGCATAACGCATACCGCATAACGCATATCGGATCAAGCATTACTCATAACGTATAACGCATTACGTGTAACGCATAAGGCATAAGGCATAACGCATATAGCACAATGTATAACGCATGACGGATCACGCATTACTCATAACGCATAACGCATAACGCACAAAGCATAACGCATAACGCATAACGCATAATGTATAACGCATAACGCATAACGCATAACGCACATCGCATAACGCATAACGCATAACGCATAACGCATAACGCATAGCGGATCACGCATTACTCATAACGCATAACGCATAACGCACAAAGCATAACGCATAACGCATAACGCATAACGCAGAACGCATAACGCATAACGCATCACGCATAACGCATAACGCATAACGCATAACGCACAACGCATAACGCACAACGCATAACGCATAACGAATAACCCATAACGCATAACGCATAACGCATAACGAATAACGCATAACGCGTAACGCATAACGCATAACGCATAACGCATAACGGATCACGCATAACGCATAAAGCATAACGCATAACGCATAACGCCTAACGCATAACACATAACGCATAACGCATAACGCTTAACGCATAACGCATAACGCATAAAGCATAACGCATAACGCATAGCGCATAACGCATAACGCATAACGCATAACGCATAACGCATAACGCATAACGCATAACGCATAACGCGTAACGCATAACGCATAACGCATAACGCATAACGCATAACGCACAACGCATAACGCATAACGCATAACGCATAACGCATAACGAATAACGCATAACGCATAACGCCTAACGCATAAGGCATAAGGCATAAGGCATAAGGCGTAACGCATATAGCATAACGCATAACGCATAACGCATAACGAATAACGCATAACGCATAACGCATAACGCATAACTAATAACGCATAACGCATAACGAATAACGCATAACGCATAACGCATAACGTATAACGCATAACGCCTAACGCATAAGGCATAAGGCATAAGGCATAAGGCGTAACGCATATAGCATAACGCATAACGCATGACGGATCACGCATTACTCATAACGCATAACGCATAACGCACAAAGCATAACGCATAACGCATAACGCATAACGCATAACGCATAACGCATAACGCATAACGCATAACGCATAACGCATAACGCATAACGCATAACGCATAACGCATAACGCACAACGCATAACGCATAACGCATAACGCATAACGCATAACGCATAACACACAACGAATATCGCAATAACGCATAATCCATAACGCATAACGCATAAAGCACAACGCATAACGAATAACGCAAAACGCATAACGCATAACGCATAATCCATAACGCATAACGCATAACGGATCCAGCATTACTCATAACGCATAACGCATACCGCATAACGCATATCGGATCAAGCATTACTCATAACGTATAACGCATTACGTGTAACGCATAAGGCATAAGGCATAACGCATATAGCACAATGTATAACGCATGACGGATCACGCATTACTCATAACGCATAACGCATAACGCACAAAGCATAACGCATAACGCATAACGCATAATGTATAACGCATAACGCATAACGCATAACGCACATCGCATAACGCATAACGCATAACGCATAACGCATAACGCATAGCGGATCATGCATTACTCATAACGCATAACGCATAACGCACAAAGCATAACGCATAACGCATAACGCATAACGCAGAACGCATAACGCATAACGCATCACGCATAACGCATAACGCATAACGCATAACGCATAACGCATAACGCATAACGCACAACGCATAACGCATAACGCATAACGCATAACACACAACGAATATCGCAATAACGCATAATCCATAACGCATAACGCATAAAGCACAACGCATAACGCATAACGCATAACGGATCACGCATAACGCATAACGCATAACGCATAACACATAACGCATAACGCATAGCGCATAACGCATAACGCATAACTCATAACGCATAACGCATAACGCATAACGCATAACGCATAACGCATAACGCATAACTTATAACTCATAACGCATAACGCATAACGCATAAGGCATAACGCATTACGCATAAAACATAACGCTTAACGCATAACGTATAACTTATAACGCATAACGCATATCGCATAATTTATAACGCAAAACGCATATCGCAAAACGTATAACGCAAAACGCATATCGCATAACGAATACCTCATAACGTATAACGCAAAACGCATAGCGCATAACGCATAACGCATAACGCATAACACATATCGCACAACGCATAACGCATAACGCATAACGCATAACGCATAACACACAACGAATATCGCAATAACGCATAATCCATAACGCATAACGCATAAAGCACAACGCATAACGAATAACGCAAAACGCATAACGCATAATCCATAACGCAAAACGCATAACGGATCCAGCATTACTCATAACGCATAACGCATACCGCATAACGCATATCGGATCAAGCATTACTCATAACGCATAACGCATTACGTGTAACGCATAAGGCATAAGGCATAACGCATATAGCATAATGTATAACGCATGACGGATCACGCATTACTCATAACGCATAACGCATAACGCACAAAGCATAACGCATAACGCATAACGCATAATGTATAACGCATAACGCATAACGCATAACGCATAACGCATAACGCATAACGCATAACGCACATCGCATAACGCATAACGCATAACGCATAACGCATAACTCATAACGCATAACGCATAACGCATAACGCATAACGCATAGCGCATAACGCATCACGCATAACGCATAATGCATAACGCATAACGCATAACGCATAACTCATAACGCATAACGCATAACGCATAACGCAAAACGCATAACGCATAACGCATAACGCATAACGCATAACGCATAACGCATAACGCATAACGCATAGCGCATAACGCATAACGCATAACGCATAACGCATAACGGATCACGCATAACGCATAAAGCATAACGCATAACGCATAACGCCTAACGCATAACGCATAACGCATAACGCACAACGCATAACGCACAACGCATAACGCATAACGAATAACCCATAACGCATAACGCATAACGCATAACGCATAACGAATAACGCATAACGCGTAACGCATAACGCATAACTTATAACGCATAGCGCATAACGCATCACGCATAACGCATAATGCATAACGCATAACGCATAACGCATAACTCATAACGCATAACGCATAACGCATAACGCAAAACGCATAACGCATAACGCATAGCGGATCACGCATTACTCATAACGCATAACGCATAACGCACAAAGCATAACGCATAACGCATAACGCATAACGCAGAACGCATAACGCATAACGCATAACGCATCACGCATAACGCATAACGCATAACGCATAACGCATAACGCATAGCGCATAACGCATAACGCATAACGCATAACGCATAACGGATCACGCATAACGCATAAAGCATAACGCATAACGCATAACGCATAACGCATAACGCATAACATATAACGCATAACGCAGAACGCATACCGTATAACCCATAACGCATAAGGCATAACGCATAATGCATAACGCATAGCGCATAACGCATAACGCATAACGCATAACGCATAACGCATAACGCATAACGCATAACGCATAAAGCATTACGCATCACGCATAAAGCATGACGCATAACGCATAAAGCATAACGCATAACGTATAACTCATAACGCATAACGCATAACGCATAACGCATAACGCAAACGTATAACGCACATCGCATAACGAATAACGAACAACGCATAACGCATAACGCATAATGCATAAAGCATAACGCATAACGCATAACGCATATCGCAAATGTATAACGCACAACGCATAACGTATAACTCATAACTCACAACGCATAACGCATAACGAACAACGCATATCGCATAATGCATAACGCATAACGCATAACGCATAACGCATAACGCATAACGCATAACGCATAACGCATAACGCATAACGCATAACGCATAACGCATAACGCATAAAGCCTAACGCATAACGCATAACGCATAACGCATAACGCATAACGCATAACACATAACGCATAACGCATAACGCATAACGCATAACGCACAACGCATAACGCACAACGCATAACGCATAACGAATAACCCATAACGCATAAGGCATAACGCATAACTAATAACGCATAACGCGTAACGCATAACGCATAACTAATAACGCATAACGCATAACGAATAACGCATAACGCATAACGCATAACGTATAACGCATAACGCCTAACGCATAAGGCATAAGGCATAAGGCATAAGGCGTAACGCATATAGCATAACGCATAACGCATGACGGATCACGCATTACTCATAACGCATAACGCATAACGCACAAAGCATAACGCATAACGCATCACGCATAACGCATAATGCATAACGCATAACGCATAACGCATAACGCACAAAGCATAACGCATAACGCATAACGCATAACGCAGAACGCATAACGCATAACGCATCACGCATAACGCATAACGCATAACGCATAACGCATAACGCATAACGCACAACGCATAACGCATAACGCATAACGCATAACGCATAACACACAACGAATATCGCAATAACGCATAATCCATAACGCATAACGCATAAAGCACAACGCATAACGAATAACGCAAAACGCATAACGCATAACGCATAATCCATAACGCAAAACGCATAACGGATCCAGCATTACTCATAACGCATAACGCATAACACATAACGCATAACGCATAACGCATAACGCATAACGCACAACGCATAACGCACAACGCATAACGCATAACGAATAACCCATAACGCATAAGGCATAACGCATAACTAATAACGCATAACGCGTAACGCATAACGCATAACGCATAACGCATAACGCATAACGCATAAAGCATTACGCATCACGCATAAAGCATGACGCATAACGCATAATGCATAACGCATAACGTATAACTCATAACGCATAACGCATAACGCATAACGCATAACGCAAACGTATAACGCACATCGCATAACGAATAACGAACAACGCATAACGCATAACGCATAATGCATAAAGCATAACGCATAACGCATAACGCATATCGCAAATGTATAACGCACAACGCATAACGTATAACTCATAACTCACAACGCATAACGCATAACGAACAACGCATATCGCATAATGCATAACGCATAACGCATAACGCATAACGCATAACGCATAACGCATAACGCATAACGCATAACGCATAACGCATAACGCATAACGCATAACGCATAAAGCCTAACGCATAACGCATAACGCATAACGCATAACGCATAACGCATAACACATAACGCATAACGCATAACGCATAACGCATAACGCATAACGCATAACGCATAACGCATAAAGCATTACGCATCACGCATAAAGCATGACGCATAACGCATAATGCATAACGCATAACGTATAACTCATAACGCATAACGCATAACGCATAACGCATAACGCAAACGTATAACGCACATCGCATAACGAATAACGAACAACGCATAACGCATAACGCATAATGCATAAAGCATAACGCATAACGCATAACGCATATCGCAAATGTATAACGCACAACGCATAACGTATAACTCATAACTCACAACGCATAACGCATAACGAACAACGCATATCGCATAATGCATAACGCATAACGCATAACGCATAACGCATAACGCATAACGCATAACGCATAACGCATAACGCATAACGCATAACGCATAACGCATAACGCATAAAGCCTAACGCATAACGCATAACGCATAACGCATAACGCATAACGCATAACACATAACGCATAACGCATAACGCATAACGCATAACGCACAACGCATAACGCACAACGCATAACGCATAACGAATAACCCATAACGCATAAGGCATAACGCATAACTAATAACGCATAACGCGTAACGCATAACGCATAACTAATAACGCATAACGCATAACGAATAACGCATAACGCATAACGCATAACGTATAACGCATAACGCCTAACGCATAAGGCATAAGGCATAAGGCATAAGGCGTAACGCATATAGCATAACGCATAACGCATGACGGATCACGCATTACTCATAACGCATAACGCATAACGCACAAAGCATAACGCATAACGCATCACGCATAACGCATAATGCATAACGCATAACGCATAACGCATAACGCATAACGCATAACGCATAACGCATAGCGCATAACGCATCACGCATAACGCATAATGCATAACGCATAACGCATAACGCATAACTCATAACGCATAACGCATAACGCATAACGCAAAACGCATAACGCATAACGCATAGCGGATCACGCATTACTCATAACGCATAACGCATAACGCACAAAGCATAACGCATAACGCATAACGCATAACGCAGAACGCATAACGCATAACGCATCACGCATAACGCATAACGCATAACGCATAACGCATAACGCATAACGCATAACGCATAACGCATAACGCATAACGCATAACGCATAACACACAACGAATATCGCAATAACGCATAATCCATAACGCATAACGCATAAAGCACAACGCATAACGAATAACGCAAAACGCATAACGCATAACGCATAATCCATAACGCAAAACGCATAACGGATCCAGCATTACTCATAACGCATAACGCATAACGCATAACGCATAACGCATAACGCATAACGCATAACGCACAACGCATAACGCACAACGCATAACGCATAACGAATAACCCATAACGCATAAGGCATAACGCATAACTAATAACGCATAACGCGTAACGCATAACGCATAACTAATAACGCATAACGCATAACGAATAACGCATAACGCATAACGCATAACGCATAACGCATAACGCATAACGCATAACGCATAACGCATAACGCATAACGCATAACGCATAACGCATAACGCATAGCGCATAACGCATAACGCATAACGCATAACGCATAACGGATCACGCATAACGCATAAAGCATAACGCATAACGCATAACGCCTAACGCATAACGCATAACGCATAACGCATAACGCATAACGCATAACGAATAACGCATAACGCGTAACGCATAACGCATAACGCATAACGCATAACGGATCACGCATAACGCATAAAGCATAACGCATAACGCATAACGCATAACGCATAACGCATAACGCATAACGCATAACGCATAACGCATAACGAATAACGCATAACGCGTAACGCATAACGCATAACGAATAACGCATAACGCATAACGAATAACGCATAACGCATAACGCATAACGCATAACGCATAACGCATAACGCATAACGCATAACGCATAACGCATAACGCATAACGCATAACGCATCACGCATAACGCATAGCGCATAACGCATAACGCATAACGCATAACGCATAACGCATAACGCATAACACATAACGCATAACGCATAACGCATAACGCATAACGCACAACGCATAACGCACAACGCATAACGCATAACGAATAACCCATAACGCATAACGCATAACGCATAACGAATAACGCATAACGCGTAACGCATAACGCATAACTAATAACGCATAACGCATAACGAATAACGCATAACGCATAACGCATAACGTATAACGCATAACGCCTAACGCATAAGGCATAAGGCATAAGGCATAAGGCGTAACGCATATAGCATAACGCATAACGCATGACGGATCACGCATTACTCATAACGCATAACGCATAACGCACAAAGCATAACGCATAACGCATAACGCATAACGCATAACGCATAACGCATAACGCATAACGCATAACGCATAACGCATAACGCATAACGCATAACGCATAACGCATAACGCATAACGCATAACGCATAACGCATAACGCATAACGCATAACGCATAACGCATAACGCATAACGCATAACGCATAACGCATAACGCATAACGCATAACGCATAACGCATAACACACAACGAATATCGCAATAACGCATAATCCATAACGCATAACGCATAAAGCACAACGCATAACGAATAACGCAAAACGCATAACGCATATCGCATAATCCATAACGCAAAACGCATAACGGATCCAGCATTACTCATAACGCATAACGCATACCGCATAACGCATATCGGATCAAGCATTACTCATAACGTATAACGCATTACGTGTAACGCATAAGGCATAAGGCATAACGCATATAGCATAATGTATAACGCATGACGGATCACGCATTACTCATAACGCATAACGCATAACGCATAACGCATAACGCATAACGCATAACGCATAATGTATAACGCATAACGCATAACGCATAACGCACATCGCATAACGCATAACGCATAACGCATAACGCATAACTCATAACGCATAACGCATAACGCATAACGCATAACGCATAGCGCATAACGCATCACGCATAACGCATAATGCATAACGCATAACGCATAACGCATAACTCATAACGCATAACGCATAACGCATAACGCAAAACGCATAACGCATAACGCATAGCGGATCACGCATTACTCATAACGCATAACGCATAACGCACAAAGCATAACGCATAACGCATAACGCATAACGCAGAACGCATAACGCATAACGCATCACGCATAACGCATAACGCATAACGCATAACGCATAACGCACAACGCATAACGCATAACGCATAACGCATAACGCATAACACACAACGAATATCGCAATAACGCATAATCCATAACGCATAACGCATAAAGCACAACGCATAACGAATAACGCAAAACGCATAACGCATAACGCATAATCCATAACGCAAAACGCATAACGGATCCAGCATTACTCATAACGCATAACGCATACCGCATAACGCATATCGGATCAAGCATTACTCATAACGCATAACGCATTACGCATAGCGCATAACGCATAACGCAAAACGCATAACGCATAACGGATCACGCATAACGCATAAAGCATAACGCATAACGCATAACGCCTAACGCATAACGCATAGCGCATAACGCATAACGCATAACGCATAACGCATAACGGATCACGCATAACGCATAAAGCATAACGCATAACGCATAACGCCTAACGCATAACGCATAACGCATAACGCATAACACATAACGCATAACGCACAACGCATAACGCACAACGCATAACGCATAACGAATAACCCATAACGCATAACGAATAACCCATAACGCATAACGCATAACGCATAACGAATAACGCATAACGCGTAACGCATAACGCATAACGCATAACGCATAACGGATCACGCATAACGCATAAAGCATAACGCATAACGCATAACGCCTAACGCATAACACATAACGCATAACGCATAACGCTTAACGCATAACGCATAACGCATAAAGCATAACGCATAACGCATAGCGCATAACGCATAACGCATAACGCATAACCCATAACGCATAACGCATAACGCATAACGCATAACGCATAACGCATAACGCATAACGCATAACGCATAACGCATAACGCATAACGCATAACGCACAACGCATAACGCACAACGCATAACGCATAACGCATAACGAATAACGCATAACGCATAACGCCTAACGCATAAGGCATAAGGCATAAGGCATAAGGCGTAACGCATATAGCATAACGCATAACGCATAACGCATAACGAATAACGCATAACGCGTAACGCATAACGCATAACTAATAACGCATAACGCATAACGAATAACGCATAACGCATAACGCATAACGTATAACGCATAACGCCTAACGCATAAGGCATAAGGCATAAGGCATAAGGCATAAGGCGTAACGCATATAGCATAACGCATAACGCATGACGGATCACGCATTACTCATAACGCATAACGCATAACGCACAAAGCATAACGCATAACGCATAACGCATAACGCATAACGCATAACGCATAACGCATAACGCATAACGCATAACGCATAACGCATAACGCATAACGCACAACGCATAACGCATAACGCATAACGCATAACGCATAACGCATAACACACAACGAATATCGCAATAACGCATAATCCATAACGCATAACGCATAAAGCACAACGCATAACGAATAACGCAAAACGCATAACGCATAACGCATAATCCATAACGCAAAACGCATAACGGATCCAGCATTACTCATAACGCATAACGCATACCGCATAACGCATATCGGATCAAGCATTACTCATAACGTATAACGCATTACGTGTAACGCATAAGGCATAAGGCATAACGCATATAGCACAATGTATAACGCATGACGGATCACGCATTACTCATAACGCATAACGCATAACGCACAAAGCATAACGCATAACGCATAACGCATAATGTATAACGCATAACGCATAACGCATAACGCATAACGCATAACGCATAACGCATAACGCATAACGCATAACGCATAGCGGATCACGCATTACTCATAACGCATAACGCATAACGCACAAAGCATAACGCATAACGCATAACGCATAACGCAGAACGCATAACGCATAACGCATCACGCATAACGCATAACGCATAACGCATAACGCACAACGCATAACGCACAACGCATAACGCATAACGAATAACCCATAACGCATAACGCATAACGCATAACGAATAACGCATAACGCGTAACGCATAACGCATAACGCATAACGCATAACGGATCACGCATAACGCATAAAGCATAACGCATAACGCATAACGCCTAACGCATAACACATAACGCATAACGCATAACGCTTAACGCATAACGCATAACGCATAAAGCATAACGCATAACGCATAGCGCATAACGCATAACGCATAACGCATAACGCATAACGCATAACGCATAACGCATAACGCATAACGCGTAACGCATAACGCATAACGCATAACGCATAACGCATAACGCACAACGCATAACGCACAACGCATAACGCATAACGCATAACGAATAACGCATAACGCATAACGCCTAACGCATAAGGCATAAGGCATAAGGCATAAGGCGTAACGCATATAGCATAACGCATAACGCATAACGCATAACGAATAACGCATAACGCGTAACGCATAACGCATAACTAATAACGCATAACGCATAACGAATAACGCATAACGCATAACGCATAACGTATAACGCATAACGCCTAACGCATAAGGCATAAGGCATAAGGCATAAGGCGTAACGCATATAGCATAACGCATAACGCATGACGGATCACGCATTACTCATAACGCATAACGCATAACGCACAAAGCATAACGCATAACGCATAACGCATAACGCATAACGCATAACGCATAACGCATAACGCATAACGCATAACGCATAACGCATAACGCATAACGCATAACGCATAACGCACAACGCATAACGCATAACGCATAACGCATAACGCATAACGCATAACACACAACGAATATCGCAATAACGCATAATCCATAACGCATAACGCATAAAGCACAACGCATAACGAATAACGCAAAACGCATAACGCATAACGCATAATCCATAACGCAAAACGCATAACGGATCCAGCATTACTCATAACGCATAACGCATACCGCATAACGCATATCGGATCAAGCATTACTCATAACGTATAACGCATTACGTGTAACGCATAAGGCATAAGGCATAACGCATATAGCACAATGTATAACGCATGACGGATCACGCATTACTCATAACGCATAACGCATAACGCACAAAGCATAACGCATAACGCATAACGCATAATGTATAACGCATAACGCATAACGCATAACGCACATCGCATAACGCATAACGCATAACGCATAACGCATAACGCATAGCGGATCATGCATTACTCATAACGCATAACGCATAACGCACAAAGCATAACGCATAACGCATAACGCATAACGCAGAACGCATAACGCATAACGCATCACGCATAACGCATAACGCATAACGCATAACGCATAACGCATAACGCATAACGCACAACGCATAACGCATAACGCATAACGCATAACACACAACGAATATCGCAATAACGCATAATCCATAACGCATAACGCATAAAGCACAACGCATAACGCATAACGCATAACGGATCACGCATAACGCATAACGCATAACGCATAACGCATAACGCATAACGCATAACGCATAACGCATAACGCATAACTCATAACGCATAACGCATAACGCATAACGCATAACGCATAACGCATAACGCATAACTTATAACTCATAACGCATAACGCATAACGCATAAGGCATAACGCATTACGCATAAAACATAACGCTTAACGCATAACGTATAACTTATAACGCATAACGCATATCGCATAATTTATAACGCAAAACGCATATCGCAAAACGTATAACGCAAAACGCATATCGCATAACGAATACCTCATAACGTATAACGCAAAACGCATAGCGCATAACGCATAACGCATAACGCATAACACATATCGCACAACGCATAACGCATAACGCATAACGCATAACGCATAACACACAACGAATATCGCAATAACGCATAATCCATAACGCATAACGCATAAAGCACAACGCATAACGAATAACGCAAAACGCATAACGCATAATCCATAACGCAAAACGCATAACGGATCCAGCATTACTCATAACGCATAACGCATACCGCATAACGCATATCGGATCAAGCATTACTCATAACGCATAACGCATTACGTGTAACGCATAAGGCATAAGGCATAACGCATATAGCATAATGTATAACGCATGACGGATCACGCATTACTCATAACGCATAACGCATAACGCACAAAGCATAACGCATAACGCATAACGCATAATGTATAACGCATAACGCATAACGCATAACGCATAACGCATAACGCATAACGCACATCGCATAACGCATAACGCATAACGCATAACGCATAACTCATAACGCATAACGCATAACGCATAACGCATAACGCATAGCGCATAACGCATCACGCATAACGCATAATGCATAACGCATAACGCATAACGCATAACTCATAACGCATAACGCATAACGCATAACGCAAAACGCATAACGCATAACGCATAACGCATAACGCATAACGCATAACGCATAACGCATAACGCATAGCGCATAACGCATAACGCATAACGCATAACGCATAACGGATCACGCATAACGCATAAAGCATAACGCATAACGCATAACGCCTAACGCATAACGCATAACGCATAACGCACAACGCATAACGCACAACGCATAACGCATAACGAATAACCCATAACGCATAACGCATAACGCATAACGCATAACGAATAACGCATAACGCGTAACGCATAACGCATAACGCATAACGCATAGCGCATAACGCATCACGCATAACGCATAATGCATAACGCATAACGCATAACGCATAACTCATAACGCATAACGCATAACGCATAACGCAAAACGCATAACGCATAACGCATAGCGGATCACGCATTACTCATAACGCATAACGCATAACGCACAAAGCATAACGCATAACGCATAACGCATAACGCAGAACGCATAACGCATAACGCATAACGCATCACGCATAACGCATAACGCATAACGCATAACGCATAACGCATAGCGCATAACGCATAACGCATAACGCATAACGCATAACGGATCACGCATAACGCATAAAGCATAACGCATAACGCATAACGCCTAACGCATAACGCATAACATATAACGCATAACGCAGAACGCATACCGTATAACCCATAACGCATAAGGCATAACGCATAATGCATAACGCATAGCGCATAACGCATAACGCATAACGCATAACGCATAACGCATAACGCATAACGCATAACGCATAAAGCATTACGCATCACGCATAAAGCATGACGCATAACGCATAATGCATAACGCATAACGTATAACTCATAACGCATAACGCATAACGCATAACGCATAACGCAAACGTATAACGCACATCGCATAACGAATAACGAACAACGCATAACGCATAACGCATAATGCATAAAGCATAACGCATAACGCATAACGCATATCGCAAATGTATAACGCACAACGCATAACGTATAACTCATAACTCACAACGCATAACGCATAACGAACAACGCATATCGCATAATGCATAACGCATAACGCATAACGCATAACGCATAACGCATAACGCATAACGCATAACGCATAACGCATAACGCATAACGCATAACGCATAACGCATAAAGCCTAACGCATAACGCATAACGCATAACGCATAATGCATAACGCATAACGTATAACTCATAACGCATAACGCATAACGCATAACGCATAACGCAAACGTATAACGCACATCGCATAACGAATAACGAACAACGCATAACGCATAACGCATAATGCATAACGCATAGCGCATAACGCATAACGCATAACGCATAACGCATAACGCATAACGCATAACGCATAAAGCATTACGCATCACGCATAAAGCATGACGCATAACGCATAATGCATAACGCATAACGTATAACTAAAACGCATAACGCATAACGCATAACGCATAACGCAAACGTATAACGCACATCGCATAACGAATAACGAACAACGCATAACGCATAACGCATAATGCATAAAGCATAACGCATAACGCATAACGCATATCGCAAACGTATAACGCACAACGCATAACGTATAACTCATAACTCACAACGCATAACGCATAACGAACAACGCATATCGCATAATGCATAACGCATAACGCATAACGCATAACGCATAACGCATAACGCATAACGCATAACGCATAACGCATAACGCATAACGCATAAAGCCTAACGCATAACGCATAACGCATAACGCATAAAGCATAACGCATCACGCATAAAGCATAACGCATAACGCATAACGCATAATGCATAATGCACAACGCATAACGAATACCGCAAAACGCATAACGCCTAACGCATAACGGATCACGCATAACGCATAACGCATAACGCATAACGCATAACGCATAACGCATAACGCATAACGCATAACGCATAACGCATAACGCATAACGCACATCGCATAACGCATAACGCATAACGCATAACTCATAACGCATAACGCATAACGCATAACGCATAACGCATAGCGCATAACGCATCACGCATAACGCATAATGCATAACGCATAACGCATAACGCATAACTCATAACGCATAACGCATAACGCATAACGCAAAACGCATAACGCATAACGCATAACGCATAACGCATAACGCATAACGCATAACGCATAGCGCATAACGCATAACGCATAACGCATAACGCATAACGGATCACGCATAACGCATAAAGCATAACGCATAACGCATAACGCCTAAAGCATAACGCATAACGCATAACGCATAACGCACAACGCATAACGCACAACGCATAACGCATAACGAATAACCCATAACGCATAACGCATAACGCATAACGAATAACGCATAACGCGTAACGCATAACGCATAACGCATAACGCATAACGCATAACGGATCACGCATAACGCATAAAGCATAACGCATAACGCATAACGCCTAACGCATAACACATAACGCATAACGCATAACGCTTAACGCATAACGCATAACGCATAAAGCATAACGCATAACGCATAGCGCATAACGCATAACGCATAACGCATAACGCATAACGCATAACGCATAACGCATAACGCATAACGCATAACGCATAACGCACAACGCATAACGCTCAACGCATAACGCATAACGCATAACGAATAACGCATAACGCATAACGAATAACGCATAACGCATAACGCATAACGCATAACGCATAACGCATAACGCATAACGCAAAACGCATAACGCATAACGCATAACGCATAACGCATAACGCATAACGCATAACGCATAACGCATAACGCATAACGCATAACGCACAACGCATAACGCACAACGCATAACGCATAACGCATAACAAATAACGCATAACGCATAACGAATAACGCATAACGCATAACGCATAACGCATAACGCATAACGCATAACGCATAACGCATAACGCATAACGCATAACGCATAACGCAAAACGCATAACGCATAACGCATAACGCATAACGCATAACGCATAACGCATAGCGCATAACGCATAACGCATAACGCATAACGCATAACGCATAACGCATAACGCATAACGTATAACGCATAACGCATAAGGCATAAGGCATAAGGCATAAGGCGTAACGCATATAGCATAACGCATAACGCATGACGGATCACGCATTACTCATAACGCATAACGCATAACGCACAAAGCATAACGCATAACGCATAACGCATAACGCATAACGCATAACGCATAACGCATAACGCATAACGCATAACGCATAACGCATAACGCATAACGCATACCGCATAACGCATAACGCACAACGCATAACGCATAACGCATAACGCATAACGCATAACACACAACGAATATCGCAATAACGCATAATCCATAACGCATAACGCATAAAGCACAACGCATAACGAATAACGCAAAACGCATAACGCATAACGCATAATCCATAACGCATATCGGATCAAGCATTACTCATAACGCATAAGGTATTACGTGTAACGCATAAGGCATAAGGCATAACGCATATAGCATAATGTATAACGCATGACGGATCACGCATTACTCATAACGCATAACGCATAACGCACAAAGCATAACGCCTAACGCATAACGCATAACGCATAACGCACAAAGCATAACGCATAACGCATAACGCATAATGTATAACGCATAACGCATAACGCATAACGCATAACGCACATCGCATAACGCATAACGCATAACGCATAACGCATAACTCATAACGCATAACGCATAACGCATAACGCATAACGCCTAACGCATAACACATAACGCATAACGCATAACGCTTAACGCATAACGCATAACGCATAAAGCATAACGCATAACGCATAGCGCATAACGCATAACGCATAACGCATAACGCATAACGCATAACGCATAACGCATAACGCATAACGCATAACGCATAACGCACAACGCATAACGCTCAACGCATAACGCATAACGCATAACGAATAACGCATAACGCATAACGAATAACGCATAACGCATAACGCATAACGCATAACGCATAACGCATAACGCAAAACTCATAACGCATAACGCATAACGCATAACGCATAACGCATAACGCATAACGCATAACGCATAACGCATAACGCATAACGCATAACGCACAACGCATAACGCACAACGCATAACGCATAACGCATAACAAATAACGCATAACGCATAACGAATAACGCATAACGCATAACGCATAACGCATATCGCATAACGCATAACGCATAACGCATAACGCATAACGCAAAACGCATAACGCATAACGCATAACGCATAACGCATAACGCATAACGCATAGCGCATAACGCATAACGCATAACGCATAACGCATAACGCATAACGCATAACGCATAACGTATAACGCATAACGCATAAGGCATAAGGCATAAGGCATAAGGCGTAACGCATATAGCATAACGCATAACGCATGACGGATCACGCATTACTCATAACGCATAACGCATAACGCACAAAGCATAACGCATAACGCATAACGCATAACGCATAACGCATAACGCATAACGCATAATCCATAACGCAAAACGCATAACGGATCCAGCATTACTCATAACGCATAACGCATACCGCATAACGCATATCGGATCAAGCATTACTCATAACGCATAACGCATTACGTGTAACGCATAAGGCATAAGGCATAACGCATATAGCATAATGTATAACGCATGACGGATCACGCATTACTCATAACGCATAACGCATAACGCACAAAGCATAACGCATAACGCATAACGCATAATGTATAACGCATAACGCATAACGCATAACGCATAACGCATAACGCACATCGCATAACGCATAACGCATAACGCATAACGCATAACTCATAACGCATAACGCATAACGCATAACGCATAACGCATAGCGCATAACGCATCACGCATAACGCATAATGCATAACGCATAACGCATAACGCATAACTCATAACGCATAACGCATAACGCATAACGCAAAACGCATAACGCATAACGCATAACGCATAACGCATAACGCATAACGCATAACGCATAACGCATAACGCATAGCGCATAACGCATAACGCATAACGCATAACGCATAACGGATCACGCATAACGCATAAAGCATAACGCATAACGCATAACGCCTAACGCATAACGCATAACGCATAACGCACAACGCATAACGCACAACGCATAACGCATAACGAATAACCCATAACGCATAACGCATAACGCATAACGCATAACGAATAACGCATAACGCGTAACGCATAACGCATAACGCATAACGCATAGCGCATAACGCATCACGCATAACGCATAATGCATAACGCATAACGCATAACGCATAACTCATAACGCATAACGCATAACGCATAACGCAAAACGCATAACGCATAACGCATAGCGGATCACGCATTACTCATAACGCATAACGCATAACGCACAAAGCATAACGCATAACGCATAACGCATAACGCAGAACGCATAACGCATAACGCATAACGCATCACGCATGACGCATAACGCATAACGCATAACGCATAACGCATAGCGCATAACGCATAACGCATAACGCATAACGCATAACGGATCACGCATAACGCATAAAGCATAACGCATAACGCATAACGCCTAACGCATAACGCATAACATATAACGCATAACGCAGAACGCATACCGTATAACCCATAACGCATAAGGCATAACGCATAATGCATAACGCATAGCGCATAACGCATAACGCATAACGCATAACGCATAACGCATAACGCATAACGCATAACGCATAACGCATAAAGCATTACGCATCACGCATAAAGCATGACGCATAACGCATAATGCATAACGCATAACGTATAACTCATAACGCATAACGCATAACGCATAACGCATAACGCAAACGTATAACGCACATCGCATAACGAATAACGAACAACGCATAACGCATAACGCATAATGCATAAAGCATAACGCATAACGCATAACGCATATCGCAAATGTATAACGCACAACGCATAACGTATAACTCATAACTCACAACGCATAACGCATAACGAACAACGCATATCGCATAATGCATAACGCATAACGCATAACGCATAACGCATAACGCATAACGCATAACGCATAACGCATAACGCATAACGCATAACGCATAACGCATAACGCATAACGCATAAAGCCTAACGCATAACGCATAACGCATAACGCATAATGCATAACGCATAACGTATAACTCATAACGCATAACGCATAACGCATAACGCATAACGCAAACGTATAACGCACATCGCATAACGAATAACGAACAACGCATAACGCATAACGCATAATGCATAACGCATAACGCATAACGCATAACGCATAACGCATAACGCATAACGCATAACGCATAACGCATAAAGCATTACGCATCACGCATAAAGCATGACGCATAACGCATAATGCATAACGCATAACGTATAACTCATAACGCATAACGCATAACGCATAACGCATAACGCAAACGTATAACGCACATCGCATAACGAATAACGAACAACGCATAACGCATAACGCATAATGCATAAAGCATAACGCATAACGCATAACGCATATCGCAAACGTATAACGCACAACGCATAACGTATAACTCATAACTCACAACGCATAACGCATAACGAACAACGCATATCGCATAATGCATAACGCATAACGCATAACGCATAACGCATAACGCATAACGCATAACGCATAACGCATAACGCATAACGCATAACGCATAAAGCCTAACGCATAACGCATAACGCATAACGCATAAAGCATAACGCATCACGCATAAAGCATAACGCATAACGCATAACGCATAATGCATAATGCACAACGCATAACGAATACCGCAAAACGCATAACGCCTAACGCATAACGGATCACGCATAACGCATAACGCATAACGCATAACGCATAACGCATAACGCATAACGCATAACGCATAACGCTTAACGCACATCGCATAACGCATAACGCATAACGCATAACTCATAACGCATAACGCATAACGCATAACGCATAACGCATAGCGCATAACGCATCACGCATAACGCATAATGCATAACGCATAACGCATAACGCATAACTCATAACGCATAACGCATAACGCATAACGCAAAACGCATAACGCATAACGCATAACGCATAACGCATAACGCATAACGCATAACGCATAACGCATAGCGCATAACGCATAACGCATAACGCATAACGCATAACGGATCACGCATAACGCATAAAGCATAACGCATAACGCATAACGCCTAAAGCATAACGCATAACGCATAACGCATAACGCACAACGCATAACGCACAACGCATAACGCATAACGAATAACCCATAACGCATAACGCATAACGCATAACGAATAACGCATAACGCGTAACGCATAACGCATAACGCATAACGCATAACGCATAACGGATCACGCATAACGCATAAAGCATAACGCATAACGCATAACGCCTAACGCATAACACATAACGCATAACGCATAACGCTTAACGCATAACGCATAACGCATAAAGCATAACGCATAACGCATAACGCATAACGCATAACGCATAACGCATAACGCATAACGCATAACGCATAACGCATAACGCATAACGCATAACGCATAACGCACAACGCATAACGCTCAACGCATAACGCATAACGCATAACGAATAACGCATAACGCATAACGAATAACGCATAACGCATAACGCATAACGCATAACGCATAACGCATAACGCATAACGCAAAACGCATAACGCATAACGCATAACGCATAACGCATAACGCATAACGCATAACGCATAACGCATAACGCATAACGCACAACGCATAACGCACAACGCATAACGCATAACGCATAACAAATAACGCATAACGCATAACGAATAACGCATAACGCATAACGCATAACGCATAACGCATAACGCATAACGCATAACGCATAACGCATAACGCATAACGCAAAACGCATAACGCATAACGCATAACGCATAACGCATAACGCATAACGCATAGCGCATAACGCATAACGCATAACGCATAACGCATAACGCATAACGCATAACGCATAACGTATAACGCATAACGCATAAGGCATAAGGCATAAGGCATAAGGCGTAACGCATATAGCATAACGCATAACGCATGACGGATCACGCATTACTCATAACGCATAACGCATAACGCACAAAGCATAACGCATAACGCATAACGCATAACGCATAACGCATAACGCATAACGCATAACGCATAACGCATAACGCATAACGCATAACGCATAACGCATAACGCATAACGCATAACGCACAACGCATAACGCATAACGCATAACGCATAACGCATAACACACAACGAATATCGCAATAACGCATAATCCATAACGCATAACGCATAAAGCACAACGCATAACGAATAACGCAAAACGCATAACGCATAACGCATAATCCATAACGCATATCGGATCAAGCATTACTCATAACGCATAAGGTATTACGTGTAACGCATAAGGCATAAGGCATAACGCATATAGCATAATGTATAACGCATGACGGATCACGCATTACTCATAACGCATAACGCATAACGCACAAAGCATAACGCATAACGCATAACGCATAACGCATAACGCACAAAGCATAACGCATAACGCATAACGCATAATGTATAACGCATAACGCATAACGCATAACGCATAACGCACATCGCATAACGCATAACGCATAACGCATAACGCATAACTCATAACGCATAACGCATAACGCATAACGCATAACGCCTAACGCATAACACATAACGCATAACGCATAACGCTTAACGCATAACGCATAACGCATAAAGCATAACGCATAACGCATAGCGCATAACGCATAACGCATAACGCATAACGCATAACGCATAACGCATAACGCATAACGCATAACGCATAACGCATAACGCATAACGCACAACGCATAACGCTCAACGCATAACGCATAACGCATAACGAATAACGCATAACGCATAACGAATAACGCATAACGCATAACGCATAACGCATAACGCATAACGCATAACGCAAAACGCATAACGCATAACGCATAACGCATAACGCATAACGCATAACGCATAACGCATAACGCATAACGCATAACGCATAACGCATAACGCATAACGCACAACGCATAACGCACAACGCATAACGCATAACGCATAACAAATAACGCATAACGCATAACGAATAACGCATAACGCATAACGCATAACGCATAACGCATAACGCATAACGCATAACGCATAACGCATAACGCATAACGCATAACGCAAAACGCATAACGCATAACGCATAACGCATAACGCATAACGCATAACGCATAGCGCATAACGCATAACGCATAACGCATAACGCATAACGCATAACGCATAACGCATAACGCATAACGTATAACGCATAACGCATAAGGCATAAGGCATAAGGCATAAGGCGTAACGCATATAGCATAACGCATAACGCATGACGGATCACGCATTACTCATAACGCATAACGCATAACGCACAAAGCATAACGCATAACGCATAACGCATAACGCATAACGCATAACGCATAACGCATAACGCATAACGCATAACGCATAACGCATAACGCATAACGCATAACGCATAACGCATAACGCATAACGCATAACGCATAACGCATAACGCACAACGCATAACGCATAACGCATAACGCATAACGCATAACACACAACGAATATCGCAATAACGCATAATCCATAACGCATAACGCATAAAGCACAACGCATAACGAATAACGCAAAACGCATAACGCATAATGCATAATCCATAACGCAAAACGCATAACGGATCCAGCATGACTCATAACGCATAACGCATACCGCATAACGCATATCGGATCAAGCTTTACTCATAACGCATAACGCATTACGTGTAACGCATAAGGCATAAGGCATAACGCATATAGCATAATGTATAACGCATGACGGATCACGCATTACTCATAACGCATAACGCATAACGCACAAAGCATAACGCATAACGCATAACGCATAATGTATAACGCATAACGCATAACGCATAACGCATAACGCACATCGCATAACGCATAACGCATAACGCATAACGCATAACTCATAACGCATAACGCATAACGCATAACGCATAACGCATAACGCATAACGCATAACGCATAACGCATAACGCACAACGCATAACGAATAACGCAAAACGCATAACGCATAACGCATAATCCATAACGCAAAACGCATAACGGATCCAGCATTACTCATAACGCATAACGCATAACGCATATCGGATCAAGCATTACTCATAACGCATAAGGTATTACGTGTAACGCATAAGGCATAAGGCATAACGCATATAGCATAATGTATAACGCATGACGGATCACGCATTACTCATAACGCATAACGCATAACGCACAAAGCATAACGCATAACGCATAACGCATAACGCACAAAGCATAACGCATAGCGCATAACGCATAATGTATAACGCATAACGCATAACGCATAACGCATAACGCACATCGCATAACGCATAACGCATAACGCATAACGCATAACTCATAACGCATAACGCATAACGCATAACGCATAACGCATCACGCATCACGCATAACGCATAACGCATAACTCATAACGCATAACGCATAACGCATAACGCAAAACGCATAACGCATAACGCATAGCGGATCACGCATAACGCATAACGCATAACGCATAACGCATAACGGATCACGCATAACGCATAAAGCATAACGCATAACGCATAACGCCTAACGCATAACGCATAACGCATAACGAATAAAGCATAACGCATCACGCATAAAGCATAACGCATAACGCATAATGCATAATGCATAACGCATAACGAATACCGCAAAACGCATAACGCCTAACGCATAACGCCTAACGCATAACGGATCACGCATAACGCATAACGCATAACGCATAACGCATAACGCATAACGCATAACGCATAACGCATAACGCATAACGCATAAAACATCACGCATAAAGCATAACTTTTAACGCATAACGCAGAACGCATAACGCATAACGCATAACGCATAACGCATAACGCATAACGCATAACGCATAACGCATAACGCATAACGCATAACGCATAACGCATAACGCATACCGCATAACGCATAACGCATAACGCAAAACGCACAACGCATAACGCTCAACGCATAACGCATAACGCATAACGAATAACGCATAACGCATAACGCATAAGGCATAAGGCATAACGCATATAGCATAATGTATAACGCATGACGCATAACGCAAAACGCATAACGCATAACGCATAACGCATAACGCATAACGCATAACGCATAACGCATAACGCATAACGCATAACGCATAACGCATAACGCACAACGCATAACGCACAACGCATAACGCATAACGCATAACAAATAACGCATAACGCATAACGAATAACGCATAACGCATAACGCATAACGCATAACGCATAACGCATATCGCATAACGCATAACGCATAACGCATAACGCAAAACGCATAACGCATAACGCATAACGCATAACGCATAACGCATAACGCATAACGCATAACGCATAACGCATAACGCATAACGTATAACGCATAACGCATAAGGCATAAGGCATAAGGCATAAGGCGTAACGCATATAGCATAACGCATAACGCATGACGGATCACGCATTACTCATAACGCATAACGCATAACGCACAAAGCATAACGCATAACGCATAACGCATAACGCATAACGCATAACGCATAACGCATAACGCATAACGCATAACGCATAACGCATAACGCATAACGCATAACGCATAACGCATAACGCATAACGCATAACGCATAACGCATAACGCATAACGCATAACGCATAACGCATAACGCACAACGCATAACGCATAACGCATAACGCATAACGCATAACACACAACGAATATCGCAATAACGCATAATCCATAACGCATAACGCATAAAGCACAACGCATAACGAATAACGCAAAACGCATAACGCATAACGCATAATCCATAACGCAAAACGCATAACGGATCCAGCATGACTCATAACGCATAACGCATACCGCATAACGCATATCGGATCAAGCATTACTCATAACGCATAACGCATTACGTGTAACGCATAAGGCATAAGGCATAACGCATATAGCATAATGTATAACGCATGACGGATCACGCATTACTCATAACGCATAACGCATAACGCACAAAGCATAACGCATAACGCATAACGCACATCGCATAACGCATAACGCATAACGCATAACGCATAACTCATAACGCATAACGCATAACGCATAACGCATAGCGCATAACGCATCACGCATAACGCATAATGCATAACGCATAACGCATAACGCAGAACGCATAACGCATCACGCATCACGCATAACGCATAACGCATAACTCATAACGCATAACGCATAACGCATAACGCAAAACGCATAACGCATAACGCATAGCGGATCACGCATTACTCATAACGCATAACGCATAACGCACAAAGCATAACGCATAACGCATAACGCATAACGCAGAACGCATAACGCATAACGCATCACGCATAACGCATAACGCATAACGCATAACGCATAACGCATAACGCATAGCGCATAACGCATAACGCATAACGCATAACGCATAACGGGTCACGCATAACGCATAAAGCATAACGCATAACGCATAACGCCTAACGCATAACGCATAACATATAACGCATAACGCATAACGCATACCGTATAACCCATAACGCATAAGGCATAACGCATAATGCATAACGCATAGCGCATAACGCATAACGCATAACGCATAACGCATAACGCATAACGCATAACGCATAAAGCATTACGCATCACGCATAAAGCATGACGCATAACGCATAATGCATAACGCATAACGTATAACTCATAACGCATAACGCATAACGCATAACGCATAACGCAAACGTATAACGCACATCGCATAACGAATAACGAACAACGCATAACGCATAACGCATAATGCATAAAGCATAACGCATAACGCATAACGCATATCGCATAACGCATAACGCATAACGCATAACGCATAACGGGTCACGCATAACGCATAAAGCATAACGCATAACGCATAACGCCTAACGCATAACGCATAACGCATAACGCATAACGCATAACTCATAACGCATAACGCATAACGCATAACGCATAGCGCATAACGCATCACGCATAACGCATAATGCATAACGCATAACGCATAACGCAGAACGCATAACGCATCACGCATCACGCATAACGCATAACGCATAACTCATAACGCATAACGCATAACGCATAACGCAAAACGCATAACGCATAACGCATAGCGGATCACGCATTACTCATAACGCATAACGCATAACGCACAAAGCATAACGCATAACGCATAACGCATAACGCAGAACGCATAACGCATAACGCATCACGCATAACGCATAACGCATAACGCATAACGCATAACGCATAACGCATAGCGCATAACGCATAACGCATAACGCATAACGCATAACGGGTCACGCATAACGCATAAAGCATAACGCATAACGCATAACGCCTAACGCATAACGCATAACATATAACGCATAACGCATAACGCATACCGTATAACCCATAACGCATAAGGCATAACGCATAATGCATAACGCATAGCGCATAACGCATAACGCATAACGCATAACGCATAACGCATAACGCATAACGCATAACGCATAACGCATAACGCATAACGCATAAAGCATTACGCATCACGCATAAAGCATGACGCATAACGCATAATGCATAACGCATAACGTATAACTCATAACGCATAACGCATAACGCATAACGCATAACGCAAACGTATAACGCACATCGCATAACGAATAACGAACAACGCATAACGCATAACGCATAATGCATAAAGCATAACGCATAACGCATAACGCATAACGCATATCGCAAACGTATAACGCACAACGCATAACGTATAACTCATAACTCACAACGCATAACGCATAACGAACAACGCATATCGCATAATGCATAACGCATAACGCATAACGCATAACGCATAACGCATAACGCATAACGCATAACGCATAACGCATAACGCATAACGCATAACGCATAAAGCCTAACGCATAACGCATAACGCATAACGCATAAAGCATAACGCATCACGCATAAAGCATAACGCATAACGCATAACGCATAATGCATAATGCACAACGCAGAACGAATACCGCAAAACGCATAACGCCTAACGCATAACGGATCACGCATAACGCATAACGCATAACGCATAACGCATAACGCATAACGCATAACGCATAACGCATAACGCATACCGTATAACGCATAACGCATAACGCATAACGGCTAACGCATAACGCATAACGCATAACGCATAACGCATAACGCATAACGCATAACGCATAACGCATAACGCATAACGCATAACGCATAACGCATAACGCATAACGCATAACGCAAACGTATAACGCACAACGCATGAAGCATAACGCATAACGCATAACGCATAACGCCTAACGCATAACGCATAACGCATAACGCATAACGCATAACGCATAACGCATAACGCATAACGCATAACGCATACCGTATAACGCATAACGCATAACGCATAACGGCTAACGCATAACGCATAACGCATAACGCATAACGCCTAACGCATAACGGATCACGCATAACGCATAAAGCATAACGCAGAACGCATAACGCATAACATATAACGCATAATGCATAACGCATACCGTATAACCCATAACGCATAACGCATAACGCATAAAGCATAACGCAGAACGCATAACGCATAACGCATAACGTATAACGCACAACGAATGAAGCATAACGCATAACGCATCACGCATAACGCATAACGCATAACGCATCACGCATAACGAATACCGCATAATGCGTAACGCATAACGCATAACGCATAACGCATAACACATATCGCATATCGCATAAAACATAACGCTTAACGCATAACGCATAACGCATAACGCAAAACGCATAACGCATAACGCATAACGCATAACGCATAACGCATAACACATATCGCATATCGCATAAAACATAACGCTTAACGCATAACGCATAACGCATAACGCAAAACGCATAACGCATAACGCATAACGCATAACTTATAACTCATAACGCATAACGCATGGCGCATAACGCAGAATGCATAACGCATAACGCATAACCCAAAACCCGTAACGCAGAACGCATAACGCATAACGCATAACGCATAAAGCATAACGCATAACGCATAACGCATAACGCAAACGTATAATGCCCAACGCATAACGCATAACGAACAACGCATAACGCATAACGCATAACGCATAACGCATAACGCATAACGCATAAACCATAACCCATAACGCATAACGCATAACGCATAATGCACAACGCATAACGAATACCGCATAACGTATAACGCAGAACGCATAACGCATAACGCATAACGCCTAACGCATAACGCATAACGCATGGCGCATAACGCAAAATGCATAACGCATAACGCATAACGCATAACCCATAACCCATAACGCATAACGCATAACGCATAACGCATACTGCACAACGCATATCGCATAACGCATAACGCATAACGCATTACGCATAACTTATAACTCATAACTCATAACGCATAACGCATAACGCCTAACGCATAACGGATCACGCATAACGCATAACGCATAACTCATAACGCATAACGCATAACGCATAACGCATAACGCATAACGCATAACTTATAACTCATAACGCATAAGGCATAACGCATAACACATAACGCATTACGCATAACTTATAACTCATAACGAATAACGCAAAATGCATAACTCATAAAGCATAACGCATATCGCATAAAACATAACGCTTAACGCATAACGTATAACTTATAACGCATAACGCATAACGCATAACGCATAACGCATAACGCATAACCCAGAACGCATAACGCATAACGCATAATGCACAACGCATAACAAATACCGCATAACGTATAACGCAATACGCATAACGCATAACGCATAACGCAAAACGCAAAACGCATAACGCATAACGCACAACGCATAACGCATAATGCACAACGCATAACGCATAACGCATAACACATAACGCATATCGCATAAAACATAACGCTTAACGCATAACGCATAACTCATATCGCATAACGCATAACGCATAACTCATAACGCATAACGCATAACGCATAACGCATAACATATAACTCATAACGCATAACGCATAACGCATAACGCATAACGCATAACGCATAACTTATAACTTATAACGCATAACGCATGGCGCATAACGCATAACCCAAACCCCATAACGCAGAACGCATAACGCATAACGCATAACGCATAAAGCATAACGCATAACGCATAACGCATAACGCATAACGCAAACGTATAATGCCCAACGCATAACGCATAACGAACAACGGTAACGCATAACGCATAACGCATAACGCATAAAGCATAACGCATAACGCATAACGCATAACGCATAACGCATAACGCATAACTCATAAAGCATAAAGCATAACGCATAACGCATAACGCAAACGTATAATGCCCAACGCATAACGCATAACGAACAACGAACAACGCATAACGCATAACGCATAACGCATAACGCATAACGCATAAAGCATAACGCATAACGCATAACGCATAACGCATAACGCATAACACATAACCCATAACCCATAACGCATAACGCACAACGCATAACGCATAATTCACAACGCAAAACGCATAACGCATAAGGCATAACGCATAACGCATAACGCATTACGCATAACTTATAACTCATAACGAATAACGCAAAATGCATAACTCATAAAGCATAACGCATATCGCATAAAACATAACGCTTAACGCATAACGTATAACTTATAACGCATAACGCATAACGCATAACGCATAACGCATAACGCATAACGCATAACCCATAACGCATAACGCATAACGCATAATGCACAACGCATAACAAATACCGCATAACGTATAACGCAAAACGCATAACGCATAACGCATAACGCAAATGGCATAACGCATAACGCATAACGCATAACGCATAACGCACAACGCACAACGCATAACGCATAACGCATAACCCATAACACATAACGCATAACGCATAATTCACAACGCATAACAAATACCGCATAACGTATAACGCAATACGCATAACGCATAACGCATAACGCAAAACGCATAACGCATAACGCATAACGCATAACGCATAACGCATAACGCATAACCCAGAACGCATAACGCATAACGCATAATGCACAACGCATAACAAATACCGCATAACGTTTAACGCAATACGCATAACGCATAACGCATAACGCAAAACGCAAAACGCATAACGCATAACGCACAACGCATAACGCATAATGCACAACGCATAACGCATAACGCATAACACATAACGCATATCGCATAAAACATAACGCTTAACGCATAACGCATAACTCATATCGCATAACGCATAACGCATAACTCATAACGCATAACGCATAACGCATAACGCATAACGCATAACGCATAACGCATAACGCATAACATATAACTCATAACGCATAACGCATAACGCATAACGCATAACGCATAACGCATAACTTATAACTTATAACGCATAACGCATGGCGCATAACGCATAACCCAAACCCCATAACGCAGAACGCATAACGCATAACGCATAACGCATAAAGCATAACGCATAACGCATAACGCATAACGCATAACGCATAACGCAAACGTATAATGCCCAACGCATAACGCATAACGAACAACGGTAACGCATAACGCATAACGCATAACGCATAAAGCATAACGCATAACGCATAACGCATAACGCATAACGCATAACGCATAACGCATAAGGCATAAAGCATAAAGCATAACGCATAACGCATAACGCAAACGTATAATGCCCAACGCATAACGCATAACGAACAACGAACAACGCATAACGCATAACGCATAACGCATAACGCATAACGCATAAAGCATAACGCATAACGCATAGCGCATAACGCATAACGCATAACGCATAACACATAACCCATAACCCATAACGCATAACGCACAACGCATAACGCATAATTCACAACGCAAAACGCATAACGCATAAGGCATAACGCATAACGCATAACGCATTACGCATAACTTATAACTCATAACGAATAACGCAAAATGCATAACTCATAAAGCATAACGCATATCGCATAAAACATAACGCTTAACGCATAACGTATAACTTATAACGCATAACGCATAACGCATAACGCATAACGCATAACCCATAACGCATAACGCATAACGCATAACGCATAATGCACAACGCATAACAAATACCGCATAACGTATAACGCAAAACGCATAACGCATAACGCATAACGCAAATGGCATAACGCATAACGCATAACGCATAACGCATAACGCACAACGCACATCGCATAACGCATAACGCATAACCCATAACACATAACGCATAACGCATAATTCACAACGCATAACAAATACCGCATAACGTATAACGCAATACGCATAACGCATAACGCATAACGCAAAACGCAAAACGCATAACGCATAATGCAGAACGCATAACGAATACCGCATAACGTATAACGCAAAACGCATAACGCATAACGCATAACGCAAATGGCATAACGCATAACGCATAACGCATAACGCATAACGCATAACGCATAACTCATAACGCATAACGCATAACGCATAACGCATAACGCATAACGCATAACGCATAACGCATAACGCATAACGCATAACGCATAACACATAACCCATAACCCATAACGCATAACGCACAACGCATAACGCATAATTCACAACGCATAATGCATAACGCATAACGCATAACGCATAATGCACAACGCATAACGAATACCTCATAACGTATAACGCAAAAGAAAAAGCGCATAACGCATAACGCATAACGCATAACACATATCGCATATCGCATAATACATAACGCTTAACGCATAACGCATAACGCATAACGCAAAACGCATAACGCATAACGCATAACTTATAACTCATAACGCATAACGCATGGCGCATAACGCAGAATGCATAACGCATAACGCATAACCCAAAACCCGTAACGCAGAACGCATAACGCATAACGCATAACGCATAAATCATAACGCATAACGCATAACGCATAACGCAAACGTATAATGCCCAACTCATAACGCATAACGAACAACGCATAACACATAACGCATAACGCATAACGCATAACGCATAACGCATAAAGCATAACGCATAACGCATAACGCATAACGCATAACGCATAACGCATAACGCATAACGCATATTGCATAACGTATAACGCATAACGCATAACGCAGAACGCATAATGCACAACGCATAACGAATACCTCATAACGTATAACGCATAACGCATAACGCATAACGCATAACGCATAACGCATAAGGCATAAAGCATAAAGCATAACGCAAACGCATAACGCAAACGTATAATGCCCAACGCATGACGCATAACGAACAACGCATAACGCATAACGCATAACGCATAACGCATAACGCATAACGCATAACGCATAAAGCATAACGCATAACGCATAAGGCATAACGCATAACGCATAACGCATAACACATAACCCATAACCCATAACGCATAACGCACAACGCATAACGCATAATTCACAACGCAAAACGCATAACGCATAACGCATAACGCATAACGCATAACGCATAACGCATAACGCATAACGCATAACGCATAACGCATAACGCATAACGCATAACACATAACTTATAACTCATAACGCATAACGCATGGCGCATAACGCAAAATGCATAACGCATAACGCATAACGCATAACGCATAACGCATAACGCATAACGCATAAACCATAACCCATAACGCATAACGCATAACGCATAATGCACAACGCATAACGAATACCGCATAACGTATAACGCACAACGCATAACGCATAACGCATAACGCATAACGCAAAATGCATAACGCATAACGCATAACGCATAACGCATAACGCATAACGCATAACGCATAACGTATAACGCATAACGCATAACGCATAAAGCATAACACACAACGAATATCGCAATAACGCATAATCCATAACGCATAACGCATAAAGCACAACGCATAACGAATAACGCATAACGCATAACGCATAATCCATAACGCAAAACGCATAACGGATCCAGCATTACTCATAACGCATAACGCATACCGCATAACGCATATCGGATCAAGCATTACTCATAACGCATAACGCATTACGTGTAACGCATAAGGCATAAGGCATAACGCATATAGCATAATGTATAACGCATGACGGATCACGCATTACTCATAACGCATAACGCATAACGCACAAAGCATAACGCATAACGCATAACGCATAATGTATAACGCATAACGCATAACGCATAACGCATAACGCACATCGCATAACGCATAACGCATAACGCATAACGCATAACTCATAACGCATAACGCATAACGCATAACGCATAACGCATAGCGCATAACGCATCACGCATAACGCATAATGCATAACGCATAACGCATAACGCATAACTCATAACGCATAACGCATAACGCATAACGCAAAACGCATAACGCATAACGCATAGCGGATCACGCATTACTCATAACGCATAACGCATAACACACAAAGCATAACGCATAACGCATAACGCATAACGCAGAACGCATAACGCATAACGCATCACGCATAACGCATAACGCATAACTAATAACGCATAACGCATAACGAATAACGCATAACGCATAACGCATAACGTATAACGCATAACGCCTAACGCATAACGCATAACGCACAACGCATAACGCATAACACACAACGAATATCGCAATAACGCATAATCCATAACGCATAACGCATAAAGCACAACGCATAACGAATAACGCAAAACGCATAACGCATAACGCATAATCCATAACGCAAAACGCATATCGGATCCAGCATTACTCATAACGCATAACGCATACCGCATAACGCATATCGGATCAAGCATTACTCATAACGCATAACGCATTACGTGTAACGCATAAGGCATAAGGCATAACGCATATAGCATAATGTATAACGCATGACGGATCACGCATTACTCATAACGCATAACGCATAACGCACAAAGCATAACGCATAACGCATAACGCATAATGTATAACGCATAACGCATAACGCATAACGCATAACGCACATCGCATAACGCATAACGCATAACGCATAACGCATAACTCATACCGCATAACGCATAACGCATAACGCATAGCGCATAACGCATCACGCATAACGCATAATGCATAACGCATAACGCATAACGCAGAACGCATAACGCATCACGCATCACGCATAACGCATAACGCATAACTCATAACGCATAACGCATAACGCATAACGCAAAACGCATAACGCATAACGCATAGCGGATCACGCATTACTCATAACGCATAACGCATAACGCACAAAGCATAACGCATAACGCATAACGCATAACGCAGAACGCATAACGCCTAACGCATAACGCATAACATATAACGCATAACGCATAACGCATACCGTATAACCCATAACGCATAAGGCATAACGCATAATGCATAACGCATAGCGCATAACGCATAACGCATAACGCATAACGCATAACGCATAACGCATAACGCATAACGCATAAAGCATTACGCATCACGCATAAAGCATGACGCATAACGCATAATGCATAACGCATAACGTATAACTCATAACGCATAACGCATAACGCATAACGCATAACGCAAACGTATAACGCACATCGCATAACGAATAACGAACAACGCATAACGCATAACGCATAATGCATAAAGCATAACGCATAACGCATAACGCATATCGCAAACGTATAACGCACAACGCATAACGTATAACTCATAACTCACAACGCATAACGCATAACGAACAACGCATATCGCATAATGCATAACGCATAACGCATAACGCATAACGCATACCGCATAACGCATAACGCATAACGCATAACGCATAACGCATGACGCATAAAGCCTAACGCATAACGCATAACGCATAACGCATAAAGCATAACGCATCACGCATAAAGCATAACGCATAACGCATAACGCATAATGCATAATGCACAACGCATAACGAATACCGCAAAACACATAACGCCTAACGCATAACGGATCACGCATAACGCATAACGCATAACGCATAACGCATAACGCATAACGCATAACGCATAACGCATAACGCATAACGCATAACGCATAACGCATAACGCATAACGCATAACGCATAACGCAAACGTATAACGCACAACGCATGAAGCATAACGCATAACGCATAACGCATAACGCATAACGCCTAACGCATAACGCATAACGCATAACGCATAACGCATAACGCATAACGCATAACGCATAACGCATAACGCATACCGTATAACGCATAACGCATAACGCATAACGGCTAACGCATAACGCATAACGCATAACGCATAACGCCTAACGCATAACGGATCACGCATAACGCATAAAGCATAACGCAGAACGCATAACGCATAACATATAACGCATAATGCATAACGCATACCGTATAACCCATAACGCATAACGCATAACGCATAAAGCATAACGCAGAACGCATAACGCATAACGCATAACGTATAACGCACAACGCATGAAGCATAACGCATAACGCATCACGCATAACGCATAACGCATAACGCATCACGCATAACGAATACCGCATAATGCGTAACGCATAACGCATAACGCATAACGCATAACACATATCGCATATCGCATAAAACATAACGCTTAACGCATAACGCATAACGCATAACGCAAAACGCATAACGCATAACGCATAACGCATAACGCATAACACATATCGCATATCGCATAAAACATAACGCTTAACGCATAACGCATAACGCATAACGCAAAACGCATAACGCATAACGCATAACGCATAACTTATAACTCATAACGCATAACGCATGGCGCATAACGCAGAATGCATAACGCATAACACATAACCCAAAACCCGTAACGCAGAACGCATAACGCATAACGCATAACGCATAAAGCATAACGCATAACGCATAACGCATAACGCAAACGTATAATGCCCAACGCATAACGCATAACGAACAACGCATAACGCATAACGCATAACGCATAACGCATAACGCATAAACCATAACCCATAACGCATAACGCATAACGCATAATGCACAACGCATAACGAATACCGCATAACGTATAACGCAAAACGCATAACGCATAACGCATAACGCCTAACGCATAACGCATAACGCATGGCGCATAACGCAAAATGCATAACGCATAACGCATAACGCATAACCCATAACCCATAACGCATAACGCATAACGCATAACGCATACTGCACAACGCATATCGCATAACGCATAACGCATAACGCATTACGCATAACTTATAACTCATAACTCATAACGCATAACGCATAACGCATAACGCATAACGTATAACGCATAACGCATAACGCATAAAGCATAACACACAACGAATATCGCAATAACGCATAATCCATAACGCATAACGCATAAAGCACAACGCATAACGAATAACGCATAACGCATAACGCATAATCCATAACGCAAAACGCATAACGGATCCAGCATTACTCATAACGCATAACGCATACCGCATAACGCATATCGGATCAAGCATTACTCATAACGCATAACGCATTACGTGTAACGCATAAGGCATAAGGCATAACGCATATAGCATAATGTATAACGCATGACGGATCACGCATTACTCATAACGCATAACGCATAACGCACAAAGCATAACGCATAACGCATAACGCATAATGTATAACGCATAACGCATAACGCATAACGCATAACGCACATCGCATAACGCATAACGCATAACGCATAACGCATAACTCATAACGCATAACGCATAACGCATAACGCATAACGCATAGCGCATAACGCATCACGCATAACGCATAATGCATAACGCATAACGCATAACGCATAACTCATAACGCATAACGCATAACGCATAACGCAAAACACATAACGCATAACGCATAGCGGATCACGCATTACTCATAACGCATAACGCATAACGCACAAAGCATAACGCATAACGCATAACGCATAACGCATAACGCATAACGCATAACGCAAAACGCATAACGCATAACGCATAGCGGATCACGCATTACTCATAACGCATAACGCATAACGCACAAAGCATAACGCATAACGCATAACGCATAACGCAGAACGCATAACGCATAACGCATCACGCATAACGCATAACGCATAACTAATAACGCATAACGCATAACGAATAACGCATAACGCATAACGCATAACGTATAACGCATAACGCCTAACGCATAACGCATAACGCACAACGCATAACGCATAACGCATAACACACAACGAATATCGCAATAACGCATAATCCATAACGCATAACGCATAAAGCACAACGCATAACGAATAACGCAAAACGCATAACGCATAACGCATAATCCATAACGCAAAACGCATATCGGATCCAGCATTACTCATAACGCATAACGCATACCGCATAACGCATATCGGATCAAGCATTACTCATAACGCATAACGCATTACGTGTAACGCATAAGGCATAAGGCATAACGCATATAGCATAATGTATAACGCATGACGGATCACGCATTACTCATAACGCATAACGCATAACGCACAAAGCATAACGCATAACGCATAACGCATAATGTATAACGCATAACGCATAACGCATAACGCATAACGCACATCGCATAACGCATAACGCATAACGCATAACGCATAACTCATAACGCATAACGCATAACGCATAACGCATAGCGCATAACGCATCACGCATAACGCATAATGCATAACGCATAACGCATAACGCAGAACGCATAACGCATCACGCATCACGCATAACGCATAACGCATAACTCATAACGCATAACGCATAACGCATAACGCAAAACGCATAACGCATAACGCATAGCGGATCACGCATTACTCATAACGCATAACGCATAACGCACAAAGCATAACGCATAACGCATAACGCATAACGCAGAACGCATAACGCATAACGCATCACGCATAACGCATAACGCATAACGCATAACGCATAACGCATAACGCATAGCGCATAACGCATAACGCATAACGCATAACGCATAACGGGTCACGCATAACGCATAAAGCATAACGCATAACGCATAACGCCTAACGCATAACGCATAACATATAACGCATAACGCATAACGCATACCGTATAACCCATAACGCATAAGGCATAACGCATAATGCATAACGCATAGCGCATAACGCATAACGCATAACGCATAACGCATAACGCATAACGCATAACGCATAACGCATAACGCATAAAGCATTACGCATCACGCATAAAGCATGACGCATAACGCATAATGCATAACGCATAACGTATAACTCATAACGCATAACGCATAACGCATAACGCATAACGCATAACGCAAACGTATAACGCACATCGCATAACGAATAACGAACAACGCATAACGCATAACGCATAATGCATAAAGCATAACGCATAACGCATAACGCATATCGCAAACGTATAACGCACAACGCATAACGTATAACTCATAACTCACAACGCGTAACGCATAACGAACAACGCATATCGCATAATGCATAACGCATAACGCATAACGCATAACGCATAACGCATAACGCATAACGCATAACGCATAACGCATAACGCATAACGCATAAAGCCTAACGCATAACGCATAACGCATAACGCATAAAGCATAACGCATCACGCATAAAGCATAACGCATAACGCATAACGCATAATGCATAATGCACAACGCATAACGAATACCGCAAAACGCATAACGCCTAACGCATAACGGATCACGCATAACGCATAACGCATAACGCATAACGCATAACGCATAACGCATAACGCATAACGCATAACGCATACCGTATAACGCATAACGCATAACGCATAACGGCTAACGCATAACGCATAACGCATAACGCATAACGCATAACGCATAACGCATAACGCATAACGCATAACGCATAACGCATAACGCATAACGCATAACGCATAACGCATAACGCATAACGCATAACGCATAACGCATAACGCATAACGCAAACGTATAACGCACAACGCATGAAGCATAACGCATAACGCATAACGCATAACGCCTAACGCATAACGCATAACGCATAACGCATAACGCATAACGCATAACGCATAACGCATAACGCATAACGCATAACGCATACCGTATAACGCATAACGCATAACGCATAACGGCTAACGCATAACGCATAACGCATAACGCATAACGCCTAACGCATAACGGATCACGCATAACGCATAAAGCATAACGCAGAACGCATAACGCATAACATATAACGCATAATGCATAACGCATACCGTATAACCCATAACGCATAACGCATAACGCATAAAGCATAACGCAGAACGCATAACGCATAACGCATAACGTATAACGCACAACGCATGAAGCATAACGCATAACGCATCACGCATAACGCATAACGCATAACGCATCACGCATAACGAACAACGCATAACGCATAACGCATAACGCATAACGCATAAACCATAACCCATAACGCATAACGCATAACGCATAATGCACAACGCATAACGAATACCGCATAACGTATAACGCAAAACGCATAACGCATAACGCATAACGCCTAACGCATAACGCATAACGCATGGCGCATAACGCAAAATGCATAACGCATAACGCATAACGCATAACCCATAACCCATAACGCATAACGCATAACGCATAACGCATACTGCACAACGCATATCGCATAACGCATAACGCATAACGCATTACGCATAACTTATAACTCATAACTCATAACGCATAACGCATATCGCCTAACGCATAACGGATCACGCATAACGCATGGCGCATAACGCATAACCCAAACCCCATAACGCAGAACGCATAACGCATAACGCATAACGCATAAAGCATAACGCATAACGCATAACGCATAACGCATAACGCATAACGCAAACGTATAATGCCCAACGCATAACGCATAACGAACAACGGTAACGCATAACGCATAACGCATAACGCATAAAGCATAACGCATAACGCATAACGCATAACGCATAACGCATAACGCATAAGGCATAAAGCATAAAGCATAACGCATAACGCATAACGCAAACGTATAATGCCCAACGCATAACGCATAACGAACAACGAACAACGCATAACGCATAACGCATAACGCATAACGCATAACGCATAAAGCATAACGCATAACGCATAACGCATAACGCATAACGCATAACACATAACCCATAACCCATAACGCATAACGCACAACGCATAACGCATAATTCACAACGCAAAACGCATAACGCATAAGGCATAACGCATAACGCATAACGCATTACGCATAACTTATAACTCATAACGAATAACGCAAAATGCATAACTCATAAAGCATAACGCATATCGCATAAAACATAACGCTTAACGCATAACGTATAACTTATAACGCATAACGCATAACGCATAACGCATAACGCATAACGCATAACCCATAACGCATAACGCATAACGCATAATGCACAACGCATAACAAATACCGCATAACGTATAACGCAAAACGCATAACGCATAACGCATAACGCAAATGGCATAACGCATAACGCATAACGCATAACGCATAACGCACAACGCACAACGCATAACGCATAACGCATAACCCATAACACATAACGCATAACGCATAATTCACAACGCATAACAAATACCGCATAACGTATAACGCAATACGCATAACGCATAACGCATAACGCAAAACGCAAAACGCATAACGCATAATGCAGAACGCATAACGAATACCGCATAACGTATAACGCAAAACGCATAACGCATAACGCATAACGCAAATGGCATAACGCATAACGCATAACGCATAACGCATAACGCATAACGCATAACTCATAACGCATAACGCATAACGCATAACGCATAACGCATAACGCATAACGCATAACGCATAACGCATAACGCATAACGCATAACACATAACCCATAACCCATAACGCATAACGCACAACGCATAACGCATAACTCACAACGCATAAAGCATAACGCATAACGCATAACGCATAATGCACAACGCATAACGAATAACTCATAACGTATAACGCAAAAGAAAAAGCGCATAACGCATAACGCATAACGCATAACACATATCGCATATCGCATAATACATAACGCTTAACGCATAACGCATAACGCATAACGCAAAACGCATAACGCATAACGCATAACTTATAACTCATAACGCATAACGCATGGCGCATAACGCAGAATGCATAACGCATAACGCATAACCCAAAACCCGTAACGCAGAACGCATAACGCATAACGCATAACGCATAAATCATAACGCATAACGCATAACGCATAACGCAAACGTATAATGCCCAACTCATAACGCATAACGAACAACGCATAACACATAACGCATAACGCATAACGCATAACGCATAACGCATAAAGCATAACGCATAACGCATAACGCATAACGCATAACGCATAACGCATAACGCATATTGCATAACGTATAACGCATAACGCATAACGCATAACGCAGAACGCATAATGCACAACGCATAACGAATACCTCATAACGTATAACGCATAACGCATAACGCATAACGCATAACGCATAACGCATAAGGCATAAAGCATAAAGCATAACGCAAACGCATAACGCAAACGTATAATGCCCAACGCATGACGCATAACGAACAACGCATAACGCATAACGCATAACGCATAACGCATAACGCATAACGCATAACGCATAAAGCATAACGCATAACGCATAAGGCATAACGCATAACGCATAACGCATAACACATAACCCATAACCCATAACGCATAACGCACAACGCATAACGCATAATTCACAACGCAAAACGCATAACGCATAACGCATAACGCATAACGCATAACGCATAACGCATAACGCATAACGCATAACGCATAACACATAACTTATAACTCATAACGCATAACGCATGGCGCATAACGCAAAATGCATAACGCATAACGCATAACGCATAACGCATAACGCATAACGCATAACGCATAACGCATAAACCATAACCCATAACGCATAACGCATAACGCATAATGCACAACGCATAACGAATACCGCATAACGTATAACGCACAACGCATAACGCATAACGCATAACGCATAACGCATAACGCATGGCGCATAACGCAAAATGCATAACGCATAACGCATAACGCATAACCCATAACCCATAACGCATAACGCATAACGCATAATGCACAACGCATATCGCATAATGCATAACGCATAACGCATTACGCATAACTTATAACTCATAACTCATAACGCATAACGCATAACGCCTAACGCATAACGGATCACGCATAACGCATAAAGCATAACTCATAACGAATAACGCAAAATGCACAACTCATAAAGCATAACAAATAACCCATAACCCATAACGCAGAACGCATAACGCATAACGCATAACGCATAACGCATAACGCATAACGCACAACGCACAACGCACAACGCATAACGCATAGCGCATAACGCATAATGCATAACGCATAACGCATAACGCATAACGGATAACGCACAAAGCATAACGCATAACGCATAACGCATAACGCATAGCGCATAGCGCATAACTCATAACCCATAACCCATAACGCATAACGCATAACGCATAACGCATAATGCATAACGCATAACGCATAACGCATAATGCATAACGTATAACGCATAACGCGTAAAGCATAACGTATAACGCAAAATGCATAACTCATAAAGCATAACGCATAACCCATAACCCATAACGCAGAACGCATAACGCATAACGCATAACGCATAACGCATAACGCATAACGCATAACGCTTAACGCATAACGCATAACGCATAACGCATAACGCATAACGCATAACGTATAACTCATAACGCATAACGCATAAAGCATAACGCATCACGCATAACGCATAACGCATAACGCATATCGCATAAATCATAACGCTTAACGCATAACGTATAACGTATAACGCATAAATCATAACGCATAACGCATAACGCATAACGCATAACGCATAACGCATATCGCATAACGTATAACGCAAAACGCATAACGCATAACGCATAACGCATAAAGCATAACGCATAACGCATAACGCAAAATGCATAACGCATAAAGCATAACGCATAACGCATAACGCACAACGCATAACGCATAACGCATATCGCATAACGTATAACGCAAAACGCATATCGCATAACGTATAACGCAAAACGCATATCGCATAACGCATAACGCATAACGCAAAAGGGATAACGCATAACGTTAACGCATAACGCATAACGCCTAACGCATAACGAATCACGCATAACGCATAAAGCATAACCCATAACGCATAACGCATAACGCACAACGCACAACGCACAACGCATAACGCATAGCGCATAACGCATAATGCATAACGTATAACGCATAACGCGTAAAGCATAACGCATAACGCTTAACGCTTAACGCATATCGCATAACGCATAAACCATAACCCATAACACATAACGCATAACGCATAATGCACAACGCATAACGAATACCGCATAACGTATAACGCAAAATGCATAACTCATAAAGCATAACGCATAACCCATAACCCATAACGCAGAACGCATAACGCATAACGCATAACGCATAACGCATAACGCATAACGCTTAACGCATAACGCATAACGCATAACGCATAACGCATAATGCATAACGTATAACGCATAACGCGTAAAGCATAACGTATAACGCAAAATGCATAACTCATAAAGCATAACGCATAACCCATAACCCATAACGCAGAACGCATAACGCATAACGCATAACGCATAACGCATAACGCATAACGCTTAACGCATAACGCATAACGCATAACGCATAACGCATAACGCATAACGCATAACGTATAACTCATAACGCATAACGCATAAAGCATAACGCATAACCCATAACGCATAACGCATAACGCATAATGCACAACGCATAACAAATACCGCATAACGTATAACGCAAAACGCATAACGCATAACGCAAATGGCATAACGCATAACGCATAACGCATAACGCATAACGCACAACGCACAACGCATAACGCATAACGCATAACCCATAACACATAACGCATAACGCATAATTCACAACGCATAACAAATACCGCATAACGTATAACGCAATACGCATAACGCATAACGCATAACGCAAAACGCAAAACGCATAACGCATAATGCAGAACGCATAACGAATACCGCATAACGTATAACGCAAAACGCATAACGCATAACGCATAACGCAAATGGCATAACGCATAACGCATAACGCATAACGCATAACGCATAACGCATAACTCATAACGCATAACGCATAACGCATAACGCATAACGCATAACGCATAACGCATAACGCATAACGCATAACGCATAACGCATAACACATAACCCATAACCCATAACGCATAACGCACAACGCATAACGCATAATTCACAACGCATAATGCATAACGCATAACGCATAACGCATAATGCACAACGCATAACGAATACCTCATAACGTATAACGCAAAAGAAAAAGCGCATAACGCATAACGCATAACGCATAACACATATCGCATATCGCATAATACATAACGCTTAACGCATAACGCATAACGCATAACGCATAACGCATAACGCATAACGCATAACTTATAACTCATAACGCATAACGCATGGCGCATAACGCAGAATGCATAACGCATAACGCATAACCCAAAACCCGTAACGCAGAACGCATAACGCATAACGCATAACGCATAAATCATAACGCATAACGCATAACGCATAACGCAAACGTATAATGCCCAACTCATAACGCATAACGAACAACGCATAACACATAACGCATAACGCATAACGCATAACGCATAACGCATAAAGCATAACGCATAACGCATAACGCATAACGCATAACGCATAACGCATAACGCATATTGCATAACGTATAACGCATAACGCATAACGCATAACGCAGAACGCATAATGCACAACGCATAACGAATACCTCATAACGTATAACGCATAACGCATAACGCATAACGCATAACGCATAACGCATAAGGCATAAAGCATAAAGCATAACGCAAACGCATAACGCAAACGTATAATGCCCAACGCATGACGCATAACGAACAACGCATAACGCATAACGCATAACGCATAACGCATAACGCATAACGCATAACGCATAACGCATAACGCATAACGCATAAGGCATAACGCATAACGCATAACGCATAACACATAACCCATAACCCATAACGCATAACGCACAACGCATAACGCATAATTCACAACGCAAAACGCATAACGCATAACGCATAACGCATAACGCATAACGCATAACGCATAACGCATAACGCATAACGCATAACGCATAACACATAACTTATAACTCATAACGCATAACGCATGGCGCATAACGCAAAATGCATAACGCATAACGCATAACGCATAACGCATAACGCATAACGCATAACGCATAAACCATAACCCATAACGCATAACGCATAACGCATAATGCACAACGCATAACGAATACCGCATAACGTATAACGCACAACGCATAACGCATAACGCATAACGCATAACGCATAACGCATAACGCATGGCGCATAACGCAAAATGCATAACGCATAACGCATAACGCATAACCCATAACCCATAACGCATAACGCATAACGCATAATGCACAACGCATATCGCATAATGCATAACGCATAACGCATTACGCATAACTTATAACTCATAACTCATAACGCATAACGCATAACGCCTAACGCATAACGGATCACGCATAACGCATAAAGCATAACTCATAACGAATAACGCAAAATGCATAACTCATAAAGCATAACAAATAACCCATAACCCATAACGCAGAACGCATAACGCATAACGCATAACGCATAACGCATAACGCACAACGCACAACGCACAACGCATAACGCATAGCGCATAACGCATAATGCATAACGCATAACGCATAACGCATAACGGATAACGCACAAAGCATAACGCATAACGCATAACGCATAACGCATAGCGCATAACTCATAACCCATAACCCATAACGCAAAACGCATAACGCATAACGCATAACGCATAATGCATAACGCATAACGCATAACGCATAATGCATAACGTATAACGCATAACGCGTAAAGCATAACGTATAACGCAAAATGCATAACTCATAAAGCATAACGCATAACCCATAACCCATAACGCAGAACGCATAACGCATAACGCATAACGCATAACGCATAACGCATAACGCTTAACGCATAACGCATAACGCATAACGCATAACGCATAACGCATAACGTATAACTCATAACGCATAACGCATAAAGCATAACGCATCACGCATAACGCATAACGCATAACGCATATCGCATAAATCACAACGCTTAACGCATAACGTATAACGTATAACGCATAAATCATAACGCATAACGCATAACGCATAACGCATAACGCATAACGCATATCGCATAACGTATAACGCAAAACGCATAACGCATAACGCATAACGCATAAAGCATAACGCATAACGCATAACGCAAAATGCATAACGCATAAAGCATAACGCATAACGCATAACGCACAACGCATAACGCATAACGCATATCGCATAACGTATAACGCAAAACGCATATCGCATAACGTATAACGCAAAACGCATATCGCATAACGCATAACGCATAACGCAAAAGGCATAACGCATAACGTTAACGCATAACGCATAACGCCTAACGCATAACGAATCACGCATAACGCATAAAGCATAACCCATAACGCATAACGCATAACGCACAACGCACAACGCACAACGCATAACGCATAGCGCATAACGCATAATGCATAACGTATAACGCATAACGCGTAAAGCATAACGCATAACGCTTAACGCTTAACGCATATCGCATAACGCATAAACCATAACCCATAACACATAACGCATAACGCATAATGCACAACGCATAACGAATACCGCATAACGTATAACGCAAAATGCATAACGCCTAACGCATAACGCAAAAGGCATAACGCATAACGCATAACGCATAACGCATAACGCATAACGCATAACGCATACCGCATAACGCATAACGCATAACGCATATCGCATAACGCATAAACCATAACCCATAACGCATAACGCATGACGCATAATGCACAACGCATAACGAATACCGCATAACGTATAACGCAAAACGCATAACGCATAACGCATAACGCATAACGCATAACGCATAACGCATGGCGCATAACGCAAAATGCATAACGCATAACGCATAACGCATAACCCATAACCCATAACGCATAACGCATAACGCATAATGCACAACGCATATCGCATAATGCATAACGCATAACGCATAACGCATAACTTATAACTCATAACTCATAACGCATAACGCATAACGCATAACGCCTAACGCATAACGGATCACGCATAACGCATAAAGCATAACTCATAACGAATAACGCAAAATGCATAACTCATAAAGCATAACGCATAACCCATAACCCATAACGCAGAACGCATAACGCATAACGCATAACGCATAACGCATAACGCATAACGCACAACGCACAACGCACAACGCATAACGCATAGCGCATAACGCATAATGCATAACGCATAACGCATAACGCATAACGGATAACGCACAAAGCATAACGCATAACGCATAACGCATAACGCATAGCGCATAACTCATAACCCATAACCCATAACGCATAACGCATAACGCATAACGCATAATGCACAACGCATAACGCATAACGCATAACGCATAACGCATTACGCATAACTTATAACTCATAACGAATAACGAAAAATGCATAACTCATAAAGCATAACGCATAACCCATAACCCATAACGCAGAACGCATAACGCATAACGCATAACGCATAACGCATAACGCTTAACGCATAACGAATAACGCATAACGCATAACGCATAACGCATAACGTATAACTCATAACGCATAACCCATAAAGCATAACGCATCACGCATAACGCATGACGCATAACGCATATCGCATAAATCATAACGCTTAACGCATAACGTATAACGTATAACGCATAAATCATAACGCATAACGCATAACGCATAACGCATAACGCATAACGCATAACGCATAACGCATAACGCATATCGCATAACGTATAACGCAAAACGCATAACGCATAACGCATAACGCATAAAGCATAACGCATAACGCATAACGCATAACGCATAACGCATAACGCTTAACGCATAACGCATAACGCATAACGCATAACGCATAACGCATAACGTATAACTCATAACGCATAACCCATAAAGCATAACGCATCACGCATAACGCATGACGCATAACGCATATCGCATAAATCATAACGCTTAACGCATAACGTATAACGTATAACGCATAAATCATAACGCATAACGCATAACGCATAACGCATAACGCATAACGCATAACGCATAACGCATAACGCATAACGCATAACGCATAACGCATAACGCATATCGCATAACGTATAACGCAAAACGCATAACGCATAACGCATAACGCATAAAGCATAACGCATAACGCATAACGCAAAATGCATAACGCATAAAGCATAACGCATAACGCATAACGCACAACGCATAACGCATAACGCATATCGCATAACGTATAACGCAAAACGCATATCGCATAACGTATAACGCAAAACGCATATCGCATAACGCATAACGCATAACGCATAACGCAAAAGGCATAACGCATAACGTTAACGCATAACGCATAACGCCTAACGCATAACGAATCACGCATAACGCATAAAGCATAACCCATAACGCATAACGCATAACGCACAACGCACAACGCACAACGCATAACGCATAGCGCATAACGCATAATGCATAACGTATAACGCATAACGCGTAAAGCATAACGTATAACGCAAAATGCATAACGCATAACGCATAACGCAAAATGCATAACGCATATCGCATAACGCATAACGCATAACGCATAACGCATAACGCATAACGCATAACGCATACCGCATAACGCATAACGCATAACGCATAACGCATAACGCATAACGCATAACGCATAACACATAACCCATAACCCATAACGCATAACGCACAACGCATAACGCATGGCGCATAACACAAAATGCATAACGCATAACGCATAACGCATAACGCATAACGTATAACGCAAAATGCATAACGCATAACGCATAACGCAAAAGGCATAACGCATAACGCATAACGCATAAAGCATAACGCATAACGCATAACGCATAACGCATACCGCATAACGCATAACGCATAACGCATATCGCATAACGCATAAACCATAACCCATAACGCATAACGCATAACGCATAATGCACAACGCATAACGAATACCGCATAACGTATAACGCAAAACGCATAACGCATAACGCATAACGCATAACGCATAACGAATCACGCATAACGCATAAAGCATAACCCATAACGCATAACGCATAACGCACAACGCACAACGCACAACGCATAACGCATAGCGCATAACGCATAATGCATAACGTATAACGCATAACGCGTAAAGCATAACGTATAACGCAAAATGCATAACGCATAACGCATAACGCAAAATGCATAACGCATATCGCATAACGCATAACGCATAACGCATAACGCATAACGCATAACGCATACCGCATAACGCATAACGCATAACGCATAACGCATAACGCATAACGCATAACGCATAACACATAACCCATAACCCATAACGCATAACGCACAACGCATAACGCATAATGCACAACGCATAACGCATAACGCATAACGCATAACGTATAACTCATAACGCATAACCCATAAAGCATAACGCATCACGCATAACGCATGACGCATAACGCATATCGCATAAATCATAACGCTTAACGCATAACGTATAACGTATAACGCATAAATCATAACGCATAACGCATAACGCATAACGCATAACGCATAACGCATAACGCATAACGCATAACGCATAACGCATAACGCATAACGCATAACGCATAACGCATATCGCATAACGTATAACGCAAAACGCATAACGCATAACGCATAACGCATAAAGCATAACGCATAACGCATAACGCAAAATGCATAACGCATAAAGCATAACGCATAACGCATAACGCACAACGCATAACGCATAACGCATATCGCATAACGTATAACGCAAAACGCATATCGCATAACGTATAACGCAAAACGCATATCGCATAACGCATAACGCATAACGCATAACGCAAAAGGCATAACGCATAACGTTAACGCATAACGCATAACGCTTAACGCATAACGAATCACGCATAACGCATAAAGCATAACCCATAACGCATAACGCATAACGCACAACGCACAACGCACAACGCATAACGCATAGCGCATAACGCATAATGCATAACGTATAACGCATAACGCGTAAAGCATAACGTATAACGCAAAATGCATAACGCATAACGCATAACGCAAAATGCATAACGCATATCGCATAACGCATAACGCATAACGCATAACGCATAACGCATAACGCATAACGCATAACGCATAACGCATAACGCATAACGCATAACGCATAACGCATAACGCATAACGCATAACACATAACCCATAACCCATAACGCATAACGCACAACGCATAACGCATGGCGCATAACACAAAATGCATAACGCATAACGCATAACGCATAACGCATAACGTATAACGCAAAATGCATAACGCATAACGCATAACGCAAAAGGCATAACGCATAACGCATAACGCATAACGCATAACGCATAACGCATAACGCATAACGCATAACGCATACCGCATAACGCATAACGCATAACGCATATCGCATAACGCATAAACCATAACCCATAACGCATAACGCATAACGCATAATGCACAACGCATAACGAATACCGCATAACGTATAACGCAAAACGCATAACGCATAACGCATAACGCATAACGCATAACGAATCACGCATAACGCATAAAGCATAACCCATAACGCATAACGCATAACGCACAACGCACAACGCACAACGCATAACGCATAGCGCATAACGCATAATGCATAACGTATAACGCATAACGCGTAAAGCATAACGTATAACGCAAAATGCATAACGCATAACGCATAACGCAAAATGCATAACGCATATCGCATAACGCATAACGCATAACGCATAACGCATAACGCATAACGCATACCGCATAACGCATAACGCATAACGCATAACGCATAACGCATAACGCATAACGCATAACACATAACCCATAACCCATAACGCATAACGCACAACGCATAACGCATAATGCACAACGCATAACGCATAACGCATAACGTATAACGCATAATGCACAACGCATAAGGAATACCTCATAACGTATAACGCAAAACGCATAGCGCATAACGCATAACGCATAACTCATAACACATAACGCATAACGCATAACGCATGGCGCATAACACAAAATGCATAACGCATAACGCATAACGCATAACGCATAACGCATAACGTATAACGCAAAATGCATAACGCATAACGCATAACGCAAAAGGCATAACGCATAACGCATAACGCATAACGCATAACGCATAACGCATAACGCATACCGCATAACGCATAACGCATAACGCATATCGCATAACGCATAAACCATAACCCATAACGCATAACGCATAACGCATAATGCACAACGCATAACGAATACCGCATAACGTATAACGCAAAACGCATAACGCATAACGCATAACGCATAACGCATAACGCATGGCGCATAACGCAAAATGCATAACGCATAACGCATAACGCATAACCCATAACCCATAACGCATAACGCATAACGCATAATGCACAACGCATATCGCATAATGCATAACGCATAACGCATTACGCATAACTTATAACTCATAACTCATAACGCATAACGCATAACGCCTAACGCATAACGGATCACGCATAACGATTAAAGCATAACTCATAACGAATAACGCAAAATGCATAACTCATAAAGCATAACGCATAACCCATAACCCATAACGCAGAACGCATAACGCATAACGCATAACGCATAACGCATAACGCATAACGCACAACGCACAACGCACAACGCATAACGCATAGCGCATAACGCATAATGCATAACGCATAACGCATAACGCATAACGGATAACGCACAAAGCATAACGCATAACGCATAACGCATAACGCATAACGCATAGCGCATAACTCATAACCCATAACCCATAACGCATAACGCATAACGCATAACGCATAATGCACAACGCATAACGCATAACGCATAACGCATAACGCATAACGCATAACGCATACCGCATAACGCATAACGCATAACGCATAACGCATAACGCATAACGCATAACGCATAACACATAACCCATAACCCATAACGCATAACGCACAACGCATAACGCATAATGCACAACGCATAACGCATAACGTATAACGCATAATGCACAACGCATAAGGAATACCTCATAACGTATAACGCAAAACGCATAGCGCATAACGCATAACGCATAACTCATAACACATAACGCATAACGCATAACGCATGGCGCATAACACAAAATGCATAACGCATAACGCATAACGCATAACGCATAACGTATAACGCAAAATGCATAACGCATAACGCATAACGCAAAAGGCATAACGCATAACGCATAACGCATAACGCATAACGCATAACGCATAACGCATACCGCATAACGCATAACGCATAACGCATATCGCATAACGCATAAACCATAACCCATAACGCATAACGCATAACGCATAATGCACAACGCATAACGAATACCGCATAACGTATAACGCAAAACGCATAACGCATAACGCATAACGCATAACGCATAACGCATGGCGCATAACGCAAAATGCATAACGCATAACGCATAACGCATAACCCATAACCCATAACGCATAACGCATAACGCATAATGCACAACGCATATCGCATAATGCATAACGCATAACGCATTACGCATAACTTATAACTCATAACTCATAACGCATAACGCATAACGCCTAACGCATAACGGATCACGCATAACGCATAAAGCATAACTCATAACGAATAACGCAAAATGCATAACTCATAAAGCATAACGCATAACCCATAACCCATAACGCAGAACGCATAACGCTTAACGCATAACGCATAACGCATAACGCATAACGCACAACGCACAACGCACAACGCATAACGCATAGCGCATAACGCATAATGCATAACGCATAACGCATAACGCATAACGGATAACGCACAAAGCATAACGCATAACGCATAACGCATAACGCATAGCGCATAACTCATAACCCATAACCCATAACGCATAACGCATAACGCATAACGCATAATGCACAACGCATAACGCATAACGCATAACGCATAACGCATTACGCATAACTTATAACTCATAACGAATAACGAAAAATGCATAACTCATAAAGCATAACGCATAACCCATAACCCATAACGCAGAACGCATAACGCATAACGCATAACGCATAACGCATAACGCATAACGCATAACGCTTAACGCACAACGCATAACGCATAACGCATAACGCATAACGCATAACGCATATCGCATAACGTATAACGCAAAACGCATAACGCATAACGCATAACGCATAAAGCATAACGCATAACGCATAACGCAAAATGCATAACGCATAAAGCATAACGCATAACGCATAACGCACAACGCATAACGCATAACGCATATCGCATAACGTATAACGCAAAACGCATATCGCATAACGTATAACGCAAAACGCATATCGCATAACGCATAACGCATAACGCATAACGCAAAAGGCATAACGCATAACGTTAACGCATAACGCATAACGCCTAACGCATAACGAATCACGCATAACGCATAAAGCATAACCCATAACGCATAACGCATAACGCACAACGCACAACGCACAACGCATAACGCATAGCGCATAACGCATAATGCATAACGTATAACGCATAACGCGTAAAGCATAACGTATAACGCAAAATGCATAACGCATAACGCATAACGCAAAAGGCATAACGCATATCGCATAACGCATAACGCATAACGCATAACGCATAACGCATAACGCATACCGCATAACGCATAACGCATAACGCATAACGCATAACGCATAACGCATAACACATAACCCATAACCCATAACGCATAACGCACAACGCATAACGCATAATGCACAACGCATAACGCATAACGCATAACGCATAACGCATAATGCACAACGCATAAGGAATACCTCATAACGTATAACGCAAAACGCATAGCGCATAACGCATAACGCATAACGCATAACACATAACGCATATCGCATAAAACGTAACGCTTAACGCATAACGCATAACGCATAACGCAAAACGCATAACGCATAACGCATAACGCATAACGCATAACGCAAACGTATATTGCCCAACGCATAACGCATAACGAACAACGCATAACGCAAAATGCATAACGCATAACGCATAACGCATAACGCATAACGCATAACGCATGGCGCATAACACAAAATGCATAACGCATAACGCATAACGCATAACGCATAATGCATAACCCATAACCCATAACCCATAACGCATAACGCATAACGCATAATGCACAACGCATAACGCATAACGCCTAACGCATAACGGATCACGCATAACGCATAATGCATAACGTATAACGCATAACGCGTAAAGCATAACGTATAACGCAAAATGCATAACGCATAACGCATAATGCACAACGCATAACGAATACCGCATAACGCATAACGCATAACTTATAACTCATAACGCATAACGCATTACGCATAACTTATAACGCATAATGCATAACGCATAACGCATAACGCATAACCCATAACGCATAACGCATAACGCATAATGCACAACGCATAACAAATACCGCATAACGCACAACGCACAACGCACAACACATAACGCATAGCGCATAACGCATAATGCATAACGCATAACGCATAACGCATAACGCATATCGCATAACGCATAAACCATAACCCATAACGCATAACGCATAACGCATAATGCAAAACGCATAACGAATACCGCATGACGTATAACGCAAAACGCATAACGCATAACGCATAACGCATAACGCATAACGCATAACGCATAACGCATAACGCATGGCGCATAACGCAAAATGCATAACGCATAACGCATAACGCATAACCCATAACCCATAACGCATAACGCATAACGCATACTGCACAACGCATATCGCATAACGCATAACGCATAACGCATAACGCATAACGCATAACTTATAACTCATAACTCATAACGCATAACGCATAACGCATAACTTATAACTCATAACGCATAACGCATTACGCATAACTTATAACTCATAACGAATAACGCAAAATGCATAACTCATAAAGCATAACGCATAACCCATAACCCATAACGCAGAACGCATAACGCAGAACGCATAACGCATAACGCACAACGCACAACGCACAACACATAACGCATAGCGCATAACGCATAATGCATAACGCATAACGCATAACGCATAACGCATAGCGCATAGCGCATAACGCATAACGCATAACTCATAACGCATGACGCATAACGCATAACGCATAACTTATAACTCATAACGCATAACGCATAACGCATAACGCATAACGCATAACGCATAACGCATAACGCATAACGCATAACGCACAACGCACAACACACAACACATAACGCATAGCGCATAGCGCATAACGCATAATGCATAACGCATAACGCATAACGCATAACGCATAACGCATAACGCATAACGCATAACGCATAACGCATAACGCATAACGCATAACGCATAACGCATAACGCATAACGCATAACGCATATCGCATAAAACATAACGCTTAACGCATAACGCATAACGCATAACGCAAAACGCATAACGCATAACGCATAACGCATAACTTATAACTCATAACGCATAACGCATGGCGCATAACGCAGAATGCATAACGCATAACGCATAACCCAAAACCCATAACGCAGAACGCATAACGCATAACGCAAAATGCATAACGCATAACGCATAACGCATAACGCATAACGCATAACCCATAACCCATAACCCATAACGCATAACGCATAACGCATAACGCATAATGCACAACGCATAACGCATAACGCCTAACGCATAACGCCTAACGCATAACGGATCACGCATAACGCATAAAGCATAACGCATAACGCATAACGCATAACTCATAAAGCATAACACATAACGCAAAACGCATAACGCATAACGTTAACGCATAACGCATAACGCATAACGCATATCGCATAACGCATAAATCATAACCCATAACGCATAACGCATAACGCATAATGCACAACGCATAACGAATACCGCATAACGTATAACGCAAAACGCATATCGCATAACGCATAGCGCATAACGCATAATGCATAACGCATAACGCATAACGCATAACGCATAAACCATAACCCATAACACATAACGCATATCGCATAACGCATAACGCATAACGCATTACGCATAACTTATAACTCATAACTCATAACGCATAACGCATAACGCCAAACGCATAACGGATCACGCATAACGCATCAAGCATAACGCATAACGCATAACGCATAACGCATTACGCATAACTTATAACTCATAACGAATAACGCAAAATGCATAACTCATAAAGCATAACGCATAACCCATAACCCATAACGCAGAACGCATAACGCATAACGCATAACGCATAACGCACAACGCACAACGCACAACACATAACGCATAGCGCATAACGCATAATGCATAACGCATAACGCATAGCGCATAACGCATAACGCATAACGCATTACGCATAACTTATAACTCATAACGAATAACACAAAATGCATAACTCATAAAGCATAACGCATAACCCATAACCCATAACGCAGAACGCATAACGCATAACGCATAACGCATAACGCATCACGCATATCGCATAAATCATAACGCTTAACGCATAACGTATAACGTATAACGCATAACGCATAACGCATAACGCATAACGCATAACGCATAACGCATATCGCATAACGTATAACGCAAAACGCATAATGCAAAACGCATAACGCATAAAGCATAACGCATAACGCAAAATGCATAACGCATAAAGCATAACGCTTAACGCATAACGCACAACGCATAACACATAACGCATATCGCATAATTTATAACGCAAAACGCATATCGCATAACGTATAACGCAAAACGCATATCGCATAACGTATACCTCATAACGCATAACACATATCGCATATCGCATAAAACATAACGCTTAACGCATAACGCATAACGCATAACCCATAACCCATAACGCATAACGCATAACGCATAACGCATAACGCATAGCGCATAACTCATAACCCATAACCCATAACGCATAACGCATAACGCATAACGCATAATGCACAACGCATAACGCATAACGCATAACGCATAACGCATTACGCATAACTTATAACTCATAACGAATAACGAAAAATGCATAACTCATAAAGCATAACGCATAACCCATAACCCATAACGCAGAACGCATAACGCATAACGCATAACGCATAACGCATAACGCATAACGCATAACGCTTAACGCACAACGCATAACGCATAACGCATAACGCATAACGCATAACGCATATCGCATAACGTATAACGCAAAACGCATAACGCATAACGCATAACGCATAAAGCATAACGCATAACGCATAACGCAAAATGCATAACGCATAAAGCATAACGCATAACGCATAACGCACAACGCATAACGCATAACGCATATCGCATAACGTATAACGCAAAACGCATATCGCATAACGTATAACGCAAAACGCATATCGCATAACGCATAACGCATAACGCATAACGCAAAAGGCATAACGCATAACGTTAACGCATAACGCATAACGCCTAACGCATAACGAATCACGCATAACGCATAAAGCATAACCCATAACGCATAACGCATAACGCACAACGCACAACGCACAACGCATAACGCATAGCGCATAACGCATAATGCATAACGTATAACGCATAACGCGTAAAGCATAACGTATAACGCAAAATGCATAACGCATAACGCATAACGCAAAAGGCATAACGCATATCGCATAACGCATAACGCATAACGCATAACGCATAACGCATAACGCATACCGCATAACGCATAACGCATAACGCATAACGCATAACGCATAACGCATAACACATAACCCATAACCCATAACGCATAACGCACAACGCATAACGCATAATGCACAACGCATAACGCATAACGCATAACGCATAACGCATAATGCACAACGCATAAGGAATACCTCATAACGTATAACGCAAAACGCATAGCGCATAACGCATACCGCATAACGCATAACACATAACGCATATCGCATAAAACGTAACGCTTAACGCATAACGCATAACGCATAACGCAAAACGCATAACGCATAACGCATAACGCATAACGCATAACGCAAACGTATATTGCCCAACGCATAACGCATAACGAACAACGCATAACGCAAAATGCATAACGCATAACGCATAACGCATAACGCATAACGCATAACGCATGGCGCATAACACAAAATGCATAACGCATAACGCATAACGCATAACGCATAATGCATAACCCATAACCCATAACCCATAACGCATAACGCATAACGCATAATGCACAACGCATAACGCATAACGCCTAACGCATAACGGATCACGCATAACGCATAATGCATAACGTATAACGCATAACGCGTAAAGCATAACGTATAACGCAAAATGCATAACGCATAACGCATAATGCACAACGCATAACGAATACCGCATAACGCATAACGCATAACTTATAACTCATAACGCATAACGCATTACGCATAACTTATAACGCATAATGCATAACGCATAACGCATAACGCATAACCCATAACGCATAACGCATAACGCATAATGCACAACGCATAACAAATACCGCATAACGCACAACGCACAACGCACAACACATAACGCATAGCGCATAACGCATAATGCATAACGCATAACGCATAACGCATAACGCATATCGCATAACGCATAAACCATAACCCATAACGCATAACGCATAACGCATAATGCAAAACGCATAACGAATACCGCATGACGTATAACGCAAAACGCATAACGCATAACGCATAACGCATAACGCATAACGCATAACGCATAACGCATAACGCATGGCGCATAACGCAAAATGCATAACGCATAACGCATAACGCATAACCCATAACCCATAACGCATAACGCATAACGCATACTGCACAACGCATATCGCATAACGCATAACGCATAACGCATAACGCATAACGCATAACTTATAACTCATAACTCATAACGCATAACGCATAACGCATAACTTATAACTCATAACGCATAACGCATTACGCATAACTTATAACTCATAACGAATAACGCAAAATGCATAACTCATAAAGCATAACGCATAACCCATAACCCATAACGCAGAACGCATAACGCAGAACGCATAACGCATAACGCACAACGCACAACGCACAACACATAACGCATAGCGCATAACGCATAATGCATAACGCATAACGCATAACGCATAACGCATAGCGCATAGCGCATAACGCATAACGCATAACTCATAACGCATGACGCATAACGCATAACGCATAACTTATAACTCATAACGCATAACGCATAACGCATAACGCATAACGCATAACGCATAACGCATAACGCATAACGCATAACGCACAACGCACAACACACAACACATAACGCATAGCGCATAGCGCATAACGCATAATGCATAACGCATAACGCATAACGCATAACGCATAACGCATAACGCATAACGCATAACGCATAACGCATAACGCATAACGCATAACGCATAACGCATAACGCATAACGCATAACGCATAACGCATATCGCATAAAACATAACGCTTAACGCATAACGCATAACGCATAACGCAAAACGCATAACGCATAACGCATAACGCATAACTTATAACTCATAACGCATAACGCATGGCGCATAACGCAGAATGCATAACGCATAACGCATAACCCAAAACCCATAACGCAGAACGCATAACGCATAACGCAAAATGCATAACGCATAACGCATAACGCATAACGCATAACGCATAACCCATAACCCATAACCCATAACGCATAACGCATAACGCATAACGCATAATGCACAACGCATAACGCATAACGCCTAACGCATAACGCCTAACGCATAACGGATCACGCATAACGCATAAAGCATAACGCATAACGCATAACGCATAACGCATAACGCATAACACATAACGCAAAACGCATAACGCATAACGTTAACGCATAACGCATAACGCATAACGCATATCGCATAACGCATAAATCATAACCCATAACGCATAACGCATAACGCATAATGCACAACGCATAACGAATACCGCATAACGTATAACGCAAAACGCATATCGCATAACGCATAGCGCATAACGCATAATGCATAACGCATAACGCATAACGCATAACGCATAAACCATAACCCATAACACATAACGCATATCGCATAACGCATAACGCATAACGCATTACGCATAACTTATAACTCATAACTCATAACGCATAACGCATAACGCCAAACGCATAACGGATCACGCATAACGCATCAAGCATAACGCATAACGCATAACGCATAACGCATTACGCATAACTTATAACTCATAACGAATAACGCAAAATGCATAACTCATAAAGCATAACGCATAACCCATAACCCATAACGCAGAACGCATAACGCATAACGCATAACGCATAACGCACAACGCACAACGCACAACACATAACGCATAGCGCATAACGCATAATGCATAACGCATAACGCATAGCGCATAACGCATAACGCATAACGCATTACGCATAACTTATAACTCATAACGAATAACACAAAATGCATAACTCATAAAGCATAACGCATAACCCATAACCCATAACGCAGAACGCATAACGCATAACGCATAACGCATAACGCATCACGCATATCGCATAAATCATAACGCTTAACGCATAACGTATAACGTATAACGCATAACGCATAACGCATAACGCATAACGCATAACGCATAACGCATATCGCATAACGTATAACGCAAAACGCATAATGCAAAACGCATAACGCATAAAGCATAACGCATAACGCAAAATGCATAACGCATAAAGCATAACGCTTAACGCATAACGCACAACGCATAACACATAACGCATATCGCATAATTTATAACGCAAAACGCATATCGCATAACGTATAACGCAAAACGCATATCGCATAACGTATACCTCATAACGCATAACACATATCGCATATCGCATAAAACATAACGCTTAACGCATAACGCATAACGCATAACCCATAACCCATAACGCATAACGCATAACGCATAACGCATAACGCATAACGCATATCGCATAAATCATAACGCTTAACGCATAACGTATAACGTATAACGCAAAACGCATAACGCAAAACGCATAACGCATAAAGCATAACGCATAACGCAAAATGCATAACGCATAAAGCATAACGCTTAACGCATAACGCACAACGCATAACGCATAACGCATATCGCATAATTTATAACGCAAAACGCATATCGCATAACGTATAACGCAAAACGCATATCGCATAACGTATACCTCATAACGCATAACACATATCGCATATCGCATAAAACATAACGCTTAACGCATAACGCATAACGCAAAACGCATAACGCATAACGCATGGCGCATAACGCAGAATGCATAACGCATAACGCATAACCCAAAACCCGTAACGCAGAACGCATAACGCATAACGCATAAAGCATAACGCATAACGCATAACGCATAACGCAAACGTATAATGCCCAACGCATAACGCATAACGAACAACGCATAACGCATAACGCATAACGCATAACGCATAACGTTAACGCATAACGCATAACGCATATCGCATAACGCATAAACCATAACCCATAACGCATAACGCATAACGCATAATGCACAACGCATAACGAATACCGCATAACGTATAACGCAAAACGCATAACGCATAACGCATAACGCATAACGCATAACGCATGGCGCATAACGCAAAATGCATAACGCATAACGCATAACGCATAACCCATAACCCATAACGCATAACGCATAACGCATAACGCATAGCGAATAACGCATAACGCATAACGCATAACACATAACGCATATCGCATAAAACATAACGCTTAACGCATAACGCATAACCCATAACGCATAACGCATAACGCATAATGCACAACGCATAACAAATACCGCATAACGTATAACGCAAAACGCATAACGCATAACGCATAACGCAAAACGCATAACGCATATCGCATAAATCATAACGCTTAACGCATAACGTATAACGTATAACGCATAACGCATAACGCATAACGCACAACGCATAACGCATAACGCATATCGCATAACGTATAACGCAAAACGCATAACGCAAAACGCATAACGCATAAAGCATAACGCATAACGCAAAATGCATAACGCATCAAGCATAACGCTTAACGCATAACGCACAACGCATAACGCATAACGCATATCGCATAATTTTTAACGCAAAACGCATATCGCATAACGTATAACGCAAAACGCATATCGCATAACGTATACCTCATAACGTATAACGCAAAACGCATAGCGCATAACGCATAACGCATAACGCATAACACATATCGCATATCGCATAAAACATAACGCTTAACGCATAACGCATAACGCAAAACGCATAACGCATAACGCATGGCGCATAACGCAGAATGTATAACGCATAACGCATAACCCAAAACCCGTAACGCAGAACGCATAACGCATAACGCATAAAGCATAAAGCATAACGCATAACGCATAACGCATAACGCATAACGCAAACGTATAATGCCCAACGCATAACGCATAACGAACAACGCATAACGCATAACGCATAACGCATAACGCATAACGTTAACGCATAACGCATAACGCATATCGCATAACGCATAAACCATAACCCATAACGCATAACGCATAACGCATAAAGCAGAACGCATAACGCATAACGCATAACATATAACGCATAACGCATAACGCATAACGCATAACGCATAACGCATAACGCATAACGCATAACGCATAAAGCATAACGCATAAAGCATAAAGCATAACGTATATCGCATAAAACATAACGCTTAACGCTTAACGTAAAACGTATAACGCATAACGCATAACGCATAACGCATAACGCATAACGCATAACGCATAACGCATAACGCATAACGCATAACGCATAACGCATAACGCATAACGCATAACGCATAACGCATAACGCATAACGCATAACGCATAACGCATAACGCATAACGCATAACGCATAACGCAAAAGGCATAACGCATAACGCATAACGCATAACGCATAACGCATAACGCATAACGCATAACGCATAACACATAACGCATAACGCATAACGCACAACGCATAACGCATAACGTATAACGCAAAACGCATAGCGAATAACGCATAACGCATAACGCATAACACATAACGCATATCGCATAACACATAACGCTTAACGCATAACGTATAACTTATAACGCATAATGCATAACGCATAACGCATAACGCATAACCCATAACGCATAACGCATAACGCATAATGCACAACGCATAACAAATACCGCATAACGTATAACGCAAAACGCATAACGCACAACGCATAACGCATAGCGCATAACGCATAATGCATAACGCATAACGAATACCGCATAACGTATAACGCAAAACGCATAACGCATAACGCATAACGCAAAAGGCATAACGCATAACGCATAACGCATAACGCATAACGCATAACGCATAACGCATAACGCATAACGCATAACGCATAACGCATAACGCATAACACATAACCCATAACCCATAACGCATAACGCACAACGCATAACGCATAATGCACAACGCATAACGCATAACGCATAACGCATAACGCATAATGCACGACGCATAACGAATACCTCATAATGTATAACGCAAAACGCATAGCGCATAACGCATAACGCATAACACATATCGCATATCGCATAAAACATAACGCTTAACGCATAACGCATAACGCATAACGCAAAACGCATAACGCATAACGCATAACGCATAACGCATAACGCATAACGCATAAAGCATAACGCATAACGCATAACGCATAACGCCATAACGCATAACACATAACGCATATCGCATAAAACATAACGCTTAACGGATAACGTATAACTTATAACGCATAACGCATAACGCATAACGCATAACGCATAACGCATAACCCATAACGCATAACGCATAACGCATAATGCATAACGCATAACGCATAACACATAACGCATATCGCATAAAACATAACGCTTAACGCATAACGCATAACCCATAACGCATAACGCATAACGCATAATGCACAACGCATAACAAATACCGCATAACGTATAACGCAAAACGCATAACGCATAACGCATAACGCAAAACGCATAACGCATAACGCAAAAGGCATAACGCATAACGTTAACGCATAACCCATAACGCATAACGCATATCGCATAACGCATAACGCATAACGCATAACGCATAACGCATAACGCATAACGCATAACGCATAACGCATAACGCATAACGCATAACGCATAACGCATAACGCATAACGCAAACGTATAATGCCCAACGCATAACGCATAAGGAACAACGCATAACGCATAACGCATAACGCATAACGCATAACGCATAACGCATAACGCATAACGCATAACGCATAACACATAACGCATAACGCATAACGCATAACGCATAACGCATAACGCATAACGCATAACGCATAACGCATAACGCATAACGCATAACGCATAACGCCTAACGCATAGCGCATAACGCATAACGCATAACGCATAACGCATAACGCATAACGCATAACGCATAACGCATAACGCATAACGCATAACGCATAACGCATAACGCATAACGCATAACGCATAACGCATAACGCATATCGCATAAAACATAACGCTTAACGCATAACGCATAACGCATAACGCAAAACGCATAACGCATAACGCATAACGCATAACTTATAACTCATAACGCATAACGCATGGCGCATAACGCAGAATGCATAACGCATAACGCATAACCCAAAACCCATAACGCAGAACGCATAACGCATAACGCAAAATGCATAACGCATAACGCATAACGCATAACGCATAACGCATAACCCATAACCCATAACCCATAACGCATAACGCATAACGCATAACGCATAATGCACAACGCATAACGCATAACGCCTAACGCATAACGCCTAACGCATAACGGATCACGCATAACGCATAAAGCATAACGCATAACGCATAACGCATAACGCATAACGCATAACACATAACGCATAACGCATAACGCATAACGTTAACGCATAACGCATAACGCATAACGCATATCGCATAACGCATAAATCATAACCCATAACGCATTACGCATAACGCATAATGCACAACGCATAACGAATACCGCATAACGTATAACGCAAAACGCATATCGCATAACGCATAGCGCATAACGCATAATGCATAACGCATAACGCATAACGCATAACGCATAAACCATAACCCATAACACATAACGCATATCGCATAACGCATAACGCATAACGCATTACGCATAACTTATAACTCATAACTCATAACGCATAACGCATAACGCCAAACGCATAACGGATCACGCATAACGCATCAAGCATAACGCATAACGCATAACGCATAACGCATTACGCATAACTTATAACTCATAACGAATAACGCAAAATGCATAACTCATAAAGCATAACGCATAACCCATAACCCATAACGCAGAACGCATAACGCATAACGCATAACGCATAACGCACAACGCACAACGCACAACACATAACGCATAGCGCATAACGCATAATGCATAACGCATAACGCATAGCGCATAACGCATAACGCATAACGCATTACGCATAACTTATAACTCATAACGAATAACACAAAATGCATAACTCATAAAGCATAACGCATAACCCATAACCCATAACGCAGAACGCATAACGCATAACGCATAACGCATAACGCATAACGCATAACGCATAACGCATAACGCATAACGCATAACGCATAACGCATAACGCATAACGCATAACGCATAACGCATAACGCATAACGCATAACGCATAACGCATAACGCATAACGCATAACGCATAACGCATAACGCATAACGCATAACGCATAACGCATCACGCATAACGCATAACGCATATCGCATAAATCATAACGCTTAACGCATAACGTATAACGTATAACGCATAACGCATAACGCATAACGCATAACGCATAACGCATAACGCATATCGCATAACGTATAACGCAAAACGCATAACGCAAAACGCATAACGCATAAAGCATAACGCATAACGCAAAATGCATAACGCATAAAGCATAACGCTTAACGCATAACGCACAACGCATAACGCATAACGCATATCGCATAATTTATAACGCAAAACGCATATCGCATAACGTATAACGCAAAACGCATATCGCATAACGTATACCTTATAACGCATAACACATATCGCATATCGCATAAAACATAACGCATAACGCATAACGCATAACGCATAACCCATAACCCATAACGCATAACGCATAACGCATAACGCATAACGCATAACGCATATCGCATAAATCATAACGCTTAACGCATAACGTATAACGTATAACGCAAAACGCATAACGCAAAACGCATAACGCATAAAGCATAACGCATAACGCAAAATGCATAACGCATAAAGCATAACGCTTAACGCATAACGCACAACGCATAACGCATAACGCATATCGCATAATTTATAACGCAAAACGCATATCGCATAACGTATAACGCAAAACGCATATCGCATAACGTATACCTCATAACGCATAACACATATCGCATATCGCATAAAACATAACGCTTAACGCATAACGCATAACGCAAAACGCATAACGCATAACGCATGGCGCATAACGCAGAATGCATAACGCATAACGCATAACCCAAAACCCGTAACGCAGAACGCATAACGCATAACGCATAAAGCATAACGCATAACGCATAACGCATAACGCAAACGTATAATGCCCAACGCATAACGCATAACGAACAACGCATAACGCATAACGCATAACGCATAACGCATAACGTTAACGCATAACGCATAACGCATATCGCATAACGCATAAACCATAACCCATAACGCATAACGCATAACGCATAATGCACAACGCATAACGAATACCGCATAACGTAGAACGCAAAACGCATAACGCATAACGCATAACGCATAACGCATAACGCATGGCGCATAACGCAAAATGCATAACGCATAACGCATAACGCATAACCCATAACCCATAACGCATAACGCATAACGCATAACGCATAGCGAATAACGCATAACGCATAACGCATAACACATAACGCATATCGCATAAAACATAACGCTTAACGCATAACGCATAACCCATAACGCATAACGCATAACGCATAATGCACAACGCATAACAAATACCGCATAACGTATAACGCAAAACGCATAACGCATAACGCATAACGCAAAACGCATAACGCATATCGCATAAATCATAACGCTTAACGCATAACGTATAACGTATAACGCATAACGCATAACGCATAACGCACAACGCATAACGCATAACGCATATCGCATAACGTATAACGCAAAACGCATAACGCAAAACGCATAACGCATAAAGCATAACGCATAACGCAAAATGCATAACGCATCAAGCATAACGCTTAACGCATAACGCACAACGCATAACGCATAACGCATATCGCATAATTTTTAACGCAAAACGCATATCGCATAACGTATAACGCAAAACGCATATCGCATAACGTATACCTCATAACGTATAACGCAAAACGCATAGCGCATAACGCATAACGCATAACGCATAACACATATCGCATATCGCATAAAACATAACGCTTAACGCATAACGCATAACGCAAAACGCATAACGCATAACGCATGGCGCATAACGCAGAATGCATAACGCATAACGCATAACCCAAAACCCGTAACGCAGAACGCATAACGCATAACGCATAAAGCATAAAGCATAACGCATAACGCATAACGCATAACGCATAACGCAAACGTATAATGCCCAACGCATAACGCATAACGAACAACGCATAACGCATAACGCATAACGCATAACGCATAACGCATAACGTTAACGCATAACGCATAACGCATATCGCATAACGCATAAACCATAACCCATAACGCATAACGCATAACGCATAAAGCAGAACGCATAACGCATAACGCATAACATATAACGCATAACGCATAACGCATAACGCATAACGCATAACGCATAACGCATAACGCATAGCGCATAACGCATAACGCATAACGCATAACGCATAACGCATAACGCATAACGCATAACGCATAACGCATAACGCATAACGCATAAAGCATAACGCATAACGCATAACGCATAACACATAACGCATAACGCATAACGCACAACGCATAACGCATAACGTATAACGCAAAACGCATAGCGAATAACGCATAACGCATAACGCATAACACATAACGCATATCGCATAACACATAACGCTTAACGCATAACGTATAACTTATAACGCATAACGCATAACGCATAACGCATAACGCATAACCCATAACGCATAACGCATAACGCATAATGCACAACGCATAACAAATACCGCATAACGTATAACGCAAAACGCATAACGCACAACGCATAACGCATAGCGCATAAAGCATAATGCATGACGCATAACGAATACCGCATAACGTATAACGCAAAACGCATAACGCATAACGCATAACGCATAACGCAAAAGGCATAACGCATAACGCATAACGCATAACGCATAACACATAACGCATATCGCATAACACATAACGCTTAACGCATAACGTATAACTTATAACGCATAATGCATAACGCATAACGCATAACGCATAACACATAACGCATAACGCATAACGCACAACGCATAACGCATAACGTATAACGCAAAACGCATAGCGAATAACGCATAACGCATAACGCATAACACATAACGCATATCGCATAACACATAACGCTTAACGCATAACGTATAACTTATAACGCATAATGCATAACGCATAACGCATAACGCATAACCCATAACGCATAACGCATAACGCATAATGCACAACGCATAACAAATACCGCATAACGTATAACGCAAAACGCATAACGCACAACGCATAACGCATAGCGCATAACGCATAATGCATAACGCATAACGAATACCGCATAACGTATAACGCAAAACGCATAACGCATAACGCATAACGCAAAAGGCATAACGCATAACGCATAACGCATAACGCATAACGCATAACGCATAACGCATAACGCATAACGCATAACGCATAACGCATAACGCATAACGCATAACGCATAACGCATAACGCATAACGCATAACGCATAACCCATAACGCATAACGCATAACGCATAATGCACAACGCATAACAAATACCGCATAACGTATAACGCAAAACGCATAACGCATAGCGCATAACGCATAATGCATAACGCATAACGCATAACGCATAAAGCATAAGGCATAACGCATAACGCATAACGCATAACGCCATAACGCATAACACATAACGCATATCGCATAAAACATAACGCTTAACGGATAACGTATAACTTATAACGCATAACGCATAACGCATAACGCATAACGCATAACGCATAACGCATAACCCATAACGCATAACGCATAACGCATAATGCACAACGCATAACAAATACCGCATAACGTATAACGCAAAACGCATAACGCATAACGAAAAAGGCATAACGCATAACGCATAACGCATAACGCATAACGCATAACGCATAACGCATAACGCATAACGCATAACGCATAACGCATAACGCATATCGCATAACGTATAACGCAAAACGCATAACGCATAACGCAAAAGGCATAACGCATAACGTTAACGCATAACCCATAACGCATAACGCATATCGCATAACACATAACGCATAACGTATAACGCGTAAAGCATAACGCTTAACGCATAACGCATATCGCATAACGCATAACTTATAACTCATAACGCATAACGCATGGCGCATAACGCAAAATGCATAACGCATAATGCATAACGCATAACGCATAACGCATAACGCATGGCGCATAACGCAAAATGCATAACGCATAACGCATAACGCATAACGCAAACGTATAATGCCCAACGCATAACGCATAACGAACAACGCATAACGCATAACGCATAACGCATAACCCATAACGCATAACGCATAACGCATAATGCACAACGCATAACAAATACCGCATAACGTATAACGCAAAACGCATAACGCATAACGAAAAAGGCATAACGCATAACGCATAACGCATAACGCATAACGCATAACGCATAACGCATAACGCATAACGCATAACGCATAACCCATAACGCATAACGCATAACGCATAATGCACAACGCATAACAAATACCGCATAACGTATAACGCAAAACGCATAACGCATGGCGCATAACGCAAAATGCATAACGCATAACGCATAACGCATAACGCATAACGCATAACGCATAACGCATAACGCATATCGCATAACGTATAACGCAAAACGCATAACGCATAACGCAAAAGGCATAACGCATAACGTTAACGCATAACCCATAACGCATAACGCATATCGCATAACACATAACGCATAACGCATAACGCGTAAAGCATAACGCTTAACGCATAACGCATATCGCATAACGCATAACTTATAACTCATAACGCATAACGCATGGCGCATAACGCAAAATGCATAACGCATAATGCATAACGCATAACGCATAACGCATAACGCATGGCGCATAACGCAAAATGCATAACGCATAACGCATAACGCATAACGCAAACGTATAATGCCCAACGCATAACGCATAACGAACAACGCATAACGCATAACGCATAACGCATAATGCATAACGCATAACGCATAACGCATAAAGCATAACGCACAACGCATAACGCATAACGCATAACGCATAACGCATAACGCATAACGCATAACGCATAACGCATAACGCATAACGCATAACGCATAACGCATAACGCATAACGCATAAAGCATAACGCATAAAGCATAAAGCATAACGTATATCGCATAAAACATAACGCTTAACGCTTAACGTAAAACGCATAACGCATAACACATAACGCATAACGCATATCGCATAACGCATAACGCATAACGCATAACGCATAACGCATAACGCATAACGCATAACGCATAACCCATAACGCATAACGCATAACGCATAATGCACAACGCATAACAAATACCGCATAACGTATAACGCAAAACGCATAACGCATAACGAAAAAGGCATAACGCATAACGCATAACGCATAACGCATAACGCATAACGCATAACGCATAACGCATAACGCATAACGCATAACGCATATCGCATAACGTATAACGCAAAACGCATAACGCATAACGCAAAAGGCATAACGCATAACGTTAACGCATAACCCATAACGCATAACGCATATCGCATAACACATAACGCATAACGCATAACGCGTAAAGCATAACGCTTAACGCATAACGCATATCGCATAACGCATAACTTATAACTCATAACGCATAACGCATGGCGCATAACGCAAAATGCATAACGCATAATGCATAACGCATAACGCATAACGCATAACGCATGGCGCATAACGCAAAATGCATAACGCATAACGCATAACGCATAACGCAAACGTATAATGACCAACGCATAACGCATAACGAACAACGCATAACGCATAACGCATAACGCATAACCCATAACGCATAACGCATAACGCATAATGCACAATGCATAACAAATACCGCATAACGTATAACGCAAAACGCATAACGCATAACGAAAAAGGCATAACGCATAACGCATAACGCATAACGCATAACGCATAACGCATAACGCATAACGCATAACGCATAACCCATAACGCATAACGCATAACGCATAATGCACAACGCATAACAAATACCGCATAACGTATAACGCAAAACGCATAACGCATGGCGCATAACGCAAAATGCATAACGCATAACGCATAACGCATAACGCATAACGCATAACGCATAACGCATAACGCATATCGCATAACGTATAACGCAAAACGCATAACGCATAACGCAAAAGGCATAACGCATAACGTTAACGCATAACCCATAACGCATAACGCATATCGCATAACACATAACGCATAACGCATAACGCGTAAAGCATAACGCTTAACGCATAACGCATATCGCATAACGCATAACTTATAACTCATAACGCATAACGCATGGCGCATAACGCAAAATGCATAACGCATAATGCATAACGCATAACGCATAACGCATAACGCATGGCGCATAACGCAAAATGCATAACGCATAACGCATAACGCAAACGTATAATGCCCAACGCATAACGCATAACGAACAACGCATAACGCATAACGCATAACGCATAATGCATAACGCATAACGCATAACGCATAAAGCATAACGCACAACGCATAACGCATAACGCATAACGCATAACGCATAACGCATAACGCATAACGCATAACGCATAACGCATAACGCATAACGCATAACGCATAACGCATAAAGCATAACGCATAAAGCATAAAGCATAACGTATATCGCATAAAACATAACGCTTAACGCTTAACGTAAAACGCATAACGCATAACACATAACGCATAACGCATATCGCATAACGCATAACGCATAACGCATAACGCATAACGCATAACGCATAACGCATAACGCATATCGCATAACGTATAACGCATAACGCATAACGCATAACGCATAACGCATAACGCATAACGCAGAACGCATAATGCACAACGCATAACGAATACCTCATAACGTATAACGCAAAACGCATAGCGAATAACGCATAACGCATAACGCATAACACATAACGCATATCGCATAAAACATAACGCTTAACGCATAACGCATAACCCATTACGCATAACGCATAACGCATAATGCACAACGCATAACAAATACCGCATAACGTATAACGCAAAACGCATAACGCATAACGCATAACGCAAAACGCATAACGCATAACGCAAAAGGCATAACGCATAACGCATAACGCATAACGCATAACGCATAACGCATAACGCATAACGCATAACGCATAACGCATAACGCAAACGTATAATGCCCAACGCTTAACGCATAAGGAACAACGCATAACGCATAACGCATAACGCATAACGCATAACGCATAACGCATAACGCATAACGCATAACGCATAACGCATAACGCATAAAGCATAACGCATAACGCATAACGCATAACACATAACGCATAACGCATAACGCATAACGCATAACGCATAACGCATAACGCATAACGCATAAAGCATAACGCATAAAGCATAAAGCATAACGTATATCGCATAAAACATAACGCTTAACGCTTAACGTAAAACGTATAACGCATAACGCATAACGCATAACGCATAACGCATAACGCATAACGCATAACGCATAACGCATAACGCATAACGCATAACGCATAACGCATAACGCATAACGCATAACGCATAACGCATAACGCATAACGCATAACGCATAACGCATAACGCATAACGCATAACGCATAACGCATAACGCATAACGCATAACGCATAACGCATAACGCATAAAGCATAACGCATAACGCATAACGCATAACACATAACGCATAACGCATAACACATAACGCACAACGCATAACGCTAACGCATAACGCATAACGCATATCGCATAACGTGTAACACAAAACGCATATCGCATAACGCATAACGCAAAAGTCATAACGCATAACGTTAACGCATAACGCATAACGCCTAACGCATAACGAATCACGCGTAACGCATAAAGCATAATCCATAACGCATAACGCATAACGCACAACGCACAACGCACAACGCATAACGCATAGCGCATAGCGCATAACGCATAATGCATAACGCATAACGCATAACGCATAACGCATAACGCATAACGCATAACGCATAACGCAAAAGGCATAACGCATAACGCATAACGCATAACGCATAACGCATAACGCATAACGCATAACGCATAACGCATAACGCATAACGCATAACGCATAACGCATAACGCATAACGCATAACGCATAACGCATAACGCATAACCCATAACGCATAACGCATAACGCATAATGCACAACGCATAACAAATACCGCATAACGTATAACGCAAAACGCATAACGCATAGCGCATAACGCATAATGCATAACGCATAACGCATAACGCATAAAGCATAAGGCATAACGCATAACGCATAACGCATAACGCCATAACGCATAACACATAACGCATATCGCATAAAACATAACGCTTAACGGATAACGTATAACTTATAACGCATAACGCATAACGCATAACGCATAACGCATAACGCATAACCCATAACGCATAACGCATAACGCATAATGCACAACGCATAACAAATACCGCATAACGTATAACGCAAAACGCATAACGCATAACGAAAAAGGCATAACGCATAACGCATAACGCATAACGCATAACGCATAACGCATAACGCATAACGCATAACGCATAACGCATAACGCATATCGCATAACGTATAACGCAAAACGCATAACGCATAACGCAAAAGGCATAACGCATAACGTTAACGCATAACCCATAACGCATAACGCATATCGCATAACACATAACGCATAACGCATAACGCGTAAAGCATAACGCTTAACGCATAACGCATATCGCATAACGCATAACTTATAACTCATAACGCATAACGCATGGCGCATAACGCAAAATGCATAACGCATAATGCATAACGCATAACGCATAACGCATAACGCATGTCGCATAACGCAAAATGCATAACGCATAACGCATAACGCATAACGCATAACGCATAACGCATAACGCATAACGCAAAAGGCATAACGCATAACGCATAACGCATAACGCATAACGCATAACGCATAACGCATAACGCATAACGCATAACGCATAACGCATAACGCATAACGCATAACGCATAACGCATAACGCATAACGCATAACGCATAACGCATAACCCATAACGCATAACGCATAACGCATAATGCACAACGCATAACAAATACCGCATAACGTATAACGCAAAACGCATAACGCATAGCGCATAACGCATAATGCATAACGCATAACGCATAACGCATAAAGCATAAGGCATAACGCATAACGCATAACGCATAACGCCATAACGCATAACACATAACGCATATCGCATAAAACATAACGCTTAACGGATAACGTATAACTTATAACTTATAACGCATAACGCATAACGCATAACGCATAACGCATAACGCATAACCCATAACGCATAACGCATAACGCATAATGCACAACGCATAACAAATACCGCATAACGTATAACGCAAAACGCATAACGCATAACGAAAAAGGCATAACGCATAACGCATAACGCATAACGCATAACGCATAACGCATAACGCATAACGCATAACGCATAACGCATATCGCATAACACATAACGCATAACGCATAACGCGTAAAGCATAACGCTTAACGCATAACGCATATCGCATAACGCATAACTTATAACTCATAACGCATAACGCATGGCGCATAACGCAAAATGCATAACGCATAATGCATAACGCATAACGCATAACGCATAACGCATGTCGCATAACGCAAAATGCATAACGCATAACGCATAACGCATAACGCAAACGTATAATGCCCAACGCATAACGCATAACGAACAACGCATAACGCATAACGCATAACGCATAACCCATAACGCATAACGCATAACGCATAATGCACAACGCATAACAAATACCGCATAACGTATAACGCAAAACGCATAACGCATAACGAAAAAGGCATAACGCATAACGCATAACGCATAACGCATAACGCATAACGCATAACGCATAACCCATAACGCATAACGCATAACGCATAATGCACAACGCATAACAAATACCGCATAACGTATAACGCAAAACGCATAACGCATAACGAAAAAGGCATAACGCATAACGCATAACGCATAACGCATAACGCATAACGCATAACGTATAACGCATAACGCATAACGCATAACGCATAACGCATAACCCATAACGCATAACGCATAACGCATAATGCACAACGCATAACAAATACCGCATAACGTATAACGCAAAACGCATAACGCATAACGAAAAAGGCATAACGCATAACGCATAACGCATAACGCATAACGCATAACGCATAACGCATAACGCATAACGCATATCGCATAACGTATAACGCAAAACGCATAACGCATAACGCAAAAGGCATAACGCATAACGTTAACGCATAACCCATAACGCATAACGCATATCGCATAACACATAACGCATAACGCATAACGCGTAAAGCATAACGCTTAACGCATAACGCATATCGCATAACGCATATCGCATAAAACATAACGCTTAACGCATAACGCATAACCCATTACGCATAACGCATAACGCATAATGCACAACGCATAACAAATACCGCATAACGTATAACGCAAAACGCATAACGCATAACGCATAACGCAAAACGCATAACGCATAACGCAAAAGGCATAACGCATAACGCATAACGCATAACGCATAACGCATAACGCATAACGCATAACGCATAACGCATAACGCATAACGCAAACGTATAATGCCCAACGCTTAACGCATAAGGAACAACGCATAACGCATAACGCATAACGCATAACGCATAACGCATAACGCAAAACGCATAACGCATAACGCATAACGCATAACGCATAAAGCATAACGCATAACGCATAACGCATAACACATAACGCATAACGCATAACGCATAACGCATAACGCATAACGCATAACGCATAACGCATAAAGCATAACGCATAAAGCATAAAGCATAACGTATATCGCATAAAACATAACGCTTAACGCTTAACGTAAAACGTATAACGCATAACGCATAACGCATAACGCATAACGCATAACGCATAACGCATAACGCATAACGCATAACGCATAACGCATAACGCATAACGCATAACGCATAACGCATAACGCATAACGCATAACGCATAACGCATAACGCATAACGCATAACGCATAACGCATAACGCATAACGCATAACGCATAACGCATAACGCATAACGCATAAAGCATAACGCATAACGCATAACGCATAACACATAACGCATAACGCATAACACATAACGCACAACGCATAACGCATAACGCTAACGCATAACGCATAACGCATATCGCATAACGTGTAACACAAAACGCATATCGCATAACGCATAACGCAAAAGTCATAACGCATAACGTTAACGCATAACGCATAACGCCTAACGCATAACGAATCACGCATAACGCATAAAGCATAATCCATAACGCATAACGCATAACGCACAACGCACAACGCACAACGCATAACGCATAGCGCATAGCGCATAACGCATAATGCATAACGCATAACGCATAACGCATAACGCATAAAGCATAACGCATAACGCATAACGCATAACGCATAACGCATAACGCATAACGCATAACGCATAACGCATAACGCATAACGCATAACCCATAACGCATAACGCATAACGCATAACGCATAACGCATAACGCATAACGCATAACGCATAAAGCATAACGCATAACGCATAACGCATAACACATAACGCATAACGCATAACACATAACGCACAACGCATAACGCTAACGCATAACGCATAACGCATATCGCATAACGTGTAACACAAAACGCATATCGCATAACGCATAACGCAAAAGTCATAACGCATAACGTTAACGCATAACGCATAACGCCTAACGCATAACGAATCACGCGTAACGCATAAAGCATAATCCATAACGCATAACGCATAACGCACAACGCACAACGCACAACGCATAACGCATAGCGCATAGCGCATAACGCATAATGCATAACGCATAACGCATAACGCATAACGCATAACGCATAACGCATAACGCAAAAGGCATAACGCATAACGCATAACGCATAACGCATAACGCATAACGCATAACGCATAACGCATAACGCATAACGCATAACGCATAACGCATAACGCATAACGCATAACGCATAACGCATAACGCATAACCCATAACGCATAACGCATAACGCATAATGCACAACGCATAACAAATACCGCATAACGTATAACGCAAAACGCATAACGCATAGCGCATAACGCATACTGCATAACGCATAACGCATAACGCATAAAGCATAAGGCATAACGCATAACGCATAACGCATAACGCCATAACGCATAACACATAACGCATATCGCATAAAACATAACGCTTAACGGATAACGTATAACTTATAACGCATAACGCATAACGCATAACGCATAACGCATAACGCATAACGCATAACGCATAACGCATAACGCATAATGCACAACGCATAACAAATACCGCATAACGTATAACGCAAAACGCATAACGCATAACGAAAAAGGCATAACGCATAACGCATAACGCATAACGCATAACGCATAACGCATAACGCATAACGCATAACGCATAACGCATAACGCATAACGCATATCGCATAACGTATAACGCAAAACGCATAACGCATAACGCAAAAGGCATAACGCATAACGTTAACGCATAACCCATAACGCATAACGCATATCGCATAACACATAACGCATAACGCATAACGCGTAAAGCATAACGCTTAACGCATAACGCATATCGCATAACGCATAACTTATAACTCATAACGCATAACGCATGGCGCATAACGCAAAATGCATAACGCATAATGCATAACGCATAACGCATAACGCATAACGCATGGCGCATAACGCAAAATGCATAACGCATAACGCATAACGCATAACGCAAACGTATAATGCCCAACGCATAACGCATAACGAACAACGCATAACGCATAACGCATAACGCATAACCCATAACGCATAACGCATAACGCATAATGCACAACGCATAACAAATACCGCATAACGTATAACGCAAAACGCATAACGCATAACGAAAAAGGCATAACGCATAACGCATAACGCATAACGCATAACGCATAACGCATAACGCATAACCCATAACGCATAACGCATAACGCATAATGCACAACGCATAACAAATACCGCATAACGTATAACGCAAAACGCATAACGCATAACGAAAAAGGCATAACGCATAACGCATAACGCATAACGCATAACGCATAACGTATAACGCATAACGCATAACGCATAACGCATAACGCATAACCCATAACGCATAACGCATAACGCATAATGCACAACGCATAACAAATACCGCATAACGTATAACGCAAAACGCATAACGCATAACGAAAAAGGCATAACGCATAACGCATAACGCATAACGCATAACGCATAACGCATAACGCATAACGCATATCGCATAACGTATAACGCAAAACGCATAACGCATAACGCAAAAGGCATAACGCATAACGTTAACGCATAACCCATAACGCATAACGCATATCGCATAACACATAACGCATAACGCATAACGCGTAAAGCATAACGCTTAACGCATAACGCATATCGCATAACGCATAACTTATAACTCATAACGCATAACGCATGGCGCATAACGCAAAATGCATAACGCATAATGCATAACGCATAACGCATAACGCATAACGCATGGCGCATAACGCAAAATGCATAACGCATAACGCATAACGCATAACGCATAACGCATAACGCATAACGCATAACGCATAACGCATAACGCATAACGCATAACGCATAACGCATAACGCATAACGCATAACGCATAACGCATAACGCATAACGCATAACGCATAACGCATAACGCATAACGCATAACGCATAACGCATAACGCATAACGCATAACGCATAACGCATAACGCATAAAGCATAACGCATAACGCATAACGCATAACACATAACGCATAACGCATAACACATAACGCACAACGCATAACGCTAACGCATAACGCATAACGCATATCGCATAACGTGTAACACAAAACGCATATCGCATAACGCATAACGCAAAAGTCATAACGCATAACGTTAACGCATAACGCATAACGCCTAACGCATAACGAATCACGCATAACGCATAAAGCATAATCCATAACGCATAACGCATAACGCACAACGCACAACGCACAACGCATAACGCATAGCGCATAGCGCATAACGCATAATGCATAACGCATAACGCATAACGCATAACGCATAAAGCATAACGCATAACGCATAACGCATAACGCATAACGCATAACGCATAACGCATAACGCATAACGCATAACGCATAACGCATAACCCATAACGCATAACGCATAACGCATAACGCATAACGCATAACGCATAACGCATAACGCATAAAGCATAACGCATAACGCATAACGCATAACACATAACGCATAACGCATAACACATAACGCACAACGCATAACGCTAACGCATAACGCATAACGCATATCGCATAACGTGTAACACAAAACGCATATCGCATAACGCATAACGCAAAAGTCATAACGCATAACGTTAACGCATAACGCATAACGCCTAACGCATAACGAATCACGCATAACGCATAAAGCATAATCCATAACGCATAACGCATAACGCACAACGCACAACGCACAACGCATAACGCATAGCGCATAGCGCATAACGCATAATGCATAACGCATAACGCATAACGCATAACGCATAACGCATAACGCATAACGCAAAAGGCATAACGCATAACGCATAACGCATAACGCATAACGCATAACGCATAACGCATAACGCATAACGCATAACGCATAACGCATAACGCATAACGCATAACGCATAACGCATAACGCATAACGCATAACCCATAACGCATAACGCATAACGCATAATGCACAACGCATAACAAATACCGCATAACGTATAACGCAAAACGCATAACGCATAGCGCATAACGCATACTGCATAACGCATAACGCATAACGCATAAAGCATAAGGCATAACGCATAACGCATAACGCATAACGCCATAACGCATAACACATAACGCATATCGCATAAAACATAACGCTTAACGGATAACGTATAACTTATAACGCATAACGCATAACGCATAACGCATAACGCATAACGCATAACGCATAACGCATAACGCATAACGCATAATGCACAACGCATAACAAATACCGCATAACGTATAACGCAAAACGCATAACGCATAACGAAAAAGGCATAACGCATAACGCATAACGCATAACGCATAACGCATAACGCATAACGCATAACGCATAACGCATAACGCATAACGCATAACGCATATCGCATAACGTATAACGCAAAACGCATAACGCATAACGCAAAAGGCATAACGCATAACGTTAACGCATAACCCATAACGCATAACGCATATCGCATAACACATAACGCATAACGCATAACGCGTAAAGCATAACGCTTAACGCATAACGCATATCGCATAACGCATAACTTATAACTCATAACGCATAACGCATGGCGCATAACGCAAAATGCATAACGCATAATGCATAACGCATAACGCATAACGCATAACGCATGGCGCATAACGCAAAATGCATAACGCATAACGCATAACGCATAACGCAAACGTATAACGCCCAACGCATAACGCATAACGAACAACGCATAACGCATAACGCATAACGCATAACCCATAACGCATAACGCATAACGCATAATGCACAACGCATAACAAATACCGCATAACGTATAACGCAAAACGCATAACGCATAACGAAAAAGGCATAACGCATAACGCATAACGCATAACGCATAACGCATAACGCATAACGCATAACGCATAACCCATAACGCATAACGCATAACGCATAATGCACAACGCATAACAAATACCGCATAACGTATAACGCAAAACGCATAACGCATAACGAAAAAGGCATAACGCATAACGCATAACGCATAACGCATAACGCATAACGTATAACGCATAACGCATAACGCATAACGCATAACGCATAACCCATAACGCATAACGCATAACGCATAATGCACAACGCATAACAAATACCGCATAACGTATAACGCAAAACGCATAACGCATAACGAAAAAGGCATAACGCATAACGCATAACGCATAACGCATAACGCATAACGCATAACGCATAACGCATATCGCATAACGTATAACGCAAAACGCATAACGCATAACGCAAAAGGCATAACGCATAACGTTAACGCATAACCCATAACGCATAACGCATATCGCATAACACATAACGCATAACGCATAACGCGTAAAGCATAACGCTTAACGCATAACGCATATCGCATAACGCATAACTTATAACTCATAACGCATAACGCATGGCGCATAACGCAAAATGCATAACGCATAATGCATAACGCATAACGCATAACGCATAACGCATGGCGCATAACGCAAAATGCATAACGCATAACGCATAACGCATAACGCATAACGCATAACGCACAACGCATAACGCATAACGCATAACGCATAACGCATAACGCATAACGCATAACGCATAACGCATAACGCATAACGCATAACGCATAACGCATAAAGCATAACGCATAAAGCATAAAGCATAACGTATATCGCATAAAACATAACGCTTAACGCTTAACGTAAAACGCATAACGCATAACACATAACGCATAACGCATATCGCATAACGCATAACGCATAACGCATAACGCATAACGCATAACGCATAACGCATAACGCATATCGCATAACGTATAACGCATAACGCATACCGCATAACGCATAACGCATAACGCATAACACATAACGCATATCGCATAAAACATAACGCTTAACGCATAACGCATAACCCATTACGCATAACGCATAACGCATAATGCACAACGCATAACAAATACCGCATAACGTATAACGCAAAACGCATAACGCATAACGCATAACGCAAAACGCATAACGCATAACGCAAAAGGCATAACGCATAACGCATAACGCATAACGCATAACGCATAACGCATAACGCATAACGCATAACGCATAACGCATAACGCAAACGTATAATGCCCAACGCTTAACGAATAAGGAACAACGCATAACGCATAACGCATAACGCATAACGCATAACGCATAACGCATAACGCATAACGCATAACGCATAACGCATAACGCATAAAGCATAACGCATAACGCATAACGCATAACACATAACGCATAACGCATAACGCATAACGCATAACGCATAACGCATAACGCATAACGCATAAAGCATAACGCATAAAGCATAAAGCATAACGTATATCGCATAAAACATAACGCTTAACGCTTAACGTAAAACGTATAACGCATAACGCATAACGCATAACGCATAACGCATAACGCATAACGCATAACGCATAACGCATAACGCATAACGCATAACGCATAACGCATAACGCATAACGCATAACGCATAACGCATAACGCATAACGCATAACGCATAACGCATAACGCATAACGCATAACGCATAACGCATAACGCATAACGCATAACGCATAAAGCATAACGCATAACGCATAACACATAACGCATAACGCATAACACATAACGCACAACGCATAACGCTAACGCATAACGCATAACGCATATCGCATAACGTGTAACACAAAACGCATATCGCATAACGCATAACGCAAAAGTCATAACGCATAACGTTAACGCATAACGCATAACGCCTAACGCATAACGAATCACGCATAACGCATAAAGCATAATCCATAACGCATAACGCATAACGCACAACGCACAACGCACAACGCATAACGCATAGCGCATAGCGCATAACGCATAATGCATAACGCATAACGCATAACGCATAACGCATAAAGCATAACGCATAACGCATAACGCATACCGCATAACGCATAACGCATAACGCATAACGCATAACGCATAACGCATAACGCATAACCCATAACGCATAACGCATAACGCATAATGCACAACGCATAACAAATACCGCATAACGTATAACGCAAAACGCATAACGCATAACGCATAACGCATAACGCAAAACGCATAACGCATAACGCATAACGCATAACGCATAACGCATAACGCATAACGCATAACACATAACGCATAACGCATAACGCATAACGCAAAAGGCATAACGCATAACGCATAACGCATAACGCATAACGCATAACGCATAACGCATAACGCATAACGCAAAACGCATAACGCATAACGCATAACGCATAACGTATAACGCAAAACGCATAACGCATAACGCAAAAGGCATAACGCATAACGTTAACGCATAACCCATAACGCATAACGGATATCGCATAACGCATAACGCATAACGCATAACGCATAACGCGTAAAGCATAACGCTTAACGCATAACGCATATCGCATAACGCATAACTTATAACTCATAACGCATAACGCATGGCGCATAACGCAAAATGCATAACGCATAACGCATAACGCATAACGCATAACGCATGGCACATAACGCAAAATGCATAACGCATAACGCATAACGCATAACGCATAACGCATAACGCATAACCCATAACGCATAACGCATAACGCATAACGCATAACGCATAACGCATAACGCATAACGCATAACGCATAACGCATAACGCATAACGCATATCGCATAACGTATAACGCAAAACGCATAACGCATAACGCAAAAGGCATAACGCATAACGTTAACGCATAACCCATAACGCATAACGCATATCGCATAACGCATAACGCATAACGCATAACGCGTAAAGCATAACGCTTAACGCATAACGCATATCGCATAACGCATAACTTATAACTCATAACGCATAACGCATGGCGCATAACGCAAAATGCATAACGCATAACGCATAACGCATAACGCATAACGCATGGCGCATAACGCAAAATGCATAACGCATAACGCATAACGCATAACGCATAACGCATAACGCATAACGCATAACGCATAACGCATAACACATAACGCATATCGCATAAAACATAACGCTTAACGCATAACGTATAACTTATAACGCATAACGCATAACGCATAACGCATAACGCATAACGCATAACGCATAAAGCATAACGCATAACGCATAACCCATAACGCATAACGCATAACGCATAATGCACAACGCATAACAAATACCGCATAACGTATAACGCAAAACGCATAACGCATAACGAAAAAGGCATAACGCATAACGCATAACGCCTAACGTATAACGCAAAACGCATAACGCATAACGCATAACGCATAACGCATAACGCATAACGCATAACGCATAACGCATAACGCATAACGCATGGCGCATAACGCAAAATGCATAACGCATAACGCATAACCCATAACCCATAACGCATAACGCATAACGCATAATGCACAACGCATATCGCATAACGCATAACGCATAACGCATTACGCATAACTTATAACTCATAACTCATAACGCATAACGCATAACGCCTAACGTATAACGCAAAACGCATAACGCATAACGCATAACGCATAACGCATAACGCATAACGCATAACGCATGGCGCATAACGCAAAATGCATAACGCATAACGCATAACCCATAACCCATAACCCATAACCCATAACGCATAACGCATAACGCATAATGCACAACGCATATCGCATAACGCATAACGCATAACGCATAACGCATTACGCATAACTTATAACTCATAACTCATAACGCATAACGCATAACGCCTAACGCATAACGGATCACGCATAACGCATAAAGCATAACGCATAACGCATAACGCATAACGCATAGCGCATAACGCATAACGCATAACTCATAACGCATAACGCATTACGCATAACTTATAACTCATAACGTATAACGCATAACGCATAACGCATAACGCATTACGCATAACTTATAACTCATAACGAATAACGCAAAATGCATAACTCATAAAGCATAACGCATAACCCATAACCCATAACGCAGAACGCATAACGCATAACGCATAACGCATAACGTACAACGCACAACACACAACGCATAACGCATATCGCATAACACATAATGCATATCGCATAACGCATAACGCATTACGGATAACGCGCAAAGCATAACGCATAAGGCATAACGCATAACGCATAGCGCATAACTCATAACCCATAACACATAACGCATAACGCATAACGCATAATGCACAACGCATAACGCATAACGCATAACGCATAACGCATAACGCATAACGCATAACGCATAACGCATAACGCATAACGCATAACGCATAACGCGTAACGCATAACGTATAACTCATAACGCATAACGCATAACGCATAACGCATAACGCATAACCCATAACGCATAACGCATAACGCATAATGCACAACGCATAACAAATACCGCATAACGTATAACGCAAAACGCATAACGCATAACGAAAAAGGCATAACGCATAACGCATAACGCCTAACGTGTAACGCAAAACGCATAACGCATAACGCATAACGCATAACGCATAACGCATAACGCATAACGCATGGCGCATAACGCAAAATGCATAACGCATAACGCATAACCCATAACCCATAACGCATAACGCATAACGCATAATGCACAACGCATATCGCATAACGCATAACGCATAACGCATTACGCATAACTTATAACTCATAACTCATAACGCATAACGCATAACGCCTAACGTATAACGCAAAACGCATAACGCATAACGCATAACGCATAACGCATAACGCATAACGCATAACGCATGGCGCATAACGCAAAATGCATAACGCATAACGCATAACCCATAACCCATAACCCATAACGCATAACGCATAACGCATAATGCACAACGCATAACGCATAACGCATAACGCATAACGCATAACGCATAACGCATAACTTATAACTCATAACTCATAACGCATAACGCATAACGCCTAACGCATAACGGATCACGCATAACGCATAAAGCATAACGCATAACGCATAACGCATAACGCATAGCGCATAACGCATAACGCATAACTCATAACGCATAACGCATTACGCATAACTTATAACTCATAACGTATAACGCATAACGCATAACGCATAACGCATAACGCATAACTTATAACTCATAACGAATAACGCAAAATGCATAACTCATAAAGCATAACGCATAACCCATAACCCATAACGCATAACGCATAACGCATAACGCATAACGCATAACGTACAACGCACAACACACAACGCATAACGCATATCGCATAACGCATAATGCATATCGCATAACGCATAACGCATTACGGATAACGCGCAAAGCATAACGCATAAGGCATAACGCATAACGCATAGCGCATAACTCATAACCCATAACACATAACGCATAACGCATAACGCCTAATGCACAACGCATAACGCATAACGCATAACGCATAACGCATAACGCATAACGCATAACGCATAACGCATAACGCATAACGCATAACGCGTAACGCATAACGTATAACTCATAACGCATAACGCATAAAGCATAACGCAACACGCATAACGCATAACGCATAACGCATATCGCATAAATCATAACGCTAACGCATAACGTATAACGTATAACGCATAACGCATAACGCATAACGCATAACGCATAACGCATAACGCATAACGCATAACGCATAACGCATATCGCATAACTTATAACGCAAAACGCATAACGCAAAATGCATAACGCATAAAGCAAAACGCATAACGCATAACGCACAACGCATAACGCATAACGCATATCGCATAACGTGTAACGCAAAACGCATATCGCATAACGCATAACGCAAAAGGCATAACGCATAACGTTAACGCATAACGTATAACGCCTAACGCATAACGAATCACGCATAACGCATAAAGCATAACCCATAACGCATAACGCATAACGCACAACGCACAACGCACAACGCATAACGCATAGCGCATAACGCATAATGCATAACGCATAACGCATAACGCATAACGCATAAAGCATAACGCATAACGGATCACGCATAACGCATAAAGCATAACGCATAACGCATAATGCACAACGCATAACAAATACCGCATAACGTATAACGCAAAACGCATAACGCATAACGAAAAAGGCATAACGCATAACGCATAACGCCTAACGTGTAACGCAAAACGCATAACGCATAACGCATAACGCATAACGCATAACGCATAACGCATAACGCATGGCGCATAACGCAAAATGCATAACGCATAACGCATAACCCATAACCCATAACGCATAACGCATAACGCATAATGCACAACGCATATCGCATAACGCATAACGCATAACGCATTACGCATAACTTATAACTCATAACTCATAACGCATAACGCATAACGCCTAACGTATAACGCAAAACGCATAACGCATAACGCATAACGCATAACGCATAACGCATAACGCATAACGCATGGCGCATAACGCAAAATGCATAACGCATAACGCATAACCCATAACCCATAACCCATAACGCATAACGCATAACGCATAATGCACAACGCATAACGCATAACGCATAACGCATAATGCACAACGCATAACAAATACCGCATAACGTATAACGCAAAACGCATAACGCATAACGAAAAAGGCATAACGCATAACGCATAACGCCTAACGTGTAACGCAAAACGCATAACGCATAACGCATAACGCATAACGCATAACGCATAACGCATAACGCATGGCGCATAACGCAAAATGCATAACGCATAACGCATAACCCATAACCCATAACGCATAACGCATAACGCATAATGCACAACGCATATCGCATAACGCATAACGCATAACGCATTACGCATAACTTATAACTCATAACTCATAACGCATAACGCATAACGCCTAACGTATAACGCAAAACGCATAACGCATAACGCATAACGCATAACGCATAACGCATAACGCATAACGCATGGCGCATAACGCAAAATGCATAACGCATAACGCATAACCCATAACCCATAACCCATAACGCATAACGCATAACGCATAATGCACAACGCATATCGCATAACGCATAACGCATAACGCATAACGCATTACGCATAACTTATAACTCATAACTCATAACGCATAACGCATAACGCCTAACGCATAACGGATCACGCATAACGCATAAAGCATAACGCATAACGCATAACGCATAACGCATAGCGCATAACGCATAACGCATAACTCATAACGCATAACGCATTACGCATAACTTATAACTCATAACGTATAACGCATAACGCATAACGCATAACGCATTACGCATAACTTATAACTCATAACGAATAACGCAAAATGCATAACTCATAAAGCATAACGCATAACCCATAACCCATAACGCAGAACGCATAACGCATAACGCATAACGCATAACGTACAACGCACAACACACAACGCATAACGCATATCGCATAACGCATAATGCATATCGCATAACGCATAACGCATTACGGATAACGCGCAAAGCATAACGCATAAGGCATAACGCATAACGCATAGCGCATAACTCATAACCCATAACACATAACGCATAACGCATAACGCCTAATGCACAACGCATAACGCATAACGCATAACGCATAACGCATAACGCATAACGCATAACGCATAACGCATAACGCATAACGCGTAACGCATAACGTATAACTCATAACGCATAACGCATAAAGCATAACGCAACACGCATAACGCATAACGCATAACGCATATCGCATAAATCATAACGCTAACGCATAACGTATAACGTATAACGCATAACGCATAACGCATAACGCATAACGCATAACGCATAACGCATAACGCATAACGCATAACGCATATCGCATAACTTATAACGCAAAACGCATAACGCAAAATGCATAACGCATAAAGCAAAACGCATAACGCATAACGCACAACGCATAACGCATAACGCATATCGCATAACGTGTAACGCAAAACGCATATCGCATAACGCATAACGCAAAAGGCATAACGCATAACGTTAACGCATAACGTATAACGCCTAACGCATAACGAATCACGCATAACGCATAAAGCATAACCCATAACGCATAACGCATAACGCACAACGCACAACGCACAACGCATAACGCATAGCGCATAACGCATAATGCATAACGCATAACGCATAACGCATAACGCATAAAGCATAACGCATAACGGATCACGCATAACGCATAAAGCATAACGCATAACGCATAACGCATAACACATAACGCATAACGCATAACGCATAACGCATAACGCATAACGCGTAACGCATAACGCATAACGCATAACGCATAACGCATAACGCATAACGCATAACTTATAACTCATAAATCATAACGCATAACGCATAACGCCTAACGTATAACGCAAAACGCATAACGCATAACGCATAACGCATACCGCATAACGCATAACGCATTACGCATAACTTATAACTCATAACTCAGAACGCATAACGCATAACGCCTAACGTATAACGCAAAACGCATAACGCATAACGCATAACGCATAACGCATAACGCATAACGCATAACGCATAACGCATGGCGCATGGCGCATAACACAAAATGCATAACGCATAACGCATAACCCATAACCCATAACCCATAACGCATAACGCATAACGCATAATGCACAACGCATATCGCATAACGCATAACGCATAACGCATAACGCATTACGCATAACTTATAACTCATAACTCATAACGCATAACGCATAACGCCTAACGCATAACGGATCACGCATAACGCATAAAGCATAACGCATAACGCATAACGCATAACGCATAGCGCATAACGCATAACGCATAACTCATAACGCATAACGCATTACGATTAACTTATAACTCATAACGCATAACGCATAACGCATAACGCATAACGCATTACGCATAACTTATAACTCATAACGAATAACGCAAAATGCATAACTCATAAAGCATAACGCATAACCCATAACCCATAACGCAGAACGCATAACGCATAACGCATAACGCATAACGTACAACGCACAACACACAACGCATAACGCATATCGCATAACGCATAATGCATATCGCATAACGCATAACGCATTACGGATAACGCACAAAGCATAACGCATAAGGCATAACGCATAACGCATAGCGCATAACTCATAACCCATAACACATAACGCATAACGCATAACGCATAATGTTCGCGCACGGAGTCGTGATTTCGGAGGGTGGCTTAGGTCGTGTAAGAATGAAGTGTTCACTATGCACAAAACGTTTATTAGGCTCACTTGCACAATGATCGCGAACGCACGCAAATTATTGACCTGATCACGCACAAAGAAAACGCAATACGCAACTTGAAGGCAAACGATAAAAGGTACCGGATGACGCGATGGTATAAAGGTGTTGTCTTTATAAACGCTACGACGGTTGTGTCGAGACGGTGTTTCGAAAAACTACAGCTGATCGCCGTGTGCTCGCGACCGTTAGCTCGGTCGCGTATGACGTCACGCAGGCATAGGTGCTCCGCGGTGAACGCCGTGTGTTATGATTACGCACGGTGATGAAAACAATGGTTTTCGGCGCGTTGCCGATACATTTACCGCCCGCCTTGCCGAATAAGTAATTCGGCAACAGTACCGAATTAGAAGGATTTAAATTACAGATGATCGGAATCAGATTTTTCGGTGATAGCTGTCTCAACCGGTAGTGGACACAGCTTGGCTATAGGCCGCTTAAGGATGCCGCTTTGGGTTCGCACGGTCATGACGCGTGTCAGGCCGTCGGCACCGGGGTGCGCTTCGGTAACGCGGCCAAGAGGCCATTTCGACGGGGGGAGCCGTTCATCCTTCACAAGGACCATTGTTCCGACGGGAAGATTTTCCCGCCGTTCGCGCCATTTCCCGGACGTGTGGAATCTGTGTAGGTACTCCGTTGACCACCGATGCCAGACGTGATCGAGGAGTTGTCGAAGTCGTTGCCACCGGGACAGACGCGTTGTCGGCAGCGAACTCAGGTCCGGTTCCGGTAACGCGGTGAGAGCGCTTCCTATAAGGAAGTGCCCAGGGGTAAGCGCGGACAAATCTGAGGCATCGTCGGAGAGGGGACACAACGGCCGCGAGTTGAGTACCGATTCGACCTGCGTTAACAGCGTCGCGAATTCCTCGAACGTGAGACTCGCGTCGCCGGCCACGCGACGCAAGTGATGCTTCATGGATTTTACTGCTGCCTCCCATTTTCCGCCGAAATGCGGGGCAGACGGAGGGTTGAACCGCCACTGGGTGCCGTCGTTCGCAAGCGCGTCAGCGATATTTGGGCTCTGTCGGATGGTTTGCTTAAACAGTCGGCGCAACTCGGCATCGGCACCGACGAAATTTGTCCCACAGTCGCTCGTAAGCGTGCGACTGATGCCGCGTCGGCTGATGAACCGCTTGTACGCAGCGATGAAGGCGTCCGCAGTATAATCCGACACGAGCTCTAGATGGACCGCTCCTGTCGCGAAGCAGACGAACACGGCAACAAATGCCTTTTGAATTTTACCGCCGCGACCGGAATTGAGTTTTAATTTGAACGGTCCGGCGTAGTCTACTCCTGCGTGAAGAAAGGCGCGAGATCGAGTTACGCGGCGGGCTGGTAACTGACCGATCAGCTGTTCACATGTGCGCCCCCGGTTTCGAACGCAGATGACGCATTGGTTGACGAGCTTTCGAACCGGGCTGCGCCCCCCGATCACCCAATATTCTTGACGAAGACGCGCGAGCGTCAGCTGTGCGCCACCGTGAAGTACTGCAAGATGTGCGTGGCGCATCGCGAGAATGGAGAAGGGTGCTGTTCGCGGAAGGATGATTGGATGAGTACGGTCCACATCCCAGTTTGCGTTTTGGAGACGACCGCCTACCCTTAATGTGCCGTCAGTGTCGATGAATGGTGTTAACTTATGCATTAGACTGCTTCGAGACACGTGGTGATGCTTACGCAGCGCGGCAAGCTCGTCCTGAAAGTATTCTGCCTGCGTCTGTTGAACGCAGACGAGGCGCGCGCGGTCGAGCTCGGCGGTACCGAGGGGTGTGTGTGCAGATCGGTCGTCTCGCGGTTGCCGAAATCGTGCGATCGCGCGGAGGCACCACGCGATAACGCGTATTAATCGAGTGAGTGACGAGAACGCCTGAACAGGTATCCACGGAGTGTGGATCGTTGCGAGATGAGAGGTCACAACGATGCTGGAGTTGCGCGCTTCGAGATCAATTTGTGGATCGGGCGACAGCATCTCAACTGGCCAAGAGGGCGACGGGTTCGCTAGCCAAGTTGGGCCCCTCCACCAGATGGAGGCGTCGACGAGGATCTGCGGAGTTGCTCCGCGCGACGCGAGGTCCGCAGGGTTGTCGCAGCCCGGGACGTGATGCCACATCGCGTCTGGAACTAGTTCTTTTATTTTGAGAACGCGGTTCTGAACATAGTCCTTCCATCTGGAGGGGTGGCCCCGTATCCATGCTAGCGCCACGGACGAGTCAGTCCAGAGATGAACCGGTACCCCGTGAAGGTCGAGCGCTTCACGGACGTGCGCGACGAGACGTGCGAGTAACACTCCGGCGGTGAGTTCGAGTCGGGGAATCGTGACGCGTTTCAAGGGGGCTACGCGTGTTTTCGCGGTTAACATTGCGACGCTGATCGCGTCGTCGTCGTGTCTCGATCTAATATACGCGACCGCACCCATGGCGAGGTTAGACGCGTCGGCAAAGCCGTGGAGTTCGAGGGCGTCGTTGTCAAGCGATGCTCCGATCCAACGAGGCAGAGATGTGGCGGGAAGATGGACCAGGGAATTCGCGTACTGACCCCATCGCGACGCGAAATCGTCCGGTAGGGGCTCGTCCCATCCTAATCCGCGCGTCCACAGCTCCTGCATTAAAATTTTCCCGGTTACCGTTACGGGCGCGATCCACCCTAGGGGGTCGTAGAGGGTCGCGATGACGCTTAATACGGAGCGTTTGGTCACGCTGGCTTTCTCGGCGGGGTCGAAATTGAATCGGAAGCTATCGTTGGTGACATTCCAGTAGAGCCCTAGTGCTTTGTACATGAGGCTGTCGGTAAGTTCTCGCTTGTCGGAGGCTCGCAGAGCGTCGCGAGGGAGGTCGGCGAGGAGTTCGGGATCAGATGCGATCCACTTTCGCAGACGAAAGCCGCCCGCCGTCGCCAACTGGTTTAGCTGCTCAATTTTAGCCCGACCTTCTTCGATACTTGCGGCACCTGAGAGTATATCGTCGACGTAGATTTCCGAGCGAAGTATAGGCGCGGCGAGCGGATACCGGTCTCCCTCGTCGTTGACGAGCTGTTGAACGCATCGAAGCGCCTGGAAGGGCGCGCATTTGAGACCGTAGGTGACCGTAGTTAAGGCGTATTCGACGATGGGGCTCGAAGAATCGCGGCGCCATACGATTCGCTGGAACGCGTGATCGTCACGATGTATCGACACCTGTCGATACATTTTCTCGATGTCCGTGGCGAACGCAAACGGGTGTAGGCGCCAGCGAAGTATGACGTCCGCGAGTTCGTTTTGTAATTTCGCGCCGGAATACAGACAATCGTTTAATGAGATGCCGGTCTTGGAACGGGAGGATCCATTAAACACGACGCGGATCTTCGAGTCGCGAAAAACTCCGTGATGCGGGAGATAATACGCGGGCGAGAAATTCCGTTCGGTTTCAGTAATCGGACGCATGTGACCGAGGTTTTCGTACTCGTCTAGAAATGACGCGTAAGCGCGATGCAGCGCGGGTTCGTGGACGAAGCGGCTCTCCGTTCGCGAAAGTACTCGGAGCGCGGTAGCGCGGGAATCCCCGAGGGCGCGTGGGTCGCGTTCGAACGGGAGCCGGACTATGTACCGGCCACTCGCGTCGCGCGAGTGCGTGGCTCGAAAATGCATCTCACATTTCTCCTCGGCCGGAGTCAGGATCGGTTGTTGTGGGGCTGCGAAGTCTTCTTGCTCCCAGAATCGCTGCATGAGGGTGAGAAGTTCGTCGTCGATCGAGCTCTGGAGGCTGGCCTTGGCGTGTCCCGAGTGACTGGTCGGGAGCGAAGATACGGCACCCGTGAGGATCCATCCGAGCGTTGTGAGCTGCGCCGTCGGATGGTCCTCTGGGCCTCGTTTGATGTCCGGTAGAAGAATTCTACTATGGATATCCGCTCCGAGGATGACATCGATACGCCTCGCGCCGAGGAAGTCCGGGTCGGCGAGATCCAGGCCTCGGATATGAGGCCACATTTCGGAGTTGAGCTGGATTCCTGGTGCATAATTTGTGAGCTTCGCGAGAATGAACGCGGTTACCTCGTATTGGATGGCCCGATTGATGGCTGAGGTAATGGTCAAGTTCGCCGATCCTCGAGTGACGAGGGTCCTCCCGGCTCCAATGCCTTGGATGGGCAACGACGATGCGCGACGGGGAAGTCGAAGCTGCTGCACGAGCGCGTCTCGAACGAACGAAATCTCAGAACCGGAGTCGAGAAGCGCGCGTGCGACGAACTCTTCACCGCTGGGAGCGACGATTTTGACGAGCGCGGTTCCGAGAAGAGTGCAGAGCTGATGATCCGCGGTGGGAACGGAGGCTGCACAGAGCGCGGTGGCTGGTACGGATGCGGAATCGTGTTGCTCCGGCGGTGCAATCGTGGATGTCGTCGGTTCGTGAAGTGACGAATGGTGACGAGCGCCGCATGTGGTGCATCTTCTTGAGGAACGGCACTCGGCTCGAGGATGTTTCCCCAAACAGTTAAAACAGAGATGATTATCTCGAATCGTCTCCTTCCGCGCTGGCGTTGACTTTGCCTTGTACTCTGGGCACGCTCCAATGTAGTGACGTTCTTTACAGAGCACGCACGGTGATGAAGACGAGGCGGTGTGGAGAGCAAGGACGGGCTTGGCTCGTTTGGTCGCCTGGCCAGAGGTGGAGGGAATCAGACGCTCGACGGATTCGAGTGCTCGAACGCGGCCGAGAATGAAAGTCTCGAGCGTGGAGAACGATGGAAGGGCCGAGTCGTCTCCGAGGATGATCTCCCACGCTCGTAAGGACTCAGGATCCATGCGACGGGTCACCCAATAGACGAGAATCGGATCCCACTCCTTGACATTACATCCTAGGCTTGTAAGGGCGCTTGTTGCCGCACGTACGGTGTTGTAAAGCCGCTTGAGTTCAACGCCCGATTCGGAGGTTAGGCGTTCTAATGAAAACAGTGAGTCGAGACGTATGTCGACGAGAACGCGCTTGTTTTCATAACGGTCGGTGATGACCTTCCACGCGGGTTTAAAATTCTCCTCCGTAACGGCGACGCCGGCAATCAACTCGCTCGCTTCTCCACTCAGACACATCTTCAGGTATTGAAGTTTTTCGACGCTGGGGATGCTGGAATTGTTTATCACCATGGAATTGAAGAGATCTCTGAAAGAAATCCATTCACGGTATTCACCGCTGAATTTCGGCAAGTCGATGCGCGGCAAACGCCGCGTGTTTGGAACGCCGGTCAGTCCGCTGGTCGACTCTTCCTTTGAATTCGCGGCTTCCGTTTGTAAAATCTCCTGGAGCTCTTCTTGGAGAGCGGCGTAGGAGGAGATGTATGCCTCCTCACATAGTGCACGCGCGTCTTGAGCGACGTAGGTAGCTACGTCGCTGCCCTTCTCTCCGGTAGTTGGGATGAGATCGTGTTGAGCTTGGAATTTCTCCCAATTTCGCTCCAGCGTATTAAGTCTCGCACGAAGATGGTGCGAGGTGCGCTGGTCCGCGCTCGCCTTTTTTGCGTTGGTTGCCGCCCGCGAGATGAGCCCGAACAGCTCGAGTTGACGACGTATGTAGTCCGATGTCGTCGACATCTTAACCCTTTTCGAGACGTTGGACACTGCTTAAACTTCCGAAGGGGGTTCACGCTTCCGAACTTTACCGGTGGAGATAAAATCCGGCTCGAAGGACCAAAAATAATGTTCGCGCACGGAGTCGTGATTTCGGAGGGTGGCTTAGGTCGTGTAAGAATGAAGTGTTCACTATGCACAAAACGTTTATTAGGCTCACTTGCACAATGATCGCGAACGCACGCAAATTATTGACCTGATCACGCACAAAGAAAACGCAATACGCAACTTGAAGGCAAACGATAAAAGGTACCGGATGACGCGATGGTATAAAGGTGTTGTCTTTATAAACGCTACGACGGTTGTGTCGAGACGGTGTTTCGAAAAACTACAGCTGATCGCCGTGTGCTCGCGACCGTTAGCTCGGTCGCGTATGACGTCACGCAGGCATAGGTGCTCCGCGGTGAACGCCGTGTGTTATGATTACGCACGGTGATGAAAACAATGGTTTTCGGCGCGTTGCCGATACACATAATGCACAACGCATAACGCATAACGCATAACGCATAACGCATAACGCATAACGCATAACGCGTAACGCATAACGTATAACTCATAACGCATAACGCATAAAGCATAACGCAACACGCATAACGCATAACGCATAACGCATATCGCATAAATCATAACGCTAACGCATAACGTATAACGTATAACGCATAACGCATAACGCATAACGCATAACGCATAATGCACAACGCATAACAAATACCGCATAACGTATAACGCAAAACGCATAACGCATAACGCATAACTCATAAAGCATAACGCATAACCCATAACCCATAACGCAGAACGCATAACGCATAACGCATAACGCATAACGTACAACGCACAACACACAACGCATAACGCATATCGCATAACGCATAATGCATATCGCATAACGCATAACGCATTACGGATAACGCACAAAGCATAACGCATAAGGCATAACGCATAACGCATAGCGCATAACTCATAACCCATAACACATAACGCATAACGCATAACGCATAATGCACAACGCATAACGCATAACGCATAACGCATAACGCATAACGCATAACGCATAACGCATAACGCATAACGCATAACGCATAACGCGTAACGCATAACGTATAACTCATAACGCATAACGCATAAAGCATAACGCAACACGCATAACGCATAACGCATAACGCATATCGCATAAATCATAACGCTAACGCATAACGTATAACGTATAACGCATAACGCATAACGCATAACGCATAACGCATAACGCATAACGCATAACGCATAACGCATAACGCATATCGCATAACTTATAACGCAAAACGCATAACGCAAAATGCATAACGCATAAAGCAAAACGCATAACGCATAACGCACAACGCATAACGCATAACGCATATCGCATAACGTGTAACGCAAAACGCATATCGCATAACGCATAACGCAAAAGGCATAACGCATAACGCATAACGCGTAACGCATAACGCATAACGCATAACGCATAACGCATAACGCATAACGCATAACGCATAACTTATAACTCATAAATCATAACGCATAACGCATAACGCCTAACGTATAACGCAAAACGCATAACGCATAACGCATAACGCATAACGCATAACGCATAACGCATAACGCATGGCGCATAACGCAAAATGCATAACGCATAACGCATAACCCATAACCCATAACGCATAACGCATAATGCACAACGCACAACGCACAACGCATAACGCATAGCGCATAACGCATAATGCATAACGCATAACGCATAACGCATAACGCATAAAGCATAACGCATAACGGATCACGCATAACGCATAAAGCGTAACGCATAACGCATAACGCATAACACATAACGCATAACGCATAACGCATAACGCATAACGCATAACGCATAACGCATAACGCGTAACGCATAACGCATAACGCATAACGCATAACGCATAACGCATAACGCATAACTTATAACTCATAAATCATAACGCATAACGCATAACGCCTAACGTATAACGCAAAACGCATAACGCATAACGCATAACGCATAACGCATAACGCATAACGCATAACGCATGGCGCATAACGCAAAATGCATAACGCATAACGCATAACCCATAACCCATAACGCATAACGCATAATGCACAACGCATATCGCATAACGCATAACGCATAACGCATAACGCATTACGCATAACTTATAACTCATAACTCAGAACGCATAACGCATAACGCCTAACGTATAACGCAAAACGCATAACGCATAACTCATAACGCATAACGCATAACGCATAACGCATAACGCATGGCGCATAACACAAAATGCATAACGCATAACGCATAACCCATAACCCATAACCCATAACGCATAACGCATAACGCATAATGCACAACGCATATCGCATAACGCATAACGCATTACGCATAACTTATAACTCATAACTCATAACGCATAACGCATAACGCCTAACGCATAACGGATCACGCATAACGCATAAAGCATAACGCATAACGCATAACGCATAACGCATAGCGCATAACGCATAACGCATAACTCATAACGCATAACGCATTACGCATAACTTATAACTCATAACGCATAACGCATAACGCATAACGCATAACGCATTACGCATAACTTATAACTCATAACGAATAACGCAAAATGCATAACTCATAAAGCATAACGCATAACCCATAACCCATAACGCAGAACGCATAACGCATAACGCCTAACGCATAACGTACAACGCACAACACACAACGCATAACGCATATCGCATAACGCATAATGCATATCGCATAACGCATAACGCATTACGGATAACGCACAAAGCATAACGCATAAGGCATAACGCATAGCGCATAGCGCATAACTCATAACCCATAACACATAACGCATAACGCATAACGCATAATGCACAACGCATAACGCATAACGCGTAACGCATAACGCATAACGCATAACGCATAACGCATAACGCATAACGCATAACGCATAACGCATAACGCATAACGCATAACGCGTAACGCATAACGTATAACTCATAACGCATAACGCATAAAGCATAACGCAACACGCATAACGCATAACGCATAAAGCATAACGCATAACGCATAACGCATAACGCATAGCGCATAACTCATAACCCATAACCCATAACGCATAACGCATAACGCATAATGCACAACGCATAACGCATAACGCATAACGCATAACGCATAACGCATTACGCATAACTTATAACTCATAACGAATAACGCAAAATGCATAACTCATTAAGCATAACGCATAACCCATAACCCATAACGCAGAACGCATAACGCATAACGCATAAAGCATAACACATAACGCATAACGCATAACACATAACGCATAACGCATAACGTATAACGCAAAACGCATAGCGAATAACGCATAACGCATAACGCATAACACATAACGCATATCGCATAACACATAACGCTTAACGCATAACGTATAACTTATAACGCATAACGCATAACGCATAACGCATAACGCATAACGCATAACACATAACCCATAACCCATAACGCATAACGCACAACGCATAACGCATAATGCACAACGCATAACGCTAACGCATAACGTGTAACGTATAACGCATAACGCATAACGCATAACGCATAGCGCATAACGCATAACGAATACCGCATAACGTATAACGCAAAACGCATAACGCATAACGCATAACGCAAAAGGCATAACGCATAACGCATAACGCATAACGCATAACGCGTAAGGCATAACGCATAACGCATAACGCATAACGCATAACGCATAACGCATAACGCATAACACATAACCCATAACCCATAACGCATAACGCACAACGCATAACGCATAATGCACAACGCATAACGCTAACGCATAACGTATAACGTATAACGCATAACGCATAACGCATAACGCATAACGCATAACGCATATCGCATAACGTATAACGCAAAACGCATAACGCATAACGCATAACGCATAACGCGTAAAGCATAACGCATAACGCATAACGCAAAATGCATAACGCATAAAGCAAAACGCATAACGCATAACGCACAACGCATAACGCATAACGCATATCGCATAACGTGTAACGCAAAACGCATATCGCATAACGCATAAGGCAAAAGTCATAACGCATAACGTTAACGCATAACGCATAACGCCTAACGCAAAACGAATCTCGCATAACGCATAAAGCATAACCCGTAACGCATAACGCATGACGCACAACGCACAACGCACAACGCATAACGCATAGCGCATAGCGCATAACGCATAATGCACAACGCATAACGCATAACGCATAACGCATTACGCATAACTTATAACTCATAACGAATAACGCTAAATGCATAACTCATAAAGCATAACGCATAACCCATAACCCATAACGCAGAACGCATAACGCATAACGCATAACGCAGAACGCAGAACCCACAACGTACAACGCACAACGCATAACGCATAACGCATAACGCATAATGCATAACTCATAACGCATAACGCATAAAGCATAACGCATAACGCATAACGCATAATGCACAACGCATAACGCATAACGCATAACGCATAACGCCTAACGCATAACGAATCACGCATAACGCATAAAGCATAACCCATAACGCATAACGCATAACGCACAACGCACAACGCACAACGCATAACGCATAGCGCATAGCGCATAACGCATAATGCATAACGCATAACGCATAACGCATAACGCATAAAGCATAACGCATAACGCATAACGCATAACGCATAGCGCATAACTCATAACCCATAACCCATAACGCATAACGCATAACGCATAATGCACAACGCATAACGCATAACGCAGAACGCAGAACGCAGAACGCAAAACGCACAACGCACAACGCATAACGCATAACGCATAACGCATAATGCATAACGCATAACGCATAACGCATAACGCATAACGCACAAAGCATAACGCATAACGCATAACGCATAACGCATAGCGCATAACTCATAACCCATAACCCATAACGCATAACGCATAACGCATAACGCACAACTCACAACGCACAACGCATAACGCATAGCGCATAACGCATAATGCATAACGCATAACGCATAACGCATAAAGCATAACGCATAACGCATAACGCATAATGCACAACGCATAACGCATAACGCATAACGCATAACGCATAACGCATAACGCATAACGCATTACGCATAACTTATAACTCATAACGAATAACGCAAAATGCATAACTCATAAAGCATAACGTATATCGCATAAAACATAACGCTTAACGCTTAACGTAAAACGCATAACGCATAACGCATAACGCATAACGCATAACGCATAACGCATAACGCATAACGCATAACGCATGACGCATAACGCATAACGCATAACGCATAACGCATAACGCATAACGCATAACGCATAACGCATAACGCATAACGCATAACGCATAACGCATAACGCATAACGCATAACGCATAACGCATAACGCATAACGCATAACGCATAACGCATAACGTATAACACATAACCTATAACCCATAACGCATAACGCACAACGCATAACGCATAATGCACAACGCATAACGCTAACGCATAACGTATAACGTATAACGCATAACGCATAACGCATAACGCATAACGCATAACGCATAACGCATATCGCATAACGTATAACGCAAAACGCATAACGCATAACGCATAACGCGTAAAGCATAACGCATAACGCATAACGCAAAATGCATAACGCATAAAGCAAAACGCATAACGCATAACGCACAACGCATAACGCATAACGCATATCGCATAACATGTAACGCAAAACGCATATCGCATAACGCATAACGCAAAAGTCATAACGCATAACGTTAACGCATAACGCATAACGCCTAACGCATAACGAATCACGCATAACGCATAAAGCATAACCCATAACGCATAACGCATAACGCACAACGCACAACGCACAACGCATAACGCATAGCGCATAGCGCATAACGCATAATGCATAACGCATAACGCATAACGCATAACGCATAACGCATAACGCATAACGCATAACGCATAACGCATAGCGCATAACTCATAACCCATAACCCATAACGCATAACGCATAACGCATAATGCACAACGCATAACGCATAACGCATAACGCATAACGCATAACGCATTACGCATAACTTATAACCCATAACGAATAACGCTAAATGCATAACTCATAAAGCATAACGCATAACCCATAACCCATAACGCAGAACGCATAACGCATAACGCATAACGCAGAACGCAGAACCCACAACGCACAACGAACAACGCATAACGCATAACGCATAATGCATAACGCATAACGCATAACGAATAACGCATAACGCACAAAGCTTAACGCATAACGCATAACGCATAACGCATAGCGCATAACTCATAACCCATAACCCATAACGCATAACGCATAACGCATAACGCATAACGCACAACGCACAACGCATAACGCATAGCGCATAACGCATAATGCATAACGCATAACGCATAACGCATAACGCATAAAGCATAACGCATAACGCATAACGCATAATGCACAACGCATAACGCATAACGCATAACGCATAACGCATAACGCATTACGCATAACTTATAACTCATAACGAATAACGCAAAATGCATAACTCATAACGCATAACGCAAAAGTCATAACGCATAACGTTAACGCATAACGCATAACGCCTAACGCATAACGAATCACGCATAACGCATAAAGCATAACCCATAACGCATAACGCATAACGCACAACGCACAACGCACAACGCATAACGCATAGCGCATAGCGCATTACGTATAACTTATAACGCATAACGCATAACGCATAACGCATAACGCATAACGCATAACCCATAACGCATAACGCATAACGCATAATGCACAACGCATAACAAATACCGCATAACGTATAACGCAAAACGCATAACGCATAACGCATAACGCATAACGCAAAACGCATAACGCATAACGCATAACGCATAACGCATAACGCATAACGCAAAAGGCATAACGCATAACCCATAACGCATAACGCATAACGCAAAACGCATAACGCATAACGCATAACGCATAACGCATAACGCATAACGCAAAACGCATAACGCATAACGCATAACGCATAACGCGTAAAGCATAACGCAAAATGCATAACGCATAAAGCAAAATGCATAACGCATAACGCACAACGCATAACGCATAACGCATAACGCATATCGCATAACGTGTAACGCAAAACGCATAACGCATAACGCAAAAGGCATAACGCATAACGTTAACGCATAACGCATAACGCCTAACGCATAACGAATCACGCATAACGCATAAAGCATAACCCATAACGCATAACGCATAACGCACAACGCACAACGCATAACGCATAACGCATAGCGCATAACGCATAATGCATAACGCATAACGCATAACGCATTACGCATTACGCATAACGCATAACGCATAACGCAAAAGGCATAACGCATAACACATAACGCATAACGCATAACGCAAAACGCATAACGCATAACGCATAACGCATAACGCATAACGCATATCGCATAACGCATAACGCATAACGCATAACACATAACCCATAACCCATAACGCATAACGCACAACGCATAAGGCATAATGCACAACGCATAACGCATAACGCATAACGCATAACGCATAATGCACAACGCATAACGAATACCTCATAACGCATAACGCATAACGCATAACGCATAACGCATAACGCATAACACATAACCCATAACCCATAACGCATAACGCACAACGCATAACGCATAATGCACAACGCATAACGCATAACGCATAACGCATAACGCATAATGCACAACGCATAACGAATACCTCATAATGTATAACGCAAAACGCATAGCGCATAACGCATAACGCATAACGCATAACGCATAAAGCATAACGCATAACGCATAACGCATAACGCATAGCGCATAACTCCTAACCCATAACCCATAACGCATAACGCATAACGCATAATGCACAACGCATAACGCATAACGCATAACGCATAACGCATAACGCATAACACATAACGCATATCGCATAACACATAACGCTTAACGCATAACACATATCGCATATCGCATAAAACATAACGCTTAACGCATAACGCATAACGCAAAACGCATAACGCATATCGCATAACGCATAACGCAAAAGGCATAACGCATAACGTTAACGCATAACGCATAACGCCTAACGCATAACGAATCACGCATAACGCATAACGCATAACGCATAACGCATAACGCATAACGCATAATGCACAACGCATAACGCATAACGCAGAACGCAGAACGCAAAACGCACAACGCACAACGCATAACGCATAACGCATAACGCATAACGCATAACGCATAACGCATAACGCATAACGCACAAAGCATAATGCATAACGCATAACGCATAACGCATAACGCATAGCGCATAACTCATAACCCATAACCCATAACGCATAACGCATAACGCATAACGCACAACGCACAACGGATAACGCATAGCGCATAACGCATAATGCATAACGCATAACGCATAACGCATAACGCATAACGCATAAAGCATAAAGCATAACGCATAACGCATAACGCATAATGCACAACGCATAACGCATAACGCATAACGCATAACGCATAACGCATTACGCATAACTTATAACTCATAACGAATAACGCAAAATGCATAACTCATCAAGCATAACGTATATCGCATAAAACATAACGCTTAACACTTAACGAAAAACGCATAACGCATAACGCATAACGCATAACGCATAACGCATAACGCATAACGCATAACGCATAACGCATAACGCATAACGCATAACGCATAACGCATAACGCATAACGCATAACGCATAACGCATAACGCATAACTCATAACGCATAACGCATAACGCATAACGCATAACGCATTACGCATTACGCATAACGCATAACGCATAACGCAAAAGGCATAACGCATAACACATAACGCATAACGCATAACGCAAAACGCATAACGCATAACGCATAACGCATAACGCATAACGCATAACGCATAACGCATAACGCATAACGCATAATACATAACCCATAACCCATAACGCATAACGCACAACGCATAAGGCATAATGCACAACGCATAACGCATAACGCATAACGCATAACGCATAATGCACAACGCATAACGAATACCTCATAACGCATAACGCATAACGCATAACGCATAACGCATAACGCATAACGCATAACACATAACCCATAACCCATAACGCATAACGCACAACGCATAACGCATAATGCACAACGCATTACGCATAACGCATAACGCATAACGCAAAAGGCATAACGCATAACACATAACGCATAACGCATAACGCAAAACGCATAACGCATAACGCATAACGCATAACGCATAACGCATAACGCATAACGCATAACGCATAACGCATAATACATAACCCATAACCCATAACGCATAACGCACAACGCATAAGGCATAATGCACAACGCATAACGCATAACGCATAACGCATAACGCATAATGCACAACGCATAACGAATACCTCATAACGCATAACGCATAACGCATAACGCATAACGCATAACGCATAACGCATAACACATAACCCATAACCCATAACGCATAACGCACAACGCATAACGCATAATGCACAACGCATAACGCATAACGCATAACGCATAACGCATAATGCACAACGCATAACGAATACCTCATAATGTATAACGCAAAACGCATAGCGCATAACGCATAACGCATAACGCATAACGCATAACGCAAAACGCATAACGCATAACGCATAACGCATAACGCATAACGCATAACGCATAACGCATAACGCATAACGCATTACGCATAACGCATAACGCAAAAGGCATAACGCATAACGCATAACGCATAACGCATAACGCATAACGCATAACGCATAACGCATAACGCATAACGCATAATGCACAACGCATAACGCATAACGCAGAACGCAGAACGCAAATCGCACAACGCACAACGCATAACGCATAACGCATAACGCATAACGCATAATGCATAACGCATTACGCATAACGCATAACGCATAACGCACAAAGCATAACGCATAACGCATAACGCATAACGCATAGCGCATAACTCATAACCCATAACCCATAACGCATATCGCATAACGCATAACGCACAACGCACAACGCATAATGCATAGCGCATGACGCATAATGCATAACGCATAACGCATAACGCATAACGCATAACGCATAAAGCATAAAGCATAACGCATAACGCATAACGCATAATGCACAACGCATAACGCATAACGCATAACGCATAACGCATAACGCATTACGCATAACTTATAACTCATAACGAATAACGCAAAATGCATAACGCATCAAGCATAACGTATATCGCATAAAACATAACGCTTAACGCTTAACGTCAAACGCATAACGCATAACGCATAACGCATAACGCATAACGCATAACGCATAACGCATAACGCATAACGCATAACGCATAACGCATAACGCATAACGCATAACGCATAACGCATAGCGCATAACGCATAACGCATAACGCATAACGCATAACGCATAACGTATAACGCATATCGCATAACGTATAACGCATAACGCATAACGCATAACACATAACGCATAACGCATAACGCATAACGCAGAACGCAGAACGCATAATGCACAACGCATAACGAATACCTCATAACGTATAACGCAAAACGCATAGCGAATAACGCATAACGCATAACGCATAACACATAACGCATATCGCATAAAACATAACGCTTAACGCATTACGTATAACTTATAACGCATAACGCATAACGCATAACGCATAACGCATAACGCATAACCCATAACGCATAACGCATAACGCATAATGCACAACGCATAACAAATACCGCATAACGTATAACGCAAAACGCATAACGCATAACGCATAACGCAAAACGCATAACGCATAACGCATAACGCATAACGCATAACGCATAACGCATAACGCATAACGCATTACGCATAACGCATAACGCATAACGCAAAAGGCATAACGCATAACACATAACGCATAACGCATAACGCAAAACGCATAACGCATAACGCATAACGCATAACGCATAACGCATAACGCATAACGCATAACGCATAACGCATAACACATAACCCATAACCCATAACGCATAACGCATAACGCACAACGCACAACGCACAACGCATAACGCATAGCGCATAACGCATAATGCATAACGCATAACGCATAACGCATAACGCATAAAGCATAACGCATAACGCATAACGCATAACGCATAACGCATAGCGCATAACTCATAACCCATAACCCATAACGCATAACGCATAACGCATAATGCACAACGCATAACGCATAACGCATAACGCATAACGCATAACGCATAACACATAACGCATATCGCATAACACATAACGCTTAACGCATAACGTATAACTTATAACGCATAACGCATAACGCATAACGCATAACGCATAACGCATAACACATAACCCATAACCCATAACGCATAACGCACAACGCATAACGCATAATGCACAACGCATAACGCTAACGCATAACGTATAACGTATAACGCATAACGCATAACGCATAACGGATAACGCATAGCGCATAACGCATAATGCATAACGCATAACGCATAACGCATAACGCATAACGCATAAAGCATAAAGCATAACGCATAACGCATAACGCATAATGCACAACGCATAACGCATAACGCATAACGCATAACGCATAACGCATTACGCATAACTTATAACTCATAACGAATAACGCAAAATGCATAACTCATCAAGCATAACGTATATCGCATAAAACATAACGCTTAACACTTAACGTAAAACGCATAACGCATAACGCATAACGCATAACGCATAACGCATAACGCATAACGCATAACGCATAACGCATAACGCATAACGCATAACGCATAACGCATAACGCATAACGCATAACGCATAACGCATAACGCATAACTCATAACGCATAACGCATAACGCATAACGCAAAAGGCATAACGCATAACACATAACGCATAACGCATAACGCAAAACGCATAACGCATAACGCATAACGCATAACGCATAACGCATAACGCATAACGCATAACGCATAACGCATAACGCATAATACATAACCCATAACCCATAACGCATAACGCACAACGCATAAGGCATAATGCACAACGCATAACGCATAACGCATAACGCATAACGCATAATGCACAACGCATAACGAATACCTCATAACGCATAACGCATAACGCATAACGCATAACGCATAACGCATAACACATAACCCATAACCCATAACGCATAACGCACAACGCATAACGCATAATGCACAACGCATAACGCATAACGCATAACGCATAACGCATAATGCACAACGCATAACGAATACCTCATAATGTATAACGCAAAACGCATAGCGCATAACGCATAACGCATAACGCATAACGCAAAACGCATAACGCATAACGCATACCGCATAACGCATAACGCATAACGCATAACGCATAACGCATAACGCATTACGCATAACGCATAACGCAAAAGGCATAACGCATAACGCATAACGCATAACGCATAACGCATAACGCATAACGCATAACGCATAACGCATAATGCACAACGCATAACGCATAACGCAGAACGCAGAACGCAAATCGCACAACGCACAACGCATAACGCATAACGCATAACGCATAACGCATAATGCATAACGCATTACGCATAACGCATAACGCACAACGCACAAAGCATAACGCATAACGCATAACGCATAACGCATAGCGCATAACTCATAACCCATAACCCATAACGCATATCGCATAACGCATAACGCACAACGCACAACGCATAATGCATAGCGCATGACGCATAATGCATAACGCATAACGCATAACGCATAACGCATAACGCATAAAGCATAAAGCATAACGCATAACGCATAACGCATAATGCACAACGCATAACGCATAACGCATAACGCATAACGCATAACGCATTACGCATAACTTATAACTCATAACGAATAACGCAAAATGCATAACGCATCAAGCATAACGTATATCGCATAAAACATAACGCTTAACGCTTAACGTCAAACGCATAACGCATAACGCATAACGCATAACGCATAACGCATAACGCATAACGCATAACGCATAACGCATAACGCATAGCGCATAACTCATAACCCATAACCCATAACGCATAACGCATAACGCATAATGCACAACGCATAACGCATAACGCAAAAGGCATAACGCATAACGTTAACGCATAACGCATAACGCCTAACGCATAACGAATCACGCATAACGCATAAAGCATAACCCATAACGCATAACGCATAACGCACAACGCACAACGCATAACGCATAACGCATAGCGCATAACGCATAATGCATAACGCATAACGCATAACGCATAACGCATAACGCATAACACATAACGCATATCGCATAAAACATAACGCTTAACGCATTACGTATAACTTATAACGCATAACGCATAACGCATAACGCATAACGCATAACGCATAACCCATAACGCATAACGCATAACGCATAATGCACAACGCATAACAAATACCGCATAACGTATAACGCAAAACGCATAACGCATAACGCATAACGCATAACGCATAACGCAAAACGCATAACGCATAACGCATAACGCATAACGCATAACGCATAACGCATAACGCATAACGCATTACGCATAACGCATAACGCATAACGCAAAAGGCATAACGCATAACACATAACGCATAACGCATAACGCAAAACGCATAACGCATAACGCATAACGCATAACGCATAACGCATAACGCATAACGCATAACGCATAACGCATAACACATAACCCATAACCCATAACGCATAACGCATAACGCACAACGCACAACGCACAACGCATAACGCATAGCGCATAACGCATAATGCATAACGCATAACGCATAACGCATAACGCATAAAGCATAACGCATAACGCATAACGCATAACGCATAACGCATAGCGCATAACTCATAACCCATAACCCATAACGCATAACGCATAACGCATAATGCACAACGCATAACGCATAACGCAAAAGGCATAACGCATAACGTTAACGCATAACGCATAACGCCTAACGCATAACGAATCACGCATAACGCATAAAGCATAACCCATAACGCATAACGCATAACGCACAACGCACAACGCATAACGCATAACGCATAGCGCATAACGCATAATGCATAACGCATAACGCATAACGCATAACGCATAAAGCATAACGCATAACGCATAACGCATAACGCATAGCGCATAACTCATAACCCATAACCCATAACGCATAACGCATAACGCATAATGCACAACGCATAACGCATAACGCATAACGCATAACGCATAACGCATAACGCATTACGCATAACTTATAACTCATAACGAATAACGCAAAATGCATAACTCATTAAGCATAACGCATAACCCATAACCCATAACGCAGAACGCATAACGCATAACGCATAACGCATAACGCATAACGCATAACGCATAACGCATAACGCATAACGTATAACTTATAACGCATAACGCATAACGCATAACGCATAACGCATAACGCATAACACATAACCCATAACCCATAACGCATAACGCACAACGCATAACGCATAATGCACAACGCATAACGCTAACGCATAACGTATAACGTATAACGCATAACGCACAACGCATAACGCATAACACATAACGCATAGCGCATAACGCATAACGAATACCGCATAACGTATAACGCAAAACGCATAACGCATAATGCATAACGCAAAAGGCATAACGCATAACGTTAACGCATAACGCATAACGCCTAACGCATAACGAATCACGCATAACGCATAAAGCATAACCCATAACGCATAACGCATAACGCACAACGCACAACGCATAACGCATAACGCATAACGCATAACGCATAACGCATAACGCATAACGCATAACGCATAACGCATAACGCATAACACATAACGCATATCGCATAAAACATAACGCTTAACGCATTACGTATAACTTATAACGCATAACGCATAACGCATAACGCATAACGCATAACGCATAACCCATAACGCATAACGCATAACGCATAATGCACAACGCATAACAAATACCGCATAACGTATAACGCAAAACGCATAACGCATAACGCATAACGCATAACGCATAACGCATAACGCATAACGCATAACGCATAACGCATAACGCATAACGCATAACGCATAACGCATTACGCATAACGCATAACGCATAACGCAAAAGGCATAACGCATAACACATAACGCATAACGCATAACGCAAAACGCATAACGCATAACGCATAACGCATAACGCATAACGCATAACGCATAACGCATAACGCAAAAGGCATAACGCATAACACATAACGCATAACGCATAACGCAAAACGCATAACGCATAACGCATAACGCATAACGCATAACGCATATCGCATAACGCATAACGCATAACGCATAACACATAACCCATAACCCATAACGCATAACGCACAACGCATAAGGCATAATGCACAACGCATAACGCATAACGCATAACGCATAACGCATAATGCACAACGCATAACGAATACCTCATAACGCATAACGCATAACGCATAACGCATAACGCATAACGCATAACACATAACCCATAACCCATAACGCATAACGCACAACGCATAACGCATAATGCACAACGCATAACGCATAACGCATAACGCATAACGCATAATGCACAACGCATAACGAATACCTCATAATGTATAACGCAAAACGCATAGCGCATAACGCATAACGCATAACGCATAACACATATCGCATATCGCATAAAACATAACGCTTAACGCATAACGCATAACGCAAAACGCATAACGCATATCGCATAACGCATAACGCAAAAGGCATAACGCATAACGTTAACGCATAACGCATAACGCCTAACGCATAACGAATCACGCATAACGCATAAAGCATAACCCATAACGCATAACGCATAACGCACAACGCACAACGCACAACGCATAACGCATAGCGCATAACGCATAATGCATAACGCATAACGCATAACGCATAACGCATAAAGCATAACGCATAACGCATAACGCATAACGCATAGCGCATAACTCCTAACCCATAACCCATAACGCATAACGCATAACGCATAATGCACAACGCATAACGCATAACGCATAACGCATAACGCATAACGCATAACACATAACGCATATCGCATAACACATAACGCTTAACGCATAACACATATCGCATATCGCATAAAACATAACGCTTAACGCATAACGCATAACGCATAACGCAAAACGCATAACGCATATCGCATAACGCATAACGCAAAAGGCGTAACGCATAACGTTAACGCATAACGCATAACGCCTAACGCATAACGAATCACGCATAACGCATAACGCATAACGCATAACGCATAACGCATAACGCATAACGCATAACGCATAATGCACAACGCATAACGCATAACGCAGAACGCAGAACGCAAAACGCACAACGCACAACGCATAACGCATAACGCATAACGCATAATGCATAACGCATAACGCATAACGCATAGCGCATAACTCATAACCCATAACCCATAACGCATAACGCATAACGCATAACGCACAACGCACAACGGATAACGCATAGCGCATAACGCATAATGCATAACGCATAACGCATAACGCATAACGCATAACGCATAAAGCATAAAGCATAACGCATAACGCATAACGCATAATGCACAACGCATAACGCATAACGCATAACGCATAACGCATAACGCATTACGCATAACTTATAACTCATAACGAATAACGCAAAATGCATAACTCATCAAGCATAACGTATATCGCATAAAACATAACGCTTAACACTTAACGTAAAACGCATAACGCATAACGCATAACGCATAACGCATAACGCATAACGCATAACGCATAACGCATAACGCATAACGCATAACGCATAACGCATAACGCATAACGTATAACGCATAACGCATAACGCATAACGCATAACTCATAACGCATAACGCATAACGCATAACGCATAACGCATTACGCATTACGCATAACGCATAACGCATAACGCAAAAGGCATAACGCATAACACATAACGCATAACGCATAACGCAAAACGCATAACGCATAACGCATAACGCATAACGCATAACGCATAACGCATAACGCATAACGCATAATACATAACCCATAACCCATAACGCATAACGCACAACGCATAAGGCATAATGCACAACGCATAACGCATAACGCATAACGCATAACGCATAATGCACAACGCATAACGAATACCTCATAACGCATAACGCATAACGCATAACGCATAACGCATAACGCATAACACATAACCCATAACCCATAACGCATAACGCACAACGCATAACGCATAATGCACAACGCATAACGCATAACGCATAACGCATAACGCATAATGCACAACGCATAACGAATACCTCATAATGTATAACGCAAAACGCATAGCGCATAACGCATAACGCATAACGCATAACGCAAAACGCATAACGCATAACGCATAACGCATAACGCATAACGCATAACGCATAACGCATAACGCATAACGCATTACGCATAACGCATAACGCAAAAGGCATAACGCATAACGCATAACGCATAACGCATAACGCATAACGCATAACGCATAACGCAAAACGCATAATGCACAACGCATAACGCATAACGCAGAACGCAGAACGCAAATCGCACAACGCACAACGCATAACGCATAACGCATAACGCATAACGCATAATGCATAACGCATTACGCATAACGCATAACGCATAACGCACAAAGCATAACGCATAACGCATAACGCATAACGCATAGCGCATAACTCATAACCCATAACCCATAACGCATATCGCATAACGCATAACGCACAACGCACAACGCATAATGCATAGCGCATGACGCATAATGCATAACGCATAACGCATAACGCATAACGCATAACGCATAAAGCATAAAGCATAACGCATAACGCATAACGCATAATGCACAACGCATAACGCATAACGCATAACGCATAACGCATAACGCATTACGCATAACTTATAACTCATAACGAATAACGCAAAATGCATAACGCATGAAGCATAACGTATATCGCATAAAACATAACGCTTAACGCTTAACGTCAAACGCATAACGCATAACGCATAACGCATAACGCATAACGCATAACGCATAACGCATAACGCATAACGCATAACGCATAACGCATAACGCATAGCGCATAACGCATAACGCATAACGCATAACGCATAACGCATAACGTATAACGCATATCGCATAACGTATAACGCATAACGCATAACGCATAACACATAACGCATAACGCATAACGCATAACGCATAACGCAGAACGCATAATGCACAACGCATAACGAATACCTCATAACGTATAACGCAAAACGCATAGCGAATAACGCATAACGCATAACGCATAACACATAACGCATATCGCATAAAACATAACGCTTAACGCATTACGTATAACTTATAACGCATAACGCATAACGCATAACGCATAACGCATAACGCATAACGCATAACGCATAACGCATAACGCATAATGCACAACGCATAACAAATACCGCATAACGTATAACGCAAAACGCATAACGCATAACGCATAACGCATAACGCAAAACGCATAACGCATAACGCATAACGCATAACGCATAACGCATAACGCATAACGCATTACGCATAACGCATAACGCATAACGCAAAAGGCATAACGCATAACACATAACGCATAACGCATAACGCAAAACGCATAACGCATAACGCATAACGGATAACGCATAACGCATAACGCATAACGCATAACGCATAACACATAACCCATAACCCATAACGCATAACGCATAACGCACAACGCACAACGCACAACGCATAACGCATAGCGCATAACGCATAATGCATAACGCATAACGCATAACGCGTAACGCATAAAGCATAACGCATAACGCATAACGCATAACGCATAACGCATAGCGCATAACTCATAACCCATAACCCATAACGCATAACGCATAACGCATAATGCACAACGCATAACGCATAACGCATAACGCATAACGCATAACGCATAACACATAACGCATATCGCATAACACATAACGCTTAACGCATAACGTATAACTTATAACGCATAACGCATAACGCATAACGCATAACGCATAACGCATAACACATAACCCATAACCCATAACGCATAACGCACAACGCATAACGCATAATGCACAACGCATAACGCTAACGCATAACGTATAACGTATAACGCATAACGCATAACGCATAACGCATAACGCATAACGCATAACGCATAATGCATAACGCATAACGAATACCGCATAACGTATAACGCAAAACGCATAACGCATAACGCATAACGCAAAAGGCATAACGCATAACGCATAACGCATAACGCATAACGCATAACGCATAACGCATAACGCATAACGCATAACGCATAACGCATAACGCATAACGCATAACGCATAACGCATAACGCATAACGCACAACGCACAACGCATAACGCATAGCGCATAGCGCATAACGCATAATGCATAACGCATAACGCATAACGCATAACGCATAAAGCATAACGCATAACGCATAACGCATAACGCATAGCGCATAACTCATAACCCATAACCCATAACGCATAACGCATAACGCATAATGCACAACGCATAACGCATAACGCATAACGCATAACGCATAATGCACAACGCATAACGCTAACGCATAACGTATAACGTATAACGCATAACGCATAACGCATAACGCATAACGCATAACGCATAACGCATAATGCATAACGCATAACGAATACCGCATAACGTATAACGCAAAACGCATAACGCATAACGCAAAAGGCATAACGCATAACGCATAACGCATAACGCATAACGCATAACGCATAACGCATAACGCATAATGCACAACGCATAACGCATAACGCAGAACGCAGAACGCAAAACGCACAACGCACAACGCATAACGCATAACGCATAACGCATAATGCATAACGCATTACGCATAACGCATAACGCATAACGCACAAAGCATAACGCATAACGCATAACGCATAACGCATAGCGCATAACTCATAACCCATAACCCATAACGCATAACGCATAACGCATAACGCACAACGCACAACGCATAATGCATAGCGCATGACGCATAATGCATAACGCATAACGCATAACGCATAACGCATAACGCATAAAGCATAAAGCATAACGCATAACGCATAACGCATAATGCACAACGCATAACGCATAACGCATAACGCATAACGCATAACGCATTACGCATAACTTATAACTCATAACGAATAACGCAAAATGCATAACTCATCAAGCATAACGTATATCGCATAAAACATAACGCTTAACGCTTAACGTCAAACGCATAACGCATAACGCATAACGCATAACGCATAACGCATAACGCATAACGCATAACGCATAACGCATAACGCATAACGCATAACGCATAACGCATAACGCATAACGCATAACGCATAGCGCATAACGCATAACGCATAACGCATAACGCATAACGCATAACGTATAACGCATATCGCATAACGTATAACGCATAACGCATAACGCATAACACATAACGCATAACGCATAACGCATAACGCATAACGCATAACGCATAACGCATAACGCATTACGCATAACTTATAACTCATAACGAATAACGCAAAATGCATAACGCATCAAGCATAACGTATATCGCATAAAACATAACGCTTAACGCTTAACGTCAAACGCATAACGCATAACGCATAACGCATAACGCATAACGCATAACGCATAACGCATAACGCATAACGCATAACGCATAACGCATAACGCATAACGCATAACGCATAGCGCATAACGCATAACGCATAACGCATAACGCATAACGCATAACGTATAACGCATATCGCATAACGTATAACGCATAACGCATAACGCATAACACATAACGCATAACGCATAACGCATAACGCATAACGCAGAACGCATAATGCACAACGCATAACGAATACCTCATAACGTATAACGCAAAACGCATAGCGAATAACGCATAACGCATAACGCATAACACATAACGCATATCGCATAAAACATAACGCTTAACGCATTACGTATAACTTATAACGCATAACGCATAACGCATAACGCATAACGCATAACGCATAACCCATAACGCATAACGCATAACGCATAATGCACAACGCATAACAAATACCGCATAACGTATAACGCAAAACGCATAACGCATAACGCATAACGCATAACGCAAAACGCATAACGCATAACGCATAACGCATAACGCATAACGCATAACGCATAACGCATAACGCATTACGCATAACGCATAACGCATAACGCAAAAGGCATAACGCATAACACATAACGCATAACGCATAACGCAAAACGCATAACGCATAACGCATAACGCATAACGCATAACGCATAACGCATAACACATAACCCATAACCCATAACGCATAACGCATAACGCACAACGCACAACGCACAACGCATAACGCATAGCGCATAACGCATAATGCATAACGCATAACGCATAACGCATAACGCATAAAGCATAACGCATAACGCATAACGCATAACGCATAACGCATAGCGCATAACTCATAACCCATAACCCATAACGCATAACGCATAACGCATAATGCACAACGCATAACGCATAACGCATAACGCATAACGCATAACACATAACGCATATCGCATAACACATAACGCTTAACGCATAACGTATAACTTATAACGCATAACGCATAACGCATAACGCATAACGCATAACGCATAACGCATAACACATAACCCATAACCCATAACGCATAACGCACAACGCATAACGCATAATGCACAACGCATAACGCTAACGCATAACGTATAACGTATAACGCATAACGCATAACGCATTACGCATAACGCATAACGCATAACGCATAATGCATAACGCATAACGAATACCGCATAACGTATAACGCAAAACGCATAACGCATAACGCATAACGCAAAAGGCATAACGCATAACGCATAACGCATAACGCATAACGCATAACGCATAACGCATAGCGCATAACTCATAACCCATAACCCATAACGCATAACGCATAACGCATAACGCATAACGCATAACGCATTACGCATAACTTATAACTCATAACGAATAACGCAAAATGCATAACTCATTAAGCATAACGCATAACCCATAACCCATAACGCAGAACGCATAACGCATAACGCATAACGCATAACGCATAACACATAACGCATATCGCATAACGCATAACGTATAACTTATAACGCATAACGCATAACGCATAACGCATAACGCATAACGCATAACACATAACCCATAACCCATAACGCATAACGCACAACGCATAACGCATAATGCACAACGCATAACGCTAACGCATAACGTATAACGTATAACGCATAACGCACAACGCATAACGCATAACACATAACGCATAGCGCATAACGCATAACGAATACCGCATAACGTATAACGCAAAACGCATAACGCATAATGCATAACGCAAAAGGCATAACGCATAACGTTAACGCATAACGCATAACGCCTAACGCATAACGAATCACGCATAACGCATAAAGCATAACCCATAACGCATAACGCATAACGCACAACGCACAACGCATAACGCATAACGCATAGCGCATAACGCATAACGCATAACGCATAACGCATAACGCATAACGCATAACGCATAACACATAACGCATATCGCATAAAACATAACGCTTAACGCATTACGTATAACTTATAACGCATAACGCATAACGCATAACGCATAACGCATAACGCATAACCCATAACGCATAACGCATAACGCATAATGCACAACGCATAACAAATACCGCATAACGTATAACGCAAAACGCATAACGCATAACGCATAACGCATAACGCAAAACGCATAACGCATAACGCATAACGCATAACGCATAACGCATAACGCATAACGCATAACGCATTACGCATAACGCATAACGCATAACGCAAAAGGCATAACGCATAACACATAACGCATAACGCATAACGCAAAACGCATAACGCATAACGCATAACGCATAACGCATAACGCATAACGCATAACGCATAACGCAAAAGGCATAACGCATAACACATAACGCATAACGCATAACGCAAAACGCATAACGCATAACGCATAACGCATAACGCATAACGCATATCGCATAACGCATAACGCATAACGCATAACACATAACCCATAACCCATAACGCATAACGCACAACGCATAAGGCATAATGCACAACGCATAACGCATAACGCATAACGCATAACGCATAATGCACAACGCATAACGAATACCTCATAACGCATAACGCATAACGCATAACGCATAACGCATAACGCATAACACATAACCCATAACCCATAACGCATAACGCACAACGCATAACGCATAACGCATAACGCATAATGCACAACGCATAACGCATAACGCAGAACGCAGAACGCAAAACGCACAACGCACAACGCATAACGCATAACGCATAACGCATAATGCATAACGCATAACGCATAACGCATAGCGCATAACTCATAACCCATAACCCATAACGCATAACGCATAACGCATAACGCACAACGCACAACGGATAACGCATAGCGCATAACGCATAATGCATAACGCATAACGCATAACGCATAACGCATAACGCATAAAGCATAAAGCATAACGCATAACGCATAACGCATAATGCACAACGCATAACGCATAACGCATAACGCATAACGCATAACGCATTACGCATAACTTATAACTCATAACGAATAACGCAAAATGCATAACTCATCAAGCATAACGTATATCGCATAAAACATAACGCTTAACACTTAACGTAAAACGCATAACGCATAACGCATAACGCATAACGCATAACGCATAACGCATAACGCATAACGCATAACGCATAACGCATAACGCATAACGCATAACGCATAACGCATAACGCAAAACGCATAACGCATAACGCATAACGCATAACGCATAACGCATATCGCATAACGCATAACGCATAACGCATAACACATAACCCATAACCCATAACGCATAACGCACAACGCATAAGGCATAATGCACAACGCATAACGCATAACGCATAACGCATAACGCATAATGCACAACGCATAACGAATACCTCATAACGCATAACGCATAACGCATAACGCATAACGCATAACGCATAACACATAACCCATAACCCATAACGCATAACGCACAACGCATAACGCATAACGCATAACGCATAATGCACAACGCATAACGCATAACGCAGAACGCAGAACGCAAAACGCACAACGCACAACGCATAACGCATAACGCATAACGCATAATGCATAACGCATAACGCATAACGCATAGCGCATAACTCATAACCCATAACCCATAACGCATAACGCATAACGCATAACGCACAACGCACAACGGATAACGCATAGCGCATAACGCATAATGCATAACGCATAACGCATAACGCATAACGCATAACGCATAAAGCATAAAGCATAACGCATAACGCATAACGCATAATGCACAACGCATAACGCATAACGCATAACGCATAACGCATAACGCATTACGCATAACTTATAACTCATAACGAATAACGCAAAATGCATAACTCATCAAGCATAACGTATATCGCATAAAACATAACGCTTAACACTTAACGCAAAACGCATAACGCATAACGCATAACGCATAACGCATAACGCATAACGCATAACGCATAACGCATAACGCATAACGCATAACGCATAACGCATAACGCATAACGTATAACGCATAACGCATAACGCATAACGCATAACTCATAACGCATAACGCATAACGCATAACGCATAACGCATTACGCATTACGCATAACGCATAACGCATAACGCAAAAGGCATAACGCATAACACATAACGCATAACGCATAACGCAAAACGCATAACGCATAACGCATAACGCATAACGCATAACGCATAACGCATAACGCATAATACATAACCCATAACCCATAACGCATAACGCACAACGCATAAGGCATAATGCACAACGCATAACGCATAACGCATAACGCATAACGCATAATGCACAACGCATAACGAATACCTCATAACGCATAACGCATAACGCATAACGCATAACGCATAACGCATAACACATAACCCATAACCCATAACGCATAACGCACAACGCATAACGCATAATGCACAACGCATAACGCATAACGCATAACGCATAACGCATAACGCATAATGCACAACGCATAACGAATACCTCATAATGTATAACGCAAAACGCATAGCGCATAACGCATAACGCATAACGCATAACGCAAAACGCATAACGCATAACGCATAACGCATAACGCATAACGCATAACGCATAACGCATAACGCATAACGCATTACGCATAACGCATAACGCAAAAGGCATAACGCATAACGCATAACGCATAACGCATAACGCATAACGCATAACGCATAACGCATAACGCATAATGCACAACGCATAACGCATAACGCAGAACGCAGAACGCAAATCGCACAACGCACAACGCATAACGCATAACGCATAACGCATAACGCATAATGCATAACGCATTACGCATAACGCATAACGCATAACGCACAAAGCATAACGCATAACGCATAACGCATAACGCATAGCGCATAACTCATAACCCATAACCCATAACGCATATCGCATAACGCATAACGCACAACGCACAACGCATAATGCATAGCGCATGACGCATAATGCATAACGCATAACGCATAACGCATAACGCATAACGCATAAAGCATAAAGCATAACGCATAACGCATAACGCATAATGCACAACGCATAACGCATAACGCATAACGCATAACGCATAACGCATTACGCATAACTTATAACTCATAACGAATAACGCAAAATGCATAACGCATCAAGCATAACGTATATCGCATAAAACATAACGCTTAACGCTTAACGTCAAACGCATAACGCATAACGCATAACGCATAACGCATAACGCATAACGCATAACGCATAACGCATAACGCATAACGCATAACGCATAACGCATAACGCATAACGCATAGCGCATAACGCATAACGCATAACGCATAACGCATAACGCATAACGTATAACGCATATCGCATAACGTATAACGCATAACGCATAACGCATAACACATAACGCATAACGCATAACGCATAACGCATAACGCAGAACGCATAATGCACAACGCATAACGAATACCTCATAACGTATAACGCAAAACGCATAGCGAATAACGCATAACGCATAACGCATAACACATAACGCATATCGCATAAAACATAACGCTTAACGCATTACGTATAACTTATAACGCATAACGCATAACGCATAACGCATAACGCATAACGCATAACCCATAACGCATAACGCATAACGCATAATGCACAACGCATAACAAATACCGCATAACGTATAACGCAAAACGCATAACGCATAACGCATAACGCATAACGCAAAACGCATAACGCATAACGCATAACGCATAACGCATAACGCATAACGCATAACGCATTACGCATAACGCATAACGCATAACGCAAAAGGCATAACGCATAACACATAACGCATAACGCATAACGCAAAACGCATAACGCATAACGCATAACGCATAACGCATAACGCATAACGCATAACGCATAACGCATAACACATAACCCATAACCCATAACGCATAACGCATAACGCACAACGCACAACGCACAACGCATAACGCATAGCGCATAACGCATAATGCATAACGCATAACGCATAACACATAACGCATAAAGCATAACGCATAACGCATAACGCATAACGCATAACGCATAGCGCATAACTCATAACCCATAACCCATAACGCATAACGCATAACGCATAATGCACAACGCATAACGCATAACGCATAACGCATAACGCATAACGCATAACACATAACGCATATCGCATAACACATAACGCTTAACGCATAACGTATAACTTATAACGCATAACGCATAACGCATAACGCATAACGCATAACGCATAACACATAACCCATAACCCATAACGCATAACGCACAACGCATAACGCATAATGCACAACGCATAACGCTAACGCATAACGTATAACGTATAACGCATAACGCATAACGCATAACGCATAACGCATAACGCATAACGCATAATGCATAACGCATAACGAATACCGCATAACGTATAACGCAAAACGCATAACGCATAACGCAAAAGGCATAACGCATAACGCATAACGCATAACGCATAACGCATAACGCATAACGCATAACGCATAACGCATAACGCATAACGCATAACGCATAACGCATAACGCATAACGCACAACGCACAACGCATAACGCATAGCGCATAGCGCATAACGCATAATGCATAACGCATAACGCATAACGCATAACGCATAAAGCATAACGCATAACGCATAACGCATAACGCATAGCGCATAACTCATAACCCATAACCCATAACGCATAACGCATAACGCATAATGCACAACGCATAACGCATAACGCATAACGCATAACGCATAATGCACAACGCATAACGCTAACGCATAACGTATAACGTATAACGCATAACGCATAACGCATAACGCATAACGCATAACGCATAACGCATAATGCATAACGCATAACGAATACCGCATAACGTATAACGCAAAACGCATAACGCATAACGCATAACGCAAAAGGCATAACGCATAACGCATAACGCATAACGCATAACGCATAACGCATAACGCATAACGCATAATGCACAACGCATAACGCATAACGCAGAACGCAGAACGCAAAACGCACAACGCACAACGCATAACGCATAACGCATAACGCATAATGCATAACGCATTACGCATAACGCATAACGCATAACGCACAAAGCATAACGCATAACGCATAACGCATAACGCATAGCGCATAACTCATAACCCATAACCCATAACGCATAACGCATAACGCATAACGCACAACGCACAACGCATAATGCATAGCGCATGACGCATAATGCATAACGCATAACGCATAACGCATAACGCATAACGCATAAAGCATAAAGCATAACGCATAACGCATAACGCATAATGCACAACGCATAACGCATAACGCATAACGCATAACGCATAACGCATTACGCATAACTTATAACTCATAACGAATAACGCAAAATGCATAACTCATCAAGCATAACGTATATCGCATAAAACATAACGCTTAACGCTTAACGTCAAACGCATAACGCATAACGCATAACGCATAACGCATAACGCATAACGCATAACGCATAACGCATAACGCATAACGCATAACGCATAACGCATAACGCATAACGCATAACGCATAACGCATAACGCATAGCGCATAACGCATAACGCATAACGCATAACGCATAACGCATAACGTATAACGCATATCGCATAACGTATAACGCATAACGCATAACGCATAACACATAACGCATAACGCATAACGCATAACGCATAACGCATAACGCATAACGCATTACGCATAACTTATAACTCATAACGAATAACGCAAAATGCATAACGCATCAAGCATAACGTATATCGCATAAAACATAACGCTTAACGCTTAACGTCAAACGCATAACGCATAACGCATAACGCATAACGCATAACGCATAACGCATAACGCATAACGCATAACGCATAACGCATAACGCATAACGCATAACGCATAACGCATAGCGCATAACGCATAACGCATAACGCATAACGCATAACGCATAACGTATAACGCATATCGCATAACGTATAACGCATAACGCATAACGCATAACACATAACGCATAACGCATAACGCATAACGCATAACGCAGAACGCATAATGCACAACGCATAACGAATACCTCATAACGTATAACGCAAAACGCATAGCGAATAACGCATAACGCATAACGCATAACACATAACGCATATCGCATAAAACATAACGCTTAACGCATTACGTATAACTTATAACGCATAACGCATAACGCATAACGCATAACGCATAACGCATAACCCATAACGCATAACGCATAACGCATAATGCACAACGCATAACAAATACCGCATAACGTATAACGCAAAACGCATAACGCATAACGCATAACGCATAACGCAAAACGCATAACGCATAACGCATAACGCATAACGCATAACGCATAACGCATAACGCATAACGCATTACGCATAACGCATAACGCATAACGCAAAAGGCATAACGCATAACACATAACGCATAACGCATAACGCAAAACGCATAACGCATAACGCATAACGCATAACGCATAACGCATAACGCATAACACATAACCCATAACCCATAACGCATAACGCATAACGCACAACGCACAACGCACAACGCATAACGCATAGCGCATAACGCATAATGCATAACGCATAACGCATAACGCATAACGCATAAAGCATAACGCATAACGCATAACGCATAACGCATAACGCATAGCGCATAACTCATAACCCATAACCCATAACGCATAACGCATAACGCATAATGCACAACGCATAACGCATAACGCATAACGCATAACGCATAACACATAACGCATATCGCATAACACATAACGCTTAACGCATAACGTATAACTTATAACGCATAACGCATAACGCATAACGCATAACGCATAACGCATAACACATAACCCATAACCCATAACGCATAACGCACAACGCATAACGCATAATGCACAACGCATAACGCTAACGCATAACGTATAACGTATAACGCATAACGCATAACGCATTACGCATAACGCATAACGCATAACGCATAATGCATAACGCATAACGAATACCGCATAACGTATAACGCAAAACGCATAACGCATAACGCATAACGCAAAAGGCATAACGCATAACGCATAACGCATAACGCATAACGCATAACGCATAACGCATAGCGCATAACTCATAACCCATAACCCATAACGCATAACGCATAACGCATAATGCACAACGCATAACGCATAACGCATAACGCATAACGCATAACACATAACGCATATCGCATAACACATAACGCTTAACGCATAACGTATAACTTATAACGCATAACGCATAACGCATAACGCATAACGCATAACGCATAACGCATAACACATAACCCATAACCCATAACGCATAATGCACAACGCATAACGCATAATGCACAACGCATAACGCTAACGCATAACGTATAACGTATAACGCATAACGCATAACGCATAACGCATAACGCATAACGCATAACGCATAATGCATAACGCATAACGAATACCGCATAACGTATAACGCAAAACGCATAACGCATAACGCATAACGCAAAAGGCATAACGCATAACGCATAACGCATAACGCATAACGCATAACGCATAACGCATAACGCATAACGCATAACGCATAATGCATAACGCATAACGCATAACGCATAACGCATAACACATAACCCATAACCCATAACGCATAACGCACACCGCATAACGCATAATGCACACCGCATAACGCTAACGCATAACGTATAACGTACAACGCATAACGCATAACGCATAACGCATAACGCATAACGCATAACGCATAACGCATATCGCATAACGTATAACGCAAAACGCATAACGCATAACGCATAACGCATAACGCGTAAAGCATAACGCATAACGCATAACGCAAAATGCATAACGCATAAAGCAAAACGCATAACGCATAACGCACAACGCATAACGCATAACGCATATCGCATAACGTGTAACGCAAAACGCATATCGCATAACGCATAACGCAAAAGTCATAACGCATAACGTTAACGCATAACGCATAACGCCTAACGCATAACGAATCACGCATAACGCATAAAGCATAACCCATAACGCATAACGCATAACGCACAACGCACAACGCACAACGCATAACGCATAGCGCATAGCGCATAACGCATAATGCATAACGCATAACGCATAACGCATAACGCATAAAGCATAACGCATAACGCATAACGCATAACGCATAGCGCATAACTCATAACCCATAACCCATAACGCATAACGCATAACGCATAACGCACAACGCACAACGCACAACGCATAACGCATAGCGCATAACGCATAATGCATAACGCATAACGCATAACGCATAACGCATAAAGCATAACGCATAACGCATAACGCATAACGCATAATGCACAACGCATAACGCATAACGCATAACGCATAACGCATAACGCATTACGCATAACATATAACTCATAACGAATAACGCAAAATGCATAACTCATAAAGCATAACGTATATCGCATAAAACATAACGCTTAACGCTTAACGCAAAACGCATATCGCATAACGCATAACGCAAAAGTCATAACGCATAACGTTAACGCATAACGCATAACGCCTAACGCATAACGAATCACGCATAACGCATAAAGCATAACCCATAACGCATAACGCATAACGCACAACGCACAACGCACAACGCATAACGCATAGCGCATAGCGCATAACGCATAACGCATAACGCATAACGCATAAAGCATAACGCATAACGCATAACGCATAACGCATAGCGCATAACTCATAACCCATAACCCATAACGCATAACGCATAATGCACAGCGCATAACGCATAACGCATAACGCAGAACGCAGAACGCAAAACGCACAACGCACAACGCATAACGCATAACGCATAACGCATAATGCATAACGCATAACGCATAACGCATAACGCATAACGCACAAAGCATAACGCATAACGCATAACGCATAACCATAGCGCATAACTCATAACCCATAACCCATAACGCATAACGCATAACGCATAACGCACAACGCACAACGCACAACGCATAACGCATAGCGCATAACGCATAATGCATAACGCATAACGCATAACGCATAAAGCATAACGCATAACGCATAACGCATAATGCACAACGCATAACGCATAACGCATAACGCATAACGCATAACGCATAACGCATTACGCATAACTTATAACTCATAACGAATAACGCAAAATGCATAACTCATAAAGCATAACGTATATCGCATAAAACATAACGCTTAACGCTTAACGTAAAACGCATAACGCATAACGCATTACGCATAACGCATAACGCATAACGCATAACGCATGACGCATAACGCATAAAGCATAACGCATAACGCATAACGCATAACGCATATCGCATAACGTATAACGCATAACGCATAACGCATAACACATAACGCATAACGCATAACGCATAACGCATAACGCATAACGCATAAAGCATAACGCATAACGCATAACGCATAACGCATAGCGCATAACTCATAACCCATAACCCATAACGCATAACGCATAACGCATAATGCACAACGCATAACGCATAACGCATAACGCATAACGCATAACGCATAACACATAACGCATATCGCATAACACATAACGCTTAACGCATAACGTATAACTTATAACGCATAACGCATAACGCATAACGCATAACGCATAACGCATAACGCATAACACATAACCCATAACCCATAACGCATAACGCACAACGCATAACGCATAATGCACAACGCATAACGCTAACGCATAACGTATAACGTATAACGCATAACGCATAACGCATAACGCATAACGCATAACGCATAACGCATAATGCATAACGCATAACGAATACCGCATAACGTATAACGCAAAACGCATAACGCATAACGCATAACGCATAACGCAAAAGGCATAACGCATAACGCATAACGCATAACGCATAACGCATAACGCATAACGCATAACGCATAACGCATAACGCATAACGCATAACGCATAACGCATAACGCATAACGCATAACGCATAACGCATAACGCATAACACATAACCCATAACCCATAACGCATAACGCACAACGCATAACGCATAATGCACAACGCATAACGCTAACGCATAACGTATAACGTATAACGCATAACGCATAACGCATAACGCATAACGCATAACGCATAGCGCATAGCGCATAACGCATAATGCATAACGCATAACGCAAAACGCATACCGCATAAAGCATAACGCATAACGCATAACGCATAACGCATAACGCATAGCGCATAACTCATAACCCATAACCCATAACGCATAACGCATAATGCACAACGCATAACGCATAACGCATAACGCAGAACGCAGAACGCAAAACGCACAACGCACAACGCATAACGCATAACGCATAACGCATAATGCATAACGCATAACGCATAACGCATAACGCAAAAGTCATAACGCATAACGTTAACGCATAACGCATAACGCCTAACGCATAACGAATCACGCATAACGCATAAAGCATAAGCCATAACGCATAACGCATAACGCACAACGCACAACGCACAACGCATAACGCATAGCGCATAGCGCATAACGCATAATGCATAACGCATAACGCATAACGCATAACGCATAAAGCATAACGCATAACGCACAACGCACAACGCACAACTCATAACGCATAGCGCATAACGCATAATGCATAACGCATAACGCATAACGCATAAAGCATAACGCATAACGCATAACGCATAATGCACAACGCATAACGCATAACGCATAACGCATAACGCATAACGCATTACGCATAACTTATAACTCATAACGAATAACGCAAAATGCATAACTCATAAAGCATAACGTATATCGCATAAAACATAACGCTTAACGCTTAACGTAAAACGCATAACGCATAACGCATAACGCATAACGCATAACGAATAACGCATAACGCATAACGCATGACGCATAACGCATAAAGCATAACGCATAACGCATAACGCATAACGCATAACGCATAACGCATAACGCATAACGCATAACGCATAACGCATAACGCATAACGCATAAAGCATAACGCATAACGCATAACGCATAACGTATAACGCATATCGCATAACGTATAACGCATAACGCATAACGCATAACACATAACGCATAACGCATAACGCATAACGCATAACGCATAAAGCATAACGCATAACGCATAACGCATAACGCATAGCGCATAACTCATAACCCATAATCCATAACGCATAACGCATAACGCATAATGCACAACGCATAACGCATAACGCATAACGCATAACGCATAACGCATAACACATAACACATAACGCATATCGCATAACACATAACGCTTAACGCATAACGTATAACTTATAACGCATAACGCATAACGCATAACGCATAACGCATAACGCATAACACATAACCCATAACCCATAACGCATAACGCACAACGCATAACGCATAATGCACAACGCATAACGCTAACGCATAACGTATAACGTATAACGCATAACGCATAACGCATAACGCATAACGCATAACGCATAACGCATAATGCATAACGCATAACGAATACCGCATAACGTATAACGCAAAACGCATAACGCATAACGCATAACGCATAACGCAAAAGGCATAACGCATAACGCATAACGCATAACGCATAACGCATAACGCATAACGCATAACGCATAACGCATAACGCATAACGCATAACGCATAACGCATAACGCATAACACATAACCCATAACCCATAACGCATAACGCACAACGCATAACGCATAATGCACAACGCATAACGCTAACGCATAACGTATAACGTATAACGCATAACGCATAACGCATAACGCATAACGCATAACGCATAACGCATAACGCATATCGCATAACGTATAACGCAAAACGCATAACGCACAACGCATAACGCGTAAAGCATAACGCATAACGCATAACGCAAAATGCATAACGCATAAAGCAAAACGCATAACGCATAACGCACAACGCATAACGCATAACGCATATCGCATAACGTGTAACGCAAAACGCATATCGCATAACGCATAACGCAAAAGTCATAACGCATAACGTTAACGCATAACGCATAACGCCTAACGCATAACGAATCACGCATAACGCAAAACGCACAACGCACAACGCATAACGCATAACGCATAACGCATAATGCATAACGCATAACGCATAACGCATAACGCATAACGCATAGCGCATAACTCATAACCCATAACCCATAACGCATAACGCATAATGCACAACGCATAACGCATAACGCATAACGCAGAACGCAGAACGCAAAACGCACAACGCACAACGCATAACGCATAACGCATAACGCATAATGCATAACGCATAACGCATAACGCATAACGCATAACGCACAAAGCATAACGCATAACGCATAACGCATAACCATAGCGCATAACTCATAACCCATAACCCATAACGCATAACGCATAACGCATAACGCACAACGCACAACGCACAACGCATAACGCATAGCGCATAACGCATAATGCATAACGCATAACGCATAACGCATAAAGCATAACGCATAACGCATAACGCATAATGCACAACGCATAACGCATAACGCATAACGCATAACGCATAACGCATTACGCATAACTTATAACTCATAACGAATAACGCAAAATGCATAACTCATAAAGCATAACGTATATCGCATAAAACATAACGCTTAACGCTTAACGTAAAACGCATAACGCATAACGCATAACGCATAACGCATAAAGCATAACGCATAACGCATAACGCATAACGTATAACGCATATCGCATAACGTATAACGCATAACGCATAACGCATAACACATAACGCATAACGCATAACGCATAACGCATAACGCATAAAGCATAACGCATAACGCATAACGCATAACGCGTAGCGCATAACTCATAACCCATAATCCATAACGCATAACGCATAACGCATAATGCACAACGCATAACGCATAACGCATAACGCATAACGCATAACGCATAACACATAACGCATAACGCATAACGCATAACGCATAACGCATAATGCATAACGCATAACGAATACCGCATAACGTATAACGCAAAACGCATAACGCATAACGCATAACGCATAACGCAAAAGGCATAACGCATAACGCATAACGCATAACGCATAACGCATAACGCATAACGCATAACGCATAACGCATAACGCATAACGCATAACACATAACCCATAACCCATAACGCATAACGCACAACGCATAACGCATAATGCACAACGCATAACGCTAACGCATAACGTATAACGTATAACGCATAACGCATAACGCATAACGCATAACGCATAACGCATAACGCATAACGCATATCGCATAACGTATAACGCAAAACGCATAACGCACAACGCATAACGCGTAAAGCATAACGCATAACGCATAACGCAAAATGCATAACGCATAAAGCAAAACGCATAACGCATAACGCACAACGCATAACGCATAACGCATATCGCATAACGTGTAACGCAAAACGCATATCGCATAACGCATAACGCAAAAGTCATAACGCATAACGTTAACGCATAACGCATAACGCCTAACGCATAACGAATCACGCATAACGCAAAACGCACAACGCACAACGCATAACGCATAACGCATAACGCATAACGCATAACGCATAACGCATAACGCATAACGCATAACGCATAGCGCATAACTCATAACCCATAACCCATAACGCATAACGCATAATGCACAACGCATAACGCATAACGCATAACGCAGAACGCAGAACGCAAAACGCACAACGCACAACGCATAACGCATAACGCATAACGCATAATGCATAACGCATAACGCATAACGCATAACGCATAACGCACAAAGCATAACGCATAACGCATAACGCATAACCATAGCGCATAACTCATAACCCATAACCCATAACGCATAACGCATAACGCATAACGCACAACGCACAACGCACAACGCATAACGCATAGCGCATAACGCATAATGCATAACGCATAACGCATAACGCATAAAGCATAACGCATAACGCATAACGCATAATGCACAACGCATAACGCATAACGCATAACGCATAACGCATAACGCATTACGCATAACTTATAACTCATAACGAATAACGCAAAATGCATAACTCATAAAGCATAACGTATATCGCATAAAACATAACGCTTAACGCTTAACGTAAAACGCATAACGCATAACGCATAACGCATAACGCATAACGCATAACGCATAACTCATGACGCATAACGCATAAAGCATAACGCATAACGCATAACGCATAACGCATAACGCATAACGCATAACGCATAACGCATAACGCATAACGCATAACGCATAACGCATAACGCATAACGCATAACGCATAACGCAAGAGGCATAACGCATAACGCATAACGCATAACGCAAAACGCATAACGCATAACGCATAACGCATAACGCATAACGCATAACGCAAAACGCATAACGCATAACGCATAACGCATAACGCATAACACATAACGCATAACGCATAACGCATAACGCATAACGCATAACGCAGAACGCATAATGCACAACGCATAACGAATACCTCATAACGTATAACGCAAAACGCATAGCGAATAACGCATAACGCATAACGCATAACACATAACGCATATCGCATAAAACATAACGCTTAACGCATTACGTATAACTTATAACGCATAACGCATAACGCATAACGCATAACGCATAACGCATAACGCATAACCCATAACGCATAACGCATAACGCATAATGCACAACGCATAACAAATACCGCATAACGTATAACGCAAAACGCATAACGCATAACGCATAACGCATAATGCACAACGCATAACGCATAACGCATAACGCATAACGCATAATGCACAACGCATAACGAATACCTCATAATGTATAACGCAAAACGCATAGCGCATAACGCATAACGCATAACGCATAACGCATAACGCATAACGCATAACGCATAACGCATAACGCATAACACATAACCCATAACCCATAACGCATAACGCACAACGCATAACGCATAATGCACAACGCATAACGCTAACGCATAACGTATAACGTATAACGCATAACGCATAACGCATAACGCATAACGCATAACGCATAACGCATAACGCATATCGCATAACGTATAACGCAAAACGCATAACGCATAACGCATAACGCATAACGCGTAAAGCATAACGCATAACGCATAACGCAAAATGCATAACGCATAAAGCAAAACGCATAACGCATAACGCACAACGCATAACGCATAACGCATATCGCATAACGTGTAACGCAAAACGCATATCGCATAACGCATAACGCAAAAGTCATAACGCATAACGTTAACGCATAACGCATAACGCCTAACGCATAACGAATCTCGCATAACGCATAAAGCATAACCCATAACGCATAACGCATAACGCATAACGCATAACGCATAAAGCATAACGCATAACGCATAACGCATAACGCATAGCGCATAACTCATAACCCATAACCCATAACGCATAACGCATAACGCATAATGCACAACGCATAACGCATAACGCATAACGCATAACGCATTACGCATAACTTATAACTCATAACGAATAACGCTAAATGCATAACTCATAAAGCATAACGCATAACCCATAACCCATAACGCAGAACGCATAACGCATAACGCAGAACGCAGAACCCACAACGCACAACGCACAACGCATAACGCATAACGCATAACGCATAATGCATAACGCATAACGCATAACGCATAACGCATAACGCACAAAGCTTAACGCATAACGCATAACGCATAACGCATAGCGCATAACGCATAACGCATAACGCATAACGCATAACGCATAACGCAGAACGCATAATGCACAACGCATAACGAATACCTCATAACGTATAACGCAAAACGCATAGCGAATAACGCATAACGCATAACGCATAACGCATAACGCATAAAGCATAACGCATAACGCATAACGCATAACGCATAGCGCATAACTCATAACCCATAACCCATAACGCATAACGCATAATGCACAACGCATAACGCATAACGCATAACGCAGAACGCAGAACGCAAAACGCACAACGCACAACGCATAACGCATAACGCATAACGCATAATGCATAACGCATAACGCATAACGCATAACGCATAACGCACAAAGCATAACGCATAACGCATAACGCATAACCATAGCGCATAACTCATAACCCATAACCCATAACGCATAACGCATAACGCATAACGCACAACGCACAACGCACAACGCATAACGCATAGCGCATAACGCATAATGCATAACGCATAACGCATAACGCATAAAGCATAACGCATAACGCATAACGCATAATGCACAACGCATAACGCATAACGCATAACGCATAACGCATTACGCATAACTTATAACTCATAACGAATAACGCAAAATGCATAACTCATAAAGCATAACGTATATCGCATAAAACATAACGCTTAACGCTTAACGTAAAACGCATAACGCATAACGCATAACGCATAACGCATAACGCATAACGCATAACTCATGACGCATAACGCATAAAGCATAACGCATAACGCATAACGCATAACGCATAACGCATAACGCATAACGCATAACGCATAACGCATAACGCATAACGCATAACGCATAACGCATAACGCATAACGCATAACGCATAACGCAAAAGGCATAACGCATAACGCATAACGCATAACGCAAAACGCATAACGCATAACGCATAACGCATAACGCATAACGCATAACGCAAAACGCATAACGCATAACGCATAACGCATAACGCATAACACATAACGCATAACGCATAACGCATAACGCATAACGCATAACGCAGAACGCATAATGCACAACGCATAACGAATACCTCATAACGTATAACGCAAAACGCATAGCGAATAACGCATAACGCATAACGCATAACACATAACGCATATCGCATAAAACATAACGCTTAACGCATTACGTATAACTTATAACGCATAACGCATAACGCATAACGCATAACGCATAACGCATAACGCATAACCCATAACGCATAACGCATAACGCATAATGCACAACGCATAACAAATACCGCATAACGTATAACGCAAAACGCATAACGCATAACGCATAACGCATAATGCACAACGCATAACGCATAACGCATAACGCATAACGCATAATGCACAACGCATAACGAATACCTCATAATGTATAACGCAAAACGCATAGCGCATAACGCATAACGCATAACGCATAACGCATAACGCATAACGCATAACGCATAACGCATAACGCATAACGCATAACACATAACCCATAACCCATAACGCATAACGCACAACGCATAACGCATAATGCACAACGCATAACGCTAACGCATAACGTATAACGTATAACGCATAACGCATAACGCATAACGCATAACGCATAACGCATAACGCATAACGCATATCGCATAACGTATAACGCAAAACGCATAACGCATAACGCATAACGCATAACGCGTAAAGCATAACGCATAACGCATAACGCAAAATGCATAACGCATAAAGCAAAACGCATAACGCATAACGCACAACGCATAACGCATAACGCATATCGCATAACGTGTAACGCAAAACGCATATCGCATAACGCATAACGCAAAAGTCATAACGCATAACGTTAACGCATAACGCATAACGCCTAACGCATAACGAATCTCGCATAACGCATAAAGCATAACCCATAACGCATAACGCATAACGCATAACGCATAACGCATAAAGCATAACGCATAACGCATAACGCATAACGCATAGCGCATAACTCATAACCCATAACCCATAACGCATAACGCATAACGCATAATGCACAACGCATAACGCATAACGCATAACGCATAACGCATAACGCATTACGCATAACTTATAACTCATAACGAATAACGCTAAATGCATAACTCATAAAGCATAACGCATAACCTATAACCCATAACGCAGAACGCATAACGCATAACGCAGAACGCAGAACCCACAACGCACAACGCACAACGCATAACGCATAACGCATAACGCATAATGCATAACGCATAACGCATAACGCATAACGCATAACGCACAAAGCTTAACGCATAACGCATAACGCATAACGCATAGCGCATAACTCATAACCCATAACCCATAACGCATAACGCATAACGCATAACGCATAACGCACTACGCACAACGCACAACGCATAACGCATAGCGCATAACGCATAATGCATAACGCATAACGCATAACGCATAACGCATAAAGCATAACGCATAACGCATAACGCATAATGCATAACGCATAGCGCATAACTCATAACCCATAACCCATAACGCATAACGCATAACGCATAACGCATAACGCAGAACGCATAATGCACAACGCATAACGAATACCTCATAACGTATAACGCAAAACGCATAGCGAATAACGCATAACGCATAACACATAACGCATATCGCATAAAACATAACGCTTAACGCATTACGTATAACTTATAACGCATAACGCATAACGCATAACGCATAACGCATAACGCATAACCCATAACGCATAACGCATAACGCATAATGCACAACGCATAACAAATACCGCATAACGTATAACGCAAAACGCATAACGCATAACGCATAACTTATAACTCATAACGAATAACGCTAAATGCATAACTCATAAAGCATAACGCATAACCTATAACCCATAACGCAGAACGCATAACGCATAACGCAGAACGCAGAACCCACAACGCACAACGCACAACGCATAACGTATAACGCATAACGCATAACGCATAACGCATAACGCATAACGCATAACGCATAACGCATAACGCATATCGCATAACGTATAACGCAAAACGCATAACGCATAACGCATAACGCATAACGCGTAAAGCATAACGCATATCGCATAACGCAAAATGCATAACGCATAAAGCAAAACGCATAACGCATAAGGCACAACGCATAACGCATAACGCATATCGCATAACGTGTAACGCAAAACGCATATCGCATAACGCACAACGCAAAAGTCATAACGCATAACGTTAACGCATAACGCATAACGCATAACGCATATCGCATAACGTATAACGCATAACGCATAACGCATAACGCAAAAGGCATAACGCATAACGCATAACGCATAACGCATAACGCATAACGCATAACGCAAAACGCATAACGCATAACGCATAACGCATAACGCATAACGCAAAACGCATAACGCATAACGCATAACGCATAACGCGTAAAGCATAACGCAAAATTCATAACGCATAAAGCAAAACGCATAACGCATAACGCACAACGCATAACGCATAACGCATATCGCATAACGTGTAACGCAAAACGCATATCGCATAACGCATAACGCAAAAGGCATAACGCATAACGTTAACGCATAACGCATAACGCCTAACGCATAACGAATCACGCATAACGCATAAAGCATAACCCATAACGCATAACGCATAACGCACAACGCAAAAGTCATAACGCATAACGTTAACGCATAACGCATAACGCATAACGCATATCGCATAACGTATAACGCATAAGGCATAACGCATAGCGCATAACGCATAATGCATAACGCATAACGCATAACGCATAACGCATAAAGCATAACGCATAACGCATAACGCATAACGCATAGCGCATAACTCATAACCCATAACCCATAACGCATAACGCATAACGCATAATGCACAACGCATAACGCATAACGCATAACGCATAACGCATAACGCATAACGCATAACGCATTACGCATAACTTATAACTCATAACGAATAACGCAAATTGCATAACTCATTAAGCATAACGCATAACCCATAACCCATAACGCAGAACGCATAACGCATAACGCATAACGCATAACACATAACGCATAACGCATAACACATAACGCATAACGCATAACGTATAACGCAAAACGCATAGCGAATAACGCATAACGCATAACGCATACCGCATAACCCATATCGCATAACGTATAACGCAAAACGCATAACGCATTACGCAAAAGGCATAACGCATAACGTTAACGCATAACCCATAACGCATAACGCATAACGCATAACGCATAACGCATAACGCATAACGCATAAAGCATAACGCATAACGCATAACGCATAACGCATAACGCATAACGCATAACGCATAACGCATAACACATAACGCATATCGCATAAAACATAACGCTTAACGCATAACGTATAACTTACAACGCATAACGCATAACGCATAACGCATAACGCATAACGCATAACGCATAACCCATAACGCATAACGCATAATGCACAACGCATAACAAATACCGCATAACGTATAACGCAAAACGCATAACGCATAACGCATAACGAAAAAGGCATAACGCATAACGCATAACGCATAACGCATAACGCATAACGCATAACGCATAACGCATAACGCATATCGCATAACGTATAACGCAAAACGCATAACGCATAACGCAAAAGGCATAACGCATAACGTTAACGCATAACCCATAACGCATAACGCATATCGCATAACGCATAACGCATAACGCGTAAAGCATAACGCTTAACGCATAACCCATAACGCATAACGCATAACGCATAACGCATAACGCATAACGCATAACGCATAACGCATATCGCATAACGTATAACGCAAAACGCATAACGCATAACGCATAACGCATAACGCATAACGCATAACGCATAACGTTAACGCATAACGCATAACGCATATCGCATAACGCATAAACCATAACCCATAACGCATAACGCATAACGCATAACGCATTATGCACAACGCATAACGAATACCGCATAGCGTATAACGCAAAACGCATAACGCATAACGCATAACACATAACGCATATCGCATAACGCATAATGCACAACGCATAACAAATACCGCATAACGTATAACGCAAAACGCATAACGCATAACGCATAACGCATAACGCAAAACGCATAACGCATAACGCAAAAGGCATAACGCTTAACGCATAACGCATATCGCATAACGCATAACTTATAACTCATAACGCATAACGCATGGCGCATAACGCATGGCGCATAACGCAAAATGCATAACGCATAACGCATAACGCAAAATGCATAACGCATAACGCATAACGCATAACGCATAACGCATAACGCATAACGCATAACGCATGGCGCATAACGCAAAATGCATAACGCATAACGCATAACGCATAACGCATAACGCATAACGCATAACGCATAACGCATAACGCATAACACATAACGCATATCGCATAAAACATAACGCTTAACGCATAACGTATAACTTACAACGCATAACGCATAACGCATAACGCATAACGCATAACGCATAACCCATAACGCATAACGCATAACGCATAATGCACAACGCATAACAAATACCGCATAACGTATAACGCAAAACGCATAACGCATAACGCATAACGAAAAAGGCATAACGCATAACGCATAACGCATAACGCATAACGCATAACGCATAACGCATAACGCATAACGCATAACGCATATCGCATAACGTATAACGCAAAACGCATAACGCATAACGCAAAAGGCATAACGCATAACGTTAACGCATAACCCATAACGCATAACGCATATCGCATAACGCATAACGCATAACGCGTAAAGCATAACGCTTAACGCATAACGCATATCGCATAACGCATAACTTATAACTCATAACGCATAACGCATGGCGCATAACGCAAAATGCATAACGCATAACGCATAACGCATAACGCATAACGCATAACGCATGGCGCATAACGCAAAATGCATAACGCATAACGCATAACGCATAACGCATAACGCATAACGCATAACCCATCACCCATAACCCATAACGCATAACGCATAACGCATAACGCATAATGCACAACGCATAACGCATAACGCATAACGCGTAACGCATAACGCATAACGCATAACGCATAACGCATAACGCATAACGCATAACGCATAACGCATAACGCATAACGCATAACCCATAACGCATAACGCATAACGCATAACGCATAACGCATAACGCATAACGCATAACGCATAACGCATAACGCATATGGCATATCGCATAACGTATAACGCAAAACGCATAACGCATAACGCATAACGCATAACGCATAACGCATAACGTTAACGCATAACGCATAACGCATATCGCATAACGCATAAACCATAACCCATAACGCATAACGCATAACGCATAACGCATAATGCACAACGCATAACGAATACCGCATAGCGTATAACGCAAAACGCATAACGCATAACGCATAACACATAACGCATATCGCATAAAACATAACGCTTAACGCATAACGTATAACTTACAACGCATAACGCATAACGCATAACGCATAACGCATAACGCAAAACGCATAACGCATAACGCAAAAGGCATAACGCATAACGTTAACGCATAACCCATTACGCATAACGCATATCGCATAGCGCATAACGCATAACGCATAACGCGTAAAGCATAACGCTTAACGCATAACGCATAACTTATAACTCACAACGCATAACGCATAACGCATAACGCGTAACGCATAACGCATAACGCATAACGCATAACGCATAACGCATAACGCATAATGCATAACGCATAACGCATAACGCATAACGCATAACGCATAACGCATAACGCATAACGCATAACGCATAACGCATAACGCATAACGCATAACGCATATGGCATATCGCATAACGTATAACGCAAAACGCATAACGCATAACGCATAACGCATAACGCATAACGCATAACGTTAACGCATAACGCATAACGCATATCGCATAACGCATAAACCATAACCCATAACGCATAACGCATAACGCATAACGCATAATGCACAACGCATAACGAATACCGCATAGCGTATAACGCAAAACGCATAACGCATAACGCATAACACATAACGCATATCGCATAAAACATAACGCTTAACGCATAACGTATAACTTACAACGCATAACGCATAACGCATAACGCATAACGCATAACGCAAAAAGCATAACGCATAACGCAAAAGGCATAACGCATAACGTTAACGCATAACCCATTACGCATAACGCATATCGCATAGCGCATAACGCATAACGCATAACGCGTAAAGCATAACGCTTAACGCATAACGCATAACTTATAACTCATAACGCATAACGCATGGCGCATAACGCAAAATGCATAACGCATAACGCATAACGCATAACGCATAACGCATAACGCATGGCGCATAACGCAAAATGCATAACGCATAACGCATAACGCATAACGCATAACGCATAACGCATAACGCATAACCCATCACCCATAACCCATAACGCATAACGCATGACGCATAATGCACAACGCATAACGCATAACGCATAACGCATAACGCATAACGCATAACGCATGGCGCATAACGCAAAATGCATAACGCATAACGCATAACGCATAACGCATAACGCATAACGCATAACGCATAACCCATCACCCATAACCCATAACGCATAACGCATAACGCATAATGCACAACGCATAACGCATAACGTATAACGCAAAACGCATAGCGAATAACGCATAACGCATAACACATAACGCATATCGCATAAAACATAACGCTTAACGCATTACGTATAACTTATAACGCATAACGCATAACGCATAACGCATAACGCATAACGCATAACCCATAACGCATAACGCATAACGCATAATGCACAACGCATAACAAATACCGCATAACGTATAACGCAAAACGCATAACGCATAACGCATAACGCATAACGCAAAACGCATAACGCATAACGCATAACGCATAACGCATAACGCATAACGCATAACGCATAACGCAAAAGGCATAACGCATAACGCATAACGCATAACGCATAACGCAAAACGCATAACGCATAACGCATAACGCATAACGCATAACGCATAACGCAAAACGCATAACGCATAACGCATAACGCATAACGCATAACACATAACGCATAACGCATAACGCATAACGCATAACGCATAACGCAGAACGCATAACGCATAACGCATAACGCATAACGCATAACCCATAACGCATAACGCATAACGCATAATGCACAACGCATAACAAATACCGCATAACGTATAACGCAAAACGCATAACGCATAACGCATAACGCATAATGCACAACGCATAACGAATACCTCATAACGCATAACGCATAACGCATAACGCATAACGCATAACGCATAACACATAACCCATAACCCATAACGCATAACGCACAACGCATAACGCATAATGCACAACGCATAACGCATAACGCATAACGCATAACGCATAATGCACAACGCATAACGAATACCTCATAATGTATAACGCAAAACGCATAGCGCATAACGCATAACGCATAACGCATAACACATATCGCATATCGCATAAAACATAACGCTTAACGCATAACGCATAACGCATAACGCAAAACGCATAACGCATATCGCATAACGCATAACGCAAAAGGCATAACGCATAACGTTAACGCATAACGCATAACGCCTATCGCATAACGAATCACGAATAACGCATAAAGCATAACCCATAACGCATAACGCATAACGCACAACGCACAACGCACAACGCATAACGCAAAGCGCATAACGCATAATGCATAACGCATAACGCATAACGCATAACGCATAAAGCATAACGCATAACGCATAACGCATAACGCATAACGCATAGCGCATAACTCATAACCCATAACCCATAACGCATAACGCATAACGCATAATGCACAACGCATAACGCATAACGCATAACGCATAACGCATAACGCATAACGCATAACACATAACGCATGTCGCATAACACATAACGCTTAACGCATAACGTATAACTTATAACGCATAACGCATAACGCATAACGCATAACGCATAACACATAACCCATAACCCATAACGCATAACGCACAACGCATAACGCATAATGCACAACGCATAACGCTAACGCATAACGTATAACGTATAACGCATAACGCATAACGCATAACGCATAACGCATAACGCATAACGCATAACGCATAACGCATAATGCATAACGCATAACGAATACCGCATAACGTATAACGCAAAACGCATAACGCATAACGCAAAATTCATAACGCATAACGCATAACGCATAACGCATAACGCATAACGCATAACGCATAACGCATAACGCATAACGCATAACGCATAACGCATAACGCATAACGCATAACGCATAACACATAACCCATAACCCATAACGCATAACGAACAACGCATAACGCATAATGCACAACGCATAACGCTAACGCATAACGTATAACGTATAACGCATAACGCATAACGCATAACGCATAACGCATAACGCATAACGCATAACGCATAACGCATAACGCATAACCCATCACCCATAACCCATAACGCATAACGCATAACGCATAATGCACAACGCATAACGCATAACGTATAACGCAAAACGCATAGCGAATAACGCATAACGCATAACACATAACGCATATCGCATAAAACATAACGCTTAACGCATTACGTATAACTTATAACGCATAACGCATAACGCATAACGCATAACGCATAACGCATAACCCATAACGCATAACGCATAACGCATAATGCACAACGCATAACAAATACCGCATAACGTATAACGCAAAACGCATAACGCATAACGCATAACGCATAACGCAAAACGCATAACGCATAACGCACAACGCATAACGCATAACGCATAACGCATAACGCATAACGCATAACGCAAAAGGCATAACGCATAACGCATAACGCATAACGCATAACGCAAAACGCATAACGCATAACGCATAACGCATAACGCATAACGCATAACGCAAAACGCATAACGCATAACGCATAACGCATAACACATAACGCATAACGCATAACGCATAACGCATAACGCATAACGCATAACGCAGAACGCATAACGCATAACGCATAACGCATAACGCATAACCCATAACGCATAACGCATAACGCATAATGCACAACGCATAACAAATACCGCATAACGTATAACGCAAAACGCATAACGCATAACGCATAACGCATAATGCACAACGCATAACGAATACCTCATAACGCATAACGCATAACGCATAACGCATAACGCATAACACATAACCCATAACCCATAACGCATAACGCACAACGCATAACGCATAATGCACAACGCATAACGCATAACGCATAACGCATAACGCATAATGCACAACGCATAACGAATACCTCATAATGTATAACGCAAAACGCATAGCGCATAACGCATAACGCATAACGCATAACACATATCGCATATCGCATAAAACATAACGCTTAACGCATAACGCATAACGCATAACGCAAAACGCATAACGCATATCGCATAACGCATAACGCAAAAGGCATAACGCATAACGTTAACGCATAACGCATAACGCCTAACGCATAACGAATCACGAATAACGCATAAAGCATAACCCATAACGCATAACGCATAACGCACAACGCACAACGCACAACGCATAACGCAAAGCGCATAACGCATAATGCATAACGCATAACGCATAACGCATAACGAATAAAGCATAACGCATAACGCATAACGCATAACGCATAACGCATAGCGCATAACTCATAACCCATAACCCATAACGCATAACGCATAACGCATAATGCACAACGCATAACGCATAACGCATAACGCATAACGCATAACGCATAACGCATAACACATAACGCATGTCGCATAACACATAACGCTTAACGCATAACGTATAACTTATAACGCATAACGCATAACGCATAACGCATAACGCATAACACATAACCCATAACCCATAACGCATAACGCACAACGCATAACGCATAATGCACAACGCATAACGCTAACGCATAACGTATAACGTATAACGCATAACGCATAACGCATAACGCATAACGCATAACGCATAACGCATAGCGCATAACGCATAATGCATAACGCATAACGAATACCGCATAACGTATAACGCAAAACGCATAACGCATAACGCAAAATTCATAACGCATAACGCATAACGCATAACGCATAACGCATAACGCATAACGCATAACGCATAACGCATAACGCATAACGCATAACGCATAACGCATAACGCATAACGCATAACGCATAACACATAACCCATAACCCATAACGCATAACGAACAACGCATAACGCATAATGCACAACGCATAACGCTAACGCATAACGTATAACGTATAACGCATAACGCATAACGCATAACGCATAACGCATAACGCATAACGCATAACGCATAACGCATAACGCATATCGCATAACGTATAACGCAAAACGCATAACGCATAACGCATAACGCATAACGCGTAAAGCATAACGCATATCGCATAACGCAAAATGCATAACGCATAAAGCAAAACGCATAACGCATAAGGCACAACGCATAACGCATAACGCATATCGCATAACGTGTAACGCAAAACGCATATCGCATAACGCACAACGCAAAAGTCATAACGCATAACGTTAACGCATAACGCATAACGCATAACGCATATCGCATAACGTATAACGCATAACGCATAACGCATAACGCAAAAGGCATAACGCATAACGCATAACGCATAACGCATAACGCATAACGCAAAACGCATAACGCATAACGCATAACGCATAACGCATAACGCATAACGCAAAACGCATAACGCATAACGCATAACGCATAACGCGTAAAGCATAACGCAAAATTCATAACGCATAAAGCAAAACGCATAACGCATAACGCACAACGCATAACGCATAAAGCATAACCCATAACGCATAACGCATAACGCACAACGCACAACGCACAACGCATAACGCATAGCGCATAACGCATAATGCATAACGCATAACGCATAACGCATAACGCATAAAGCATAACGCATAACGCATAACGCATAACGCATAGCGCATAACTCATAACCCATAACCCATAACGCATAACGCATAACGCATAATGCACAACGCATAACGCATAACGCATAACGCATAACGCATAACGCATAACGCATTACGCATAACTTATAACTCATAACGAATAACGCAAATTGCATAACTCATTAAGCATAACGCATAACCCATAACCCATAACGCAGAACGCATAACGCATAACGCATAACGCATAACACATAACGCATAACGCATAACACATAACGCATAACGCATAACGTATAACGCAAAACGCATAGCGAATAACGCATAACGTATAACTTATAACGCATAACGCATAACGCATAACGCATAACGCATAACGCATAACACATAACCCATAACCCATAACGCATAACGCACAACGCATAACGCATAACGCATAACGCATAACGCATAACGCATAACACATAACCCATAACCCATAACGCATAACGCACAACGCATAACGCATAATGCACAACGCATAACGCTAACGCATAACGTATAACGTATAACGCATAACGCATAACGCATAACGCATAACGCATAACGCATAACGCATAGCGCATAACGCATAATGCATAACGCATAACGAATACCGCATAACGTATAACGCAAAACGCATAACGCATAACGCAAAATTCATAACGCATAACGCATAACGCATAACGCATAACGCATAACGCATAACGCATAACGCATAACGCATAACGCATAACGCATAACGCATAACGCATAACGCATAACGCATAACGCATAACACATAACCCATAACCCATAACGCATAACGAACAACGCATAACGCATAATGCACAACGCATAACGCTAACGCATAACGTATAACGTATAACGCATAACGCATAACGCATAACGCATAACGCATAACGCATAACGCATAACGCATAACGCATAACGCATATCGCATTACGTATAACGCAAAACGCATAACGCATAACGCATAACGCATAACGCGTAAAGCATAACGCATATCGCATAACGCAAAATGCATAACGCATAAAGCAAAACGCATAACGCATAAGGCACAACGCATAACGCATAACGCATATCGCATAACGTGTAACGCAAAACGCATATCGCATAACGCACAACGCAAAAGTCATAACGCATAACGTTAACGCATAACGCATAACGCATAACGCATATCGAATAACGTATAACGCATAACGCATAACGCATAACGCAAAAGGCATAACGCATAACGCATAACGCATAACGCATAACGCATAACGCAAAACGCATAACGCATAACGCATAACGCATAACGCATAACGCATAACGCAAAACGCATAACGCATAACGCATAACGCATAACGCGTAAAGCATAACGCAAAATTCATAACGCATAAAGCAAAACGCATAACGCATAACGCACAACGCATAACGCATAAAGCATAACCCATAACGCATAACGCATAACGCACAACGCACAACGCACAACGCATAACGCATAGCGCATAACGCATAATGCATAACGCATAACGCATAACGCATAACGCATAAAGCATAACGCATAACGCATAACGCATAACGCATAGCGCATAACTCATAACCCATAACCCATAACGCATAACGCATAACGCATAATGCACAACGCATAACGCATAACGCATAACGCATAACGCATAACGCATAACGCATTACGCATAACTTATAACTCATAACGAATAACGCAAATTGCATAACTCATTAAGCATAACGCATAACCCATAACCCATAACGCAGAACGCATAACGCATAACGCATAACGCATAACACATAACGCATAACGCATAACACATAACGCATAACGCATAACGTATAACGCAAAACGCATAGCGAATAACGCATAACGTATAACTTATAACGCATAACGCATAACGCATAACGCATAACGCATAACGCATAACACATAACCCATAACCCATAACGCATAACGCACAACGCATAACGCATAATGCACAACGCATAACGCTAACGCATAACGTATAACGTATAACGCATAACGCATAACGCATAACGCATAACGCATAACGCATAGCGCATAACGCATAACGCATAACGCATAGCGCATAACCCATAACGCATAACGCATAACGCATAACGCATAACGCATAACGCATAACGCATAACCCATATCGCATAACGTATAACGCAAAACGCATAACGCATAACGCAAAAGGCATAACGCATAACGTTAACGCATAACCCATAACGCATAACGCATAACGCATAACGCATAACGCATAACGCATAAAGCATAACGCATAACGCATAACGCATAACGCATAACGCATAACGCATAACGCATAACGCATAACACATAACGCATATCGCATAAAACATAACGCTTAACGCATAACGTATAACTTACAACGCATAACGCATAACGCATAACGCATAACGCATAACGCATAACGCATAACGCATAACGCATAACGCATAACGCATAACGCATAACGCATAATGCACAACGCATAACAAATACCGCATAACGTATAACGCAAAACGCATAACGCATAACGCATAACGAAAAAGGCATAACGCATAACGCATAACGCATAACGCATAACGCATAACGCATATCGCATAACGTATAACGCAAAACGCATAACGCATAACGCATAACGCATAACGCATATCGCATAACGTATAACGCAAAACGCATAACGCATAACGCAAAAGGCATAACGCATAACGTTAACGCATAACCCATAACGCATAACGCATATCGCATAACGCATAACGCATAACGCGTAAAGCATAACGCTTAACGCATAACCCATAACGCATAACGCATAACGCATAACGCATAACGCATAACGCATAACGCATAACGCATAACGCATATCGCATAACGTATAACGCAAAACGCATAACGCATAACGCATAACGCATAACGCATAACGCATAACGCATAACGCATAACGTTAACGCATAACGCATAACGCATATCGCATAACGCATAAACCATAACCCATAACGCATAACGCATAACGCATAACGCATAATGCACAACGCATAACGAATACCGCATAGCGTATAACGCAAAACGCATAACGCATAACGCATAACACATAACGCATATCGCATAACGCATAATGCACAACGCATAACAAATAGCGCATAACGTATAACGCAAAACACATAACCCATAACCCATAACGCATAACGCACAACGCATAACGCATAATGCACAACGCATAACGCTAACGCATAACGTATAACGTATAACGCATAACGCATAACGCATAACGCATAACGCATAACGCATAGCGCATAACGCATAACGCATAACGCATAGCGCATAACCCATAACGCATAACGCATAACGCATAACGCATAACGCATAACGCATAACGCATAACCCATATCGCAAAACGTATAACGCAAAACGCATAACGCATAACGCAAAAGGCATAACGCATAACGTTAACGCATAACCCATAACGCATAACGCATAACGCATAACGCATAACGCATAACGCATAAAGCATAACGCATAACGCATAACGCATAACGCATAACGCATAACGCATAACGCATAACGCATAACACATAACGCATATCGCATAAAACATAACGCTTAACGCATAACGTATAACTTACAACGCATAACGCATAACGCATAACGCATAACGCATAACGCATAACGCATAACGCATAACGCATAACGCATAACGCATAACGCATAACGCATAATGCACAACGCATAACAAATACCGCATAACGTATAACGCAAAACGCATAACGCATAACGCATAACGAAAAAGGCATAACGCATAACGCATAACGCATAACGCATAACGCATAACGCATATCGCATAACGTATAACGCAAAACGCATAACGCATAACGCATAACGCATAACGCATATCGCATAACGTATAACGCAAAACGCATAACGCATAACGCAAAAGGCATAACGCATAACGTTAACGCATAACCCATAACGCATAACGCATATCGCATAACGCATAACGCATAACGCGTAAAGCATAACGCTTAACGCATAACCCATAACGCATAACGCATAACGCATAACGCATAACGCATAACGCATAACGCATAACGCATAACGCATATCGCATAACGTATAACGCAAAACGCATAACGCATAACGCATAACGCATAACGCATAACGCATAACGCATAACGCATAACGTTAACGCATAACGCATAACGCATATCGCATAACGCATAAACCATAACCCATAACGCATAACGCATAACGCATAACGCATAATGCACAACGCATAACGAATACCGCATAGCGTATAACGCAAAACGCATAACGCATAACGCATAACACATAACGCATATCGCATAACGCATAATGCACAACGCATAACAAATAGCGCATAACGTATAACGCAAAACACATAACCCATAACCCATAACGCATAACGCACAACGCATAACGCATAATGCACAACGCATAACGCTAACGCATAACGTATAACGTATAACGCATAACGCATAACGCATAACGAAAAAGGCATAACGCATAACGCATAACGCATAACGCATAACGCATAACGCATATCGCATAACGTATAACGCAAAACGCATAACGCATAACGCATAACGCATAACGCATATCGCATAACGTATAACGCAAAACGCATAACGCATAACGCAAAAGGCATAACGCATAACGTTAACGCATAACCCATAACGCATAACGCATATCGCATAACGCATAACGCATAACGCGTAAAGCATAACGCTTAACGCATAACCCATAACGCATAACGCATAACGCATAACGCATAACGCATAACGCATAACGCATAACGCATAACGCATATCGCATAACGTATAACGCAAAACGCATAACGCATAACGCATAACGCATAACGCATAACGCATAACGCATAACGCATAACGTTAACGCATAACGCATAACGCATATCGCATAACGCATAAACCATAACCCATAACGCATAACGCATAACGCATAACGCATAATGCACAACGCATAACGAATACCGCATAGCGTATAACGCAAAACGCATAACGCATAACGCATAACACATAACGCATATCGCATAACGCATAATGCACAACGCATAACAAATAGCGCATAACGTATAACGCAAAACACATAACCCATAACCCATAACGCATAACGCACAACGCATAACGCATAATGCACAACGCATAACGCTAACGCATAACGTATAACGTATAACGCATAACGCATAACGCATAACGCATAACGCATAACGCATAGCGCATAACGCATAACGCATAACGCATAGCGCATAACCCATAACGCATAACGCATAACGCATAACGCATAACGCATAACGCATAACGCATAACCCATATCGCATAACGTATAACGCAAAACGCATAACGCATAACGCAAAAGGCATAACGCATAACGTTAACGCATAACCCATAACGCATAACGCATAACGCATAACGCATAACGCATAACGCATAACGCATAACGCATAACGCATAACGCATAACGCATAACGCATAACGCATAACGCATAACGCATAACACATAACGCATATCGCATAAAACATAACGCTTAACGCATAACGTATAACTTACAACGCATAACGCATAACGCATAACGCATAACGCATAACGCATAACGCATAACGCATAACCCATAACGCATAACGCATAACGCATAACGCATAATGCACAACGCATAACAAATACCGCATAACGTATAACGCAAAACGCATAACGCATAACGCATAACGAAAAAGGCATAACGCATAACGCATAACGCATAACGCATAACGCATAACGCATATCGCATAACGTATAACGCAAAACGCATAACGCATAACGCATAACGCATAACGCATATCGCATAACGTATAACGCAAAACGCATAACGCATAACGCAAAAGGCATAACGCATAACGTTAACGCATAACCCATAACGCATAACGCATATCGCATAACGCATAACGCATAACGCGTAAAGCATAACGCTTAACGCATAACCCATAACGCATAACGCATAACGCATAACGCATAACGCATAACGCATAACGCATAACGCATAACGCATATCGCATAACGTATAACGCAAAACGCATAACGCATAACGCATAACGCATAACGCATAACGCATAACGCATAACGCATAACGTTAACGCATAACGCATAACGCATATCGCATAACGCATAAACCATAACCCATAACGCATAACGCATAACGCATAACGCATAATGCACAACGCATAACGAATACCGCATAGCGTATAACGCAAAACGCATAACGCATAACGCATAACACATAACGCATATCGCATAACGCATAATGCACAACGCATAACAAATAGCGCATAACGTATAACGCAAAACGCATAACGCATAACGCATAACGCATAACGCAAAACGCATAACGCATAACGCAAAAGGCATAACGCTGAACGCATAACGCATATCGCATAACGCATAACTTATAACTCATAACGCATAACGCATGGCGCATAACGCATGGCGCATAACGCAAAATGCATAACGCATAACGCATAACGCAAAATGCATAACGCATAACGCATAACGCATAACGCATAACGCATAACGCATAACGCATAACGCATAACGCATAACGCATGGCGCATAACGCAAAATGCATAACGCATAACGCATAACGCATAACGCATAACGCATAACGCATAACGCATAACACATAACGCATATCGCATAAAACATAACGCTTAACGCATAACGTATAACTTACAACGCATAACGCATAACGCATAACGCATAACGCATAACGCATAACCCATAACGCATAACGCATAACGCATAATGCACAACGCATAACAAATACCGCATAACGTATAACGCAAAACGCATAACGCATAACGCATAACGAAAAAGGCATAACGCATAACGCATAACGCATAACGCATAACGCATAACGCATAACGCATAACGCATATCGCATAACGTATAACGCAAAACGCATAACGCATAACGCAAAAGGCATAACGCATAACGTTAACGCATAACCCATAACGCATAACGCATATCGCATAACGCATAACGCATAACGCGTAAAGCATAACGCTTAACGCATAACGCATATCGCATAACGCATAACTTATAACTCATAACGCATAACGCATGGCGCATAACGCAAAATGCATAACGCATAACGCATAACGCATAACGCATAACGCATAACGCATGGCGCATAACGCAAAATGCATAACGCATAACGCATAACGCATAACGCATAACGCATAACGCATAACCCATCACCCATAACCCATAACGCATAACGCATAACGCATAACGCATAATGCACAACGCATAACGCATAACGCATAACGCATAACGCGTAACGCATAACGCGTAACGCATAACGCATAACGCATAACGCATAACGCATAACGCATAACGCATAACGCATAACGCATAACGCATAACGCATAACGCATAACGCATAACGCATAACGCATAACGCATAACGCATAACGCATAACCCATAACGCATAACGCATAACGCATAACGCATAACGCATAACGCATAACGCATAACGCATATGGCATATCGCATAACGTATAACGCAAAACGCATAACGCATAACGCATAACGCATAACGCATAACGCATAACGTTAACGCATAACGCATAACGCATATCGCATAACGCATAAACCATAACCCATAACGCATAACGCATAACGCATAACGCATAATGCACAACGCATAACGAATACCGCATAGCGTATAACGCAAAACGCATAACGCATAACGCATAACACATAACGCATATCGCATAAAACATAACGCTTAACGCATAACGTATAACTTACAACGCATAACGCATAACGCATAACGCATAACGCATAACGCAAAACGCATAACGCATAACGCAAAAGGCATAACGCATAACGTTAACGCATAACCCATAACGCATAACGCATATCGCATAGCGCATAACGCATAACGCATAACGCGTAAAGCATAACGCTTAACGCATAACGCATAACTTATAACTCATAACGCATAACGCATGGCGCATAACGCAAAATGCATAACGCATAACGCATAACGCATAACGCATAACGCATAACGCATGGCGCATAACGCAAAATGCATAACGCATAACGCATAACGCATAACGCATAACGCATAACGCATAACGCATAACCCATCACCCATAACCCATAACGCATAACGCATAACGCATAATGCACAACGCATAACGCATAACGCCTAACGCATAACGGATCACGCATAACGCATAAAGCATAACGCATAACGCATAACGCATAACACATAACGCATAACGCATAACGCATAACGCATAACGCATAACGAACAACGCATAACGCATAACGCATAACGCATAACGCATAACGCATAACGCATAACGCATAACGCATAAAGCATAACGCATAACGCATAACGCATAACGCATAACGCATAACGCATAACGCATAACGCATAACACATAACGCATATCGCGTAAAACATAACGCTTAACGCATAACGTATAACTTACAACGCATAACGCATAACGCATAACGCATAACGCATAACGCATAACCCATAACGCATAACGCATAACGCATAATGCACAACGCATAACAAATACCGCATAACGTATAACGCAAAACGCATAACGCATAACGCATAACGAAAAAGGCATAACGCATAACGCATAACGCATAACGCATAACGCATAACGCATAACGCATAACGCATAACGCATATCGCATAACGTATAACGCAAAACGCATAACGCATAACGCAAAAGGCATAACGCATAACGTTAACGCATAACGCATAACGCATAACGCATAACGCATAACGCATAACGCATAACGCATAACGCATAACGCATAACGCATAACCCATAACGCATAACGCATAACGCATAACGCATAACGCATAACGCATAACGCATAACGCATATGGCATATCGCATAACGTATAACGCAAAACGCATAACGCATAACGCATAACGCATAACGCATAACGCATAACGTTAACGCATAACGCATAACGCATATCGCATAACGCATAAACCATAACCCATAACGCATAACGCATAACGCATAACGCATAATGCACAACGCATAACGAATACCGCATAGCGTATAACGCAAAACGCATAACGCATAACGCATAACACATAACGCATATCGCATAAAACATAACGCTTAACGCATAACGTATAACTTACAACGCATAACGCATAACGCATAACGCATAACGCATAACGCAAAACGCATAACGCATAACGCAAAAGGCATAACGCATAACGTTAACGCATAACGCATAACGCATAACGCATATCGCATAGCGCATAACGCATAACGCATAACGCGTAAAGCATAACGCTTAACGCATAACGCATAACTTATAACTCATAACGCATAACGCATGGCGCATAACGCAAAATGCATAACGCATAACGCATAACGCATAACGCATAACGCATAACGCATGGCGCATAACGCAAAATGCATAACGCATAACGCATAACGCATAACGCATAACGCATAACGCATAACGCATAACCCATCACCCATAACCCATAACGCATAACGCATAACGCATAATGCACAACGCATAACGCATAACGCCTAACGCATAACGGATCACGCATAACGCATAAAGCATAACGCATAACGCATAACGCATAACACATAACGCATAACGCATAACGCATAACGCATAACGCATAACGAACAACGCATAACGCATAACGCATAACGCATAACGCATAACGCATAACGCATAACGCATAACGCATAACGCATAACGCATAACGCATAACGCATAACGCATAACGCATAACGCATAACGCATAACGCATAACACATAACGCATATCGCGTAAAACATAACGCTTAACGCATAACGTATAACTTACAACGCATAACGCATAACGCATAACGCATAACGCATAACGCATAACCCATAACGCATAACGCATAACGCATAATGCACAACGCATAACAAATACCGCATAACGTATAACGCAAAACGCATAACGCATAACGCATAACGAAAAAGGCATAACGCATAACGCATAACGCATAACGCATAACGCATAACGCATAACGCATAACGCATAACGCATATCGCATAACGTATAACGCAAAACGCATAACGCATAACGCAAAAGGCATAACGCATAACGTTAACGCATAACCCATAACGCATAACGCATATCGCATAACGCATAACGCATAACGCGTAAAGCATAACGCTTAACGCATAACGCATATCGCATAACGCATAACTTATAACTCATAACGCATAACGCATGGCGCATAACGCAAAATGCATAACGCATAACGCATAACGCATAACGCATAACGCATAACGCATAACGCATGGCGCATAACGCAAAATGCATAACGCATAACGCATAACGCATAACGCATAACGCATAACGCATAACCCATCACCCATAACCCATAACGCATAACGCATAACGCATAACGCATAATGCACAACGCATAACGCATAACGCATAACGCGTAACGCATAACGCATAACGCATAACGCATAACGCATAACGCATAACGCATAACGCATAACGCATAACGCATAACGCATAACGCATAACGCATAACGCATAACGCATAACGCATAACGCATAACGCATAACGCATAACGCATAACGCATAACGCATAACGCATAACCCATAACGCATAACGCATAACGCATAACGCATAACGCATAACGCATAACGCATATGGCATATCGCATAACGTATAACGCAAAACGCATAACGCATAACGCATAACGCATAACGCATAACGCATAACGTTAACGCATAACGCATAACGCATATCGCATAACGCATAAACCATAACCCATAACGCATAACGCATAACGCATAACGCATAATGCACAACGCATAACGAATACCGCATAGCGTATAACGCAAAACGCATAACGCATAACGCATAACACATAACGCATATCGCATAAAACATAACGCTTAACGCATAACGTATAACTTACAACGCATAACGCATAACGCATAACGCATAACGCATAACGCAAAACGCATAACGCATAACGCAAAAGGCATAACGCATAACGTTAACGCATAACCCATAACGCATAACGCATATCGCATAGCGCATAACGCATAACGCATAACGCGTAAAGCATAACGCTTAACGCATAACGCATAACTTATAACTCATAACGCATAACGCATGGCGCATAACGCAAAATGCATAACGCATAACGCATAACGCATAACGCATAACGCATGGCGCATAACGCAAAATGCATAACGCATAACGAATAACGCATAACGCATAACGCATAACGCATAACGCATAACCCATCACCCATAACCCATAACGCATAACGCATAACGCATAACGCATAATGCACAACGCATAACGCATAACGCCTAACGCATAACGGATCACGCATAACGCATAAAGCATAACGCATAACGCATAACGCATAACACATAACGCATAACGCATAACGCATAACGCATAACGCATAACGAACAACGCATAACGCATAACGCATAACGCATAACGCATAACGCATAACGCATAACGCATAACGCATAAAGCATAACGCATAACGCATAACGCATAACGCATAACGCATAACGCATAACGCATAACGCATAACGCATAACGCATAAAGCATAACGCATAACGCATAACGCATAACGCATAACGCATAACGCATAACGCATAACGCATATCGCATAACGTATAACGCAAAACGCATAACGCAAAAGGCATAACGCATAACGTTAACGCATAACCCATAACGCATAACGCATATCGCATAACGCATAACGCATAACGCATAACGCATAACGCGTAAAGCATAACGCTTGACGCGTAACGCATATCGCATAACGCATAACTTATAACTCATAACGCATAACGCATGGCGTATAACGCATAACGCATAACGCATAACGCATAACGCATAACGCATAACGCATGGCGCATAACGCAAAATGCATAACGCATAACGCATAACGCATAACGCATAACGCATAACGCATAACGCATAACCCATCACCCATAACCCATAACGCATAACGCATAACGCATAATGCACAACGCATAACGCATAACGCATAACGCGTAACGCATAACGCATAACGCATAACGCATAACGCATAACGCATAACGCATAACGCATAACGCATAACGCATAACGCATAACGTTAACGCATAACGCATAACGCATATCGCATAACGCATAAACCATAACCCATAACGCATAACCCATAACGCATAACGCATAACGCATAATGCACAACGCATAACGCATAACGCATAACGCGTAACGCATAACGCATAACGCATAACGCATAACGCATAACGCATAACGCATAACGCATAACGCATAACGCATAACGCATAACGCATAACGCATAACGCATATCGCATAACGTATAACGCAAAACGCATAACGCAAAAGGCATAACACATAACGTTAACGCATAACGCATGGCGCATAACGCAAAATGCATAACGCATAACGCATAACGCATAACGCATAACGCATAACGCATAACGCATTACGCATAACGCATAACGCATAACGCATAACGCATAACCCATCACCCATAACCCATATCGCATAACGCATAACGCATAATGCACAACGCATAACGCATAACGCCTAACGCATAACGGATCACGCATAACGCATAAAGCATAACGCATAACGCATAACGCATAACACATAACGCATAACGCATAACGCATAACGCATAAAGCATAACGCATAACGCATAACGCATAACGAATAACGCATAACGCATAACACATAACGCATATCGCATTAAACATAACGCTTAACGCATAACGTATAACTTATAACGCATAACACATAACGCATAACGCATAACGCATAACGCATAACGCATAACGCATAACGCATAACGCATAACGCATAACGCATAACCCATAATGCATAACGCATAACGCATAATGCACAACGCATAACAAATACCGCACAACGTATAACGCAAAACGCATAACGCATAACGAAAAAGGCATAACGCATAACGCATAACGCATAACGCATAACGCATAACGCATAACGCATAGCGCATAAAGCATAACGCATAACGCATAACGCATAACGCATAACGCATAACGCATAACGCATAACACATAACGCATATCGCATAACGCATAACGCATGGCGCATAACGCAAAATGCAAACGCATAACGCATAACGCATAACGCATAACGCATAACGCATAACGCATAACGCATAACGCATAACGCATAACGCATAACGCATAACCCATCACCCATAACCCATAACGCATAACGCATAACGCATAATGCACAACGCATAACGCATAACGCCTAACGCATAACGGATCACGCATAACGCATAAAGCATAACGCATAACGCATAACGCATAACGCATAACACATAACGCATAACTCATAACGCATAACGCATAACGAACAACGCATAACGCATAACGCATAACGCATAACGCATAACGCATAACGCATAACGCATAACGCATAACGCATAAAGCATAACGCATAACGCATAACGCATAACGCATAACGCATAACGCATAACGCATAACGCATAACGCATAACGCATATCGCATAACGCATAACGCATAACGCATAACGCATAACGCATAACGCATAACGCATAACGCATATCGCATAACGTATAACGCAAAACGCATAACGCATAACGCATAACGCATAACGCATAACGTTAACGCATAACGCATAACGCATATCGCATAACGCATAAACCATAACCCATAACGCATAACGCATAACGCATAACGCATAATGCACAACGCATAACGAATACCGCATAGCGTATAACGCAAAACGCATAACGCATAACGCATAACGCATAACGCATAACGCATGGCGCATAACTTATAACTCATAACGCATAACGCATGGCGCATAACGCAAAATGCATAACGCATAACGCATAACGCATAACGCATAACGCATAACGCATGGCGCATAACGCAAAATGCATAACGCATAACGCATAACGCATAACGCATAACGCATAACGCATAACGCATAACCCATCACCCATAACCCATAACGCATAACGCATAACGCATAACGCATAATGCACAACGCATAACGCATAACGCCTAACGCATAACGGATCACGCATAACGCATAAAGCATAACGCATAACGCATAACGCATAACGCATAACACATAACGCATAACGCATAACGCATAACGCATAACGCATAACGCGTAACGCATAACGCATAACGTTAACGGATAACCCATAACGCATAACGCATATCTCATAACGCATAACGCATAACGCATAACGCGTAAAGCATAACGCTTAACGCATAACGCATATCGCATAACGCATAACTTATAACTCATAACGCATAACGCATGGCGCATAACGCAAAATGCATAACGCATAACGCATAACGCATAACGCATAACGCATGGCGCATAACGCAAAATGCATAACGCATAACGCATAACGCATAACGCATAACGCATAACGCATAACGCATAACCCATCACCCATAACCCATAACGCATAACGCATAACGCATAATGCACAACGCATAACGCATAACGCCTAACGCATAACGGATCACGCATAACGCATAAAGCATAACGCATAACGCATAACACATAACGCATAACTCATAACGCATAACGCATAACGCATAGCGCATAACGCATAACACATAACGCATAACGCATAACGCATAACGCATAACGCATAACGCATAACGTATAACGCAAAACGCATAACGCATAACGCTTAACGCATAACGCATAACGCATAACGTTAACGCATAACGCATAACGCATATCGCATAACGCATAAACCATAACCAGTAACGCATAACGCATAACGCATAACGCATAATGCACAACGCATAACGAATACCGCATAGCGTATAACGCAAAACGCAAAACGCATAACGCATAACGCATAACGCATGGCGCATAACGCAAAATGCATAACGCATAACGCATAACGCATAACCCATAACCCATAACGCATAACGCATAACGCATAATGCACAACGCATATCGCATAACGCATAACGCATAACGTATTACGCATAACTTATAACTCATAACTCATAACGCATAACGCATAACGCCTAACGCATAACGGATCACGCATAACGCATAAAGCATAACGCATAACGCATAACCCATAACGCATAACGCATAACGCATAATGCACAACGCATAACAAATACCGCATAACGTATAACGCAAAACGCATAACGCATAACGAAAAAGGCATAACGCATAACGCATAACGCATAACGCATAACGCATAACGCATAACCCATATCGCATAACGTATAACGCAAAACGCATAACGCATAACGCAAAAGGCATAACGCATAACGTTAACGCATAACCCATAACGCATAACGCATATCGCATAACGCATAACGCATAACGCATGACGCGTAAAGCATAACGCTTAACGCATAACGCATAACGCATAACGCATAACCCATCACCCATAACCCATAACGCATAACGCATAACGCATAATGCACAACGCATAACGCATAACGCCTAACGCATAACGGATCACGCATAACGCATAAAGCATAACGCATAACGCATAACGCATAACGCATAACACATAACGCATAACGCATAACGCATAACGCATAACGCGTAACGCATAACGCATAACGCATAACGCATAATGCACAACGCATAACAAATACCGCATAACGTATAACGCAAAACGCATAACGCATAACGCATAACGCATAACGCAAAACGCATAACGCATAACGCAAAAGGCATAACGCATAACGTTAACGCATAACCCATAACGCATAACGCATATCGCATAACGCATAACGCATAACGCATAACGCGTAAAGCATAACGCTTAACGCATAACGCATATCGCATAACGCATAACTTATAACTCATAACGCATAACGCATGGCGCATAACGCAAAATGCATAACGCATAACGCATAACGCATAACGCATAACGCATGGCGCATAACGCATAACCCATCACCCATAACCCATAACGCATAACGCATAACGCATAATGCACAACGCATAACGCATAACGCATAACGCGTAACGCATAACGCATAACGCATAACGCATAACGCATAACGCATAACAAATAACGCATAACGCATAACGCATAACGCATAACGCATAACGCATAAAGCATAACGCATAACGCATAACGCATAACACATAACGCATAACGCATAACGCATAACGCATAACGCATAACGCATAACGCATAACGCATATCGCATAACGTATAACGCAAAACGCATAACGTATAACGCATAACGCATAACGCATAACGCATAACGCATAACGTTAACGCATAACGCATAACGCATATCGCATAACGCATAAACCATTACCCATAACGCATAACGCATAACGCATAACGCATAATGCACAACGCATAACGAATACCGCATAGCGTATAACGCAAAACGCATAACGCATAACGCATAACGCATGGCGCATAACGCAAAATGCATAACGCATAACGCATAACGCATAACCCATAACCCATAACGCATAACGCATAACGCATAATGCACAACGCATATCGCATAACGCATAACGCATTACGCATAACTTATAACTCATAACTCACAACGCATAACGCATAACGCCTAACGCATAACGGATCCCGCATAACGCATAAAGCATAACGCATAACGCATACCGCATAACGCATAACGCATAACTCATAACGCATAACGCATAACGCATAACTTATAACTCATAACGCATAACGCATAACGCATAACGCATAACGCATAACGCATTACGCATAACTTATAACTCATAACGAATAACGCAAAATGCATAACTCATAAAGCATAACGCATAACGCATAACGCATAACGCATAACGCATAGCGCATAACGCATAACGCATAACGCAAACGTATAATGCCCAACGCATAACGCATAACGAACAACGCATAACGCATAACGCATAACGCATAACGCATAACGCATAACGCATAACGCATAAAGCATAACGCATAACGCATAACGCATACCGCATAACGCATAACGCATAACTCATAACGCATAACGCATAACGCATAACTTATAACTCATAACGCATAACGCATAACGCATAACGCATAACGCATAACGCATTACGCATAACTTATAACTCATAACGAATAACGCAAAATGCATAACTCATAAAGCATAACGCATAACGCATAACGCATAACGCATAACGCATAGCGCATAACGCATAACGCATAACGCAAACGTATAATGCCCAACGCATAACGCATAACGAACAACGCATAACGCATAACGCATAACGCATAACGCATAACGCATAACGCATAACGCATAAAGCATAACGCATAACGCATAACGCATAACGCATAACGGATAACGCATAACGCATAACGCATAACGCATAACGCATAAAGCATAACGCATAAAGCATAAAGCATAACGTATATCGCATAAAACATAACGCTTAACGCTTAACGTAAAACGTATAAAGCATAACGCAAAACGCATAACGCATAACGCATAACGCATAACGCATAACGCATAACGCATAACGCATAACGCAAACGTATAATGCCCAACGCATAACGCATAACGAACAACGCATAACGCATAACGCATAACGCATAACGCATAACGCATAACGCATAACGCATAACGCATAACGCATAAACCATAACGCATAACGCATAACGCATAACGCATAACGCATAACGCATAACACATAACGCATAACGCATAACGCATAATGCACAACGCATAACGCATAACGCATAACCCATAACGCATAACGCATAACGCATAATGCACAACGCATAACGCATAACCCATATCGCATAACGTATAACGCAAAACGCATAACGCATAACGCAAAAGGCATAACGCATAACGTTAACGCATAACCCATAACGCATAACGCATATCGCATAACGCATAACGCATAACGCATGACGCGTAAAGCATAACGCTTAACGCATAACGCATAACGCATAACGCATAACCCATCACCCATAACCCATAACGCATAACGCATAACGCATAATGCACAACGCATAACGCATAACGCCTAACGCATAACGGATCACGCATAACGCATAAAGCATAACGCATAACACATAACGCATAACGCATAACACATAACGCATAACGCATAACGCATAACGCATAACGCGTAACGCATAACGCATAACGCATAACGCATAACGCGTAACGCTTAACGCATAACGCATAACGCATAACGCATAACGCATAACGCATAACGCATAACGCATAACGCATAACGCATAACGCATAACGCATAACGCATAACGCATAACGCATAACGCATAACGCATAACACATAACGCATAACGCATAACGCATAACGCATAACGCATAACGCATAACGCATAACGCATATCGCATAACGTATAACGCAAAACGCATAACGCATAACGCATAACGCATAACGCATAACGTTAACGCATAACGCATAACACATAACGCATAACGCATAACGCATAACGCACAAAGCATAACGCATAACGCATAACGCATAACGCATAACGCATAACGAATCACGCATAACGCATAAAGCATAACCCATAACGCATAACGCATACCGCACAACGCACAACGCACAACGCATAACGCATAGCGCATAACGCATAATGCATAACGCATAACGCATAACGCATAAAGCATAACGCAAAACGCATAACGCATAACGCATAGCGCATAACTCATAACCCATAACCCATAACGCATAACGCATAACGCATAATGCACAACGCATAACGCATAACGCATAACGCATAACGCATTACGCACAAAGCATAACGCATAACGCATAACGCATAACCATAGCGCATAACTCATAACCCATAACCCATAACGCATAACGCATAACGCATAACGCACAACGCACAACGCACAACGCATAACGCATAGCGCATAACGCATAATGCATTACGCATAACGCATAACGCATAAAGCATAACGCATAACGCATAACGCATAATGCACAACGCATAACGCATAACGCATAACGCATAACGCATAACGCATAACGCATTACGCATAACTTATAACTCATAACGAATAACGCAAACTGCATAACTCATAAAGCATAACGTATATCGCATAAAACATAACGCTTAACGCTTAACGTAAAACGCATAACGCATAACGCATAACGCATAACGCATAACGCATAACTCATGACGCATAACGCATAAAGCATAACGCATAACGCATAACGCATAACGCATAACGCATAACGCATAACGCATAACGCATAACGCATAACGCATAACGCATAACGCATAACGCATAAAGCATAACGCATAACGCATAACGTATAACGCATATCGCATAACGTATAACGCATAACGCATAACGCATAACACATAACGCATAACGCATAACGCATAACGCATAACGCATAACGCATAACGCAGAACGCATAATGCACAACGCATAACGAATACCTCATAACGTACAACGCAAAACGCATAGCGAATAACGCATAACGCATAACGCATAACACATAACGCATATCGCATAAAACATAACGCTTAACGCATTACGTATAACTTATAACGCATAACGCATAACGCATAACGCATAACGCATAACGCATAACCCATAACGCATAACGCATAACGCATAATGCACAACGCATAACAAATACCGCATAACGTATAACGCAAAACGCATAACGCATAACGCATAACGCATAACGCAAAACGCATAACGCATAACGCATAACGCATAACGCATAACGCATAACGCATAACGCATAACGCATAACGCATAACGCATAACGCATAACGCATAACGCAAAAGGCATAACGCATAACGCATAACGCATAACGCAAAACGCATAACGCATAACGCATAACGCATAACGCATAACGCATAACGCATAACGCAAAACGCATAACGCATAACGCATAACGCATAACGCATAACGCTAACGCATAACGTATAACGTATAACGCATAACGCATAACGCATAACGCATAACGCATAACGCATATCGCGTAACGTATAACGCAAAACGCATAACGCATAACGCATAACGCATAACGCGTAAAGCATAACGCATAACGCATAACGCAAAATGCATAACGCATAAAGCAAAACGCATAACGCATAACGCACAACGCATAACGCATAACGCATATCGCATAACGTGTAACGCAAAACGCATATCGCATAACGCATAACGCAAAAGTCATAACGCATAACGTTAACGCATAACGCATAACGCCTAACGCATAACGAATCTCGCATAACGCATAAAGCATAACCCATAACGCATAACGCATAACGCATAACGCATAACGCATAACGCATAAAGCATAACGCATAACGCATAACGCATAACGCATAGCGCATAACTCATAACCCATAACCCATAACGCATAACGCATAACGCATAATGCACAACGCATAACGCATAACGCATAACGCATAACGCATTACGCATAACTTATAACTCATAACGAATAACGCTAAATGCATAACTCATAAAGCATAACGCATAACCCATAACCCATAACGCAGAACGCATAACGCATAACGCAGAACGCAGAACCCACAACGCACAACGCACAACGCATAACGCATAACGCATAACGCATAATGCATAACGCATAACGCATAACGCATAACGCATAACGCACAAAGCTTCACGCATAACGCATAACGCATAACGCATAGCGCATAACTCATAACCCATAACCCATAACGCATAACGCATAACGCATAACGCATAACGCACAACGCACAACGCACAACGCATAACGCATAGCGCATAACGCATAATGCATAACGCATAACGCATAACGCATAACGCATAAAGCATAACGCATTACGCATAACGCATAATGCACAACGCATAACGCATAACGCAGAACGCAGAACGCAAAACGCACAACGCACAACGCATAACGCATAACGCATAACGCATAATGCATAACGCATAACGCATAACGCATAACGCATAACGCACAAAGCATAACGCATAACGCATAACGCATAACGCATAGCGCATAACTCATAACCCATAACCCATAACGCATAACGCATAACGCATAACGCAGAACGCATAATGCACAACGCATAACGAATACCTCATAACGTATAACGCAAAACGCATAGCGAATAACGCATAACGCATAACACATAACGCATATCGCATAAAACATAACGCTTAACGCATTACGTATAACTTATAACGCATAACGCATAACGCATAACGCATAACGCATAACGCATAACCCATAACGCATAACGCATAACGCATAATGCACAACGCATAACAAATACCGCATAACGTATAACGCAAAACGCATAACGCATAACGCAAAACGCATAGCGAATAACGCATAACGCATAACGCATAACACATAACGCATATCGCATAAAACATAACGCTTAACGCATTACGTATAACTTATAACGCATAACGCATAACGCATAACGCATAACGCATAACGCATAACCCATAACGCATAACGCATAACGCATAATGCACAACGCATAACAAATACCGCATAACGTATAACGCAAAACGCATAACGCATAACGCATAACGCATAATGCACAACGCATAACGAATACCTCATAACGCATAACGCATAACGCATAACGCATAACACATAACCCATGACCCATAACGCATAACGCACAACGCATAACGCATAATGCACAACGCATAACGCATAACGCATAACGCATAACGCATAATGCACAACGCATAACGAATACCTCATAATGTATAACGCAAAACGCATAGCGCATAACGCATAACGCATAACGCATAACACATATCGCATATCGCATAAAACATAACGCTTAACGCATAACGCATAACGCATAACGCAAAACGCATAACGCATATCGCATAACGCATTACGCAAAAGGCATAACGCATAACGTTAACGCATAACGCATAACGCCTAACGCATAACGAATCACGAATAACGCATAAAGCATAACCCATAACGCATAACGCATAACGCACAACGCACAACGCACAACGCATAACGCAAAGCGCATAACGCATAATGCATAACGCATAACGCATAACGCATAACGCATAAAGCATAACGCATACCGCATAACGCATAACGCATAGCGCATAACGCATAACGCATAACGCATAACGCATAACACATAACCCATAACCCATAACGCATAACGCACAACGCATAACGCATAATGCACAACGCATAACGCTAACGCATAACGTATAACGTATAACGCATAACGCATAACGCATAACGCATAACGCATAACGCATAACGCATAGCACATAACGCATAATGCATAACGCATAACGAATACCGCATAACGTATAACGCAAAACGTATAACGCATAACGCATAACGCATAACGCAAAAGGCATAACGCATAACGCATAACGCATAACGCATAACGCATATCGCAAAACGCATAACGCATAACGCATAACGCATAACGCATAACGCATAACGCATAACGCAAAAGGCATAACGCATAACGCATAACGCATAACGCATAACGCATATCGCAAAACGCATAACGCATAACGCATAACGCATAACGCATAACGCATAACGCATAACGCAAAACGCATAACGCATAACGCATAACGCATAACGCGTAAAGCATAACGCAAAATTCATAACGCATAAAGCAAAACGCATAACGCATAACGCACAACGCATAACGCATAACGCATATCGCATGACGTGTAACGCAAAACGCATATCGCATAACGCATAACGCAAAAGGCATAACGCATAACGTTAACGCATAACGCATAACGCCTAACGCATAACGAATCACGCATAACGCATAAAGCATAACCCATAACGCATAACGCATAACGCACAACGCACAACGCACAACGCATAACGCATAGCGCATAACGCATAATGCATAACGCATAACGCATAACGCATAACGCATAAAGCATAACGCATAACGCATAACGCATAACGCATAGCGCATAACTCATAACCCATAACCCATAACGCATAACGCATAACGCATAATGCACAACGCATAACGCATAACGCATAACGCATAACGCATAACGCATTACGCATAACTTATAACTCATAACGTATAACGCAAATTGCATAACTCATTAAGCATAACGCATAACCCATAACCCATAACGCAGAACGCATAACGCATAACGCATAACGCATAACACATAACGCATAACGCATAACACATAACGCATAACGCATAACGTATAACGCAAAACGCATAGCGAATAACGCATAACGCATAACGCATAACACATAACGCATATCGCATAACACATAACGCTTAACGCATAACGTATAACTTATAACGCATAACGCATAACGCATAACGCATAACGCATAACGCATAACACATAACCCATAACCCATAACGCATAACGCACAACGCATAACGCATAATGCACAACGTATAACGCATAACGCATAACGCATAACGCATAACGCATAACGCATAACGCATAACGCATAACGCATAACGCATAACGCATAACGCATAACACATAACGCATATCGCATAAAACATAACGCTTAACGCATAACGTATAACTTACAACGCATAACGCATAACGCATAACGCATAACGCATAACGCATAACGCATAACCCATAACGCATAACGCATAACGCATAACGCATAACGCATAACGCATAACGCATAACGCATATCGCATAACGTATAACGCAAAACGCATAACGCATAACGCATAACGCATAACGCATAACGCATAACGCATAACGTTAACGCATAACGCATAACGCATATCGCATAACGCATAACGCATATCGCATAAAACATAACGCTTAACGCATAACGTATAACTTACAACGCACAACGCACAACGCACAACGCATATCGCATAACGCATAACTTATAACTCATAACGCATAACGCATGGCGCATAACGCAAAATGCATAACGCAAAATGCATAACGCATAACGCATAACGCATAACGCATAACGCATGGCGCATAACGCAAAATGCATAACGCATAACGCATAACGCATAACGCATAACGCATAACGCATAACCCATCACCCATAACCCATAACGCATAACGCATAACGCATAATGCACAACGCATAACGCATAACGCATAACGCCTAACGCATAACGGATCACGCATAACGCATAAAGCATAACGCATAACGCATAACGCATAACACATAACGCATAACGCATAACGCATAACGCATAACGCATAACGAACAACGCATAACGCATAACGCATAACGCATAACGCATAACGCATAACGCATAACGCATAACGCATAAAGCATAACGCATAACGCATAACGCATAACGCATAACGCATAACGCATAACGCATAACACATAACGCATATCGCGTAAATCATAACGCTTAACGCATAACGTATAACTTACAACGCATAACGCATAACGCATAACGCATAACGCATAACGCATAACCCATAACGCATAACGCATAACGCATAATGCACAACGCATAACAAATACCGCATAACGTATAACGCAAAACGCATAACGCATAGCGAAAAAGGCATAACGCATAACGCATAACGCATAACGCATAACGCATAACGCATAACGCATAACGCATAACGCATATCGCATAACGTATATCGCAAAACGCATAACGCAAAAGGCATAACGCATAACGTTAACGCATAACCCATAACGCATAACGCATATCGCATAACGCATAACGCATAACGCATAACGCGTAAAGCATAACGCTTGACGCGTAACGCATATCGCATAACGCATAACTTATAACTCATAACGCATAACGCATGGCGCATAACGCATAACGCATAACGCATAACGCATAACGCATAACGCATAACGCATGGCGCATAACGCAAAATGCATAACGCATAACGCATAACGCATAACGCATAACGCATAACGCATAACGCATAACGCATAACCCATCACCCATAACCCATAACGCATAACGCATAACGCATAATGCACAACGCATAACGCATAACGCATAACGCGTAACGCATAACGCATAACGCATATCGCATAACGCATAACGCATAACGCATAACGCATAACGCATAACGTTAACGCATAACGCATAACGCATATCGCATAACGCATAACGTATAACGCAAAACGCATAACGCAAAAGGCATAACGCATAACGTTAACGCATAACCCATAACGCATAACGCATATCGCATAACGCATAACGCATAACGCATAATGCACAACGCATAACGCATAACGCATAACGCGTAACGCATAACGCATAACGCCAAACGCATAACGCATAACGCATAACGCATAACGCATAACGCATAACGCATAACGTTAACGCATAACGCATAACGCATATCGCATAACGCATAAACCATAACCCATAACGCATAACCCATAACGCATAACGCATAACGCATAACGCATAATGCACAACGCATAACGCATAACGCATAACGCGTAACGCATAACGCATAACGCATAACGCATAACGCATAACGCATAACGCATAACGCATAACGCATAACGCATAACGCATAAAGCATAACGCATAACGCATAACGCATAACACATAACGCATAACGCATAACGCATAACGCATAAAGCATAACGCATAACGCATAACGCATAACGCATAACGCATAACACATAACGCATATCGTATTAAACATAACGCTTAACGCATAACGTATAACTTATAACGCATAACACATAACGCATAACGCATAACGCATAACGCATAACGCATAACGCATAACGCATAACGCATAACGCATAACCCATAACGCATAACGCATAACGCATAATGCACAACGCATAACAAATACCGCATAACGTATAACGCAAAACGCATAACGCATAACGAAAAAGGCATAACGCATAACGCATAACGCATAACGCATAACGCATAACGCATAACCCATATCGCATAACGTATAACGCAAAACGCATAACGCATAACGCAAAAGGCATAACGCATAACGTTAACGCATAACCCATAACGCATAACGCATATCGCATAACGCATAACGCATAACGCATAACGCGTAAAGCATAACGCTTAACGCATAACGCATATCGCACAACGCATAACTTATAACTCATAACGCATAACGCATGGCGCATAACGCAAAATGCATACCGCATAACGCATAACGCATAACGCATAACGCATAACGCATGGCGCATAACGCAAAATGCATAACGCATAACGCATAACGCATAACGCATAACGCATAACGCATAACGCATAACGCATAACGCATAACCCATCACCCATAACCCATAACGCATAACGCATAACGCATAATGCACAACGCATAACGCATAACGCCTAACGCATAACGGATCACGCATAACGCATAAAGCATAACGCATAACGCATAACGCATAACGCATAACACATAACGCATAACGCATAACGCATAACGCATAACGCATAACGCGTAACGCATAACGCATAACGCATAACGCATAATGCACAACGCATAACAAATACCGCATAACGTATAACGCAAAACGCATAACGCATAACGCATAACGCATAACGCATAACGCAAAACGCATAACGCATAACGCAAAAGGCATAACGCATAACGTTAACGCATAACCCATAACGCATAACGCATATCGCATAACGCATAACGCATAACGCATAACGCAAAACGCATAACGCATAACGCAAAAGGCATAACGCATAACGTTAACGCATAACCCATAACGCATAACGCATATCGCATAACGCATAACGCATAACGCATAACGCGTAAAGCATAACGCTTAACGCATAACGCATATCGCATAACGCATAACTTATAACTCATAACGCATAACGCATGGCGCATAACGCATGGCGCATAACGCAAAATGCATAACGCATAACGCATAACGCAAAATGCATAACGCATAACGCATAACGCATAACGCATAACGCATAACGCATAACGCATAACGCATGGCGCATAACGCAAAATGCATAACGCATAACGCATAACGCATAACGCATAACTCATAACGCATAACGCATAACGCATAACGCATAACGCATAACGCATAACGCATATCGCATAACGTATAACGCAAAACGCATAACGCATAACGCAAAAGGCATAACGCATAACGTTAACGCATAACCCATAACGCATAACGCATATCGCATAACGCATAACGCATAACGCGTAAAGCATAACGCTTAACGCATAACGCATATCGCATAACGCATAACTTATAACTCATAACGCATAACGCATGGCGCATAACGCAAAATGCATAACGCATAACGCATAACGCATAACGCATAACGCATAACGCATGGCGCATAACGCAAAATGCATAACGCATAACGCATAACGCATAACGCATAACGCATAACGCATAACCCATCACCCATAACCCATAACGCATAACGCATAACGCATAACGCATAATGCACAACGCATAACGCATAACGCATAACGCATAACGCATAACGCATAACGCATAACGCATAACGCATAACGCATAACGCATAACGCATAACGCATAACGCATAACGCATAACGCATAACGCATAACGCATAACGCATAACCCATAACGCATAACGCATAACGCATAACGCATAACGCATAACGCATAACGCATAACGCATAACGCATATGGCATATCGCATAACGTATAACGCAAAACGCATAACGCATAACGCATAACGCATAACGCATAACGTTAACGCATAACGCATAACGCATATCGCATAACGCATAAACCATAACCCATAACGCATAACGCATAACGCATAACGCATAATGCACAACGCATAACGAATACCGCATAGCGTATAACGCAAAACGCATAACGCATAACGCATAACACATAACGCATATCGCATAAAACATAACGCTTAACGCATAACGTATAACTTACAACGCATAACGCATAACGCATAACGCATAACGCAAAACGCATAACGCATAACGCAAAAGGCATAACGCATAACGTTAACGCATAACCCATAACGCATAACGCATATCGCATAGCGCATAACGCATAACGCATAACGCGTAAAGCATAACGCTTAACGCATAACGCATAACTTATAACTCATAACGCATAACGCATGGCGCATAACGCAAAATGCATAACGCATAACGCATAATGCACAACGCATAACAAATACCGCATAACGTATAACGCAAAACGCATAACGCATAACGCATAACGCATAACGCATAACGCATAACGCAAAACGCATAACGCATAACGCAAAAGGCATAACGCATAACGTTAACGCATAACCCATAACGCATAACGCATATCGCATAACGCATAACGCATAACGCATAACGCATAACGCAAAACGCATAACGCATAACGCAAAAGGCATAACGCATAACGTTAACGCATAACCCATAACGCATAACGCATATCGCATAACGCATAACGCATAACGCATAACGCGTAAAGCATAACGCTTAACGCATAACGCATATCGCATAACGCATAACTTATAACTCATAACGCATAACGCATGGCGCATAACGCAAAATGCATAACGCATAACGCATAACGCAAAATGCATAACGCATAACGCATAACGCATAACGCATAACGCATAACGCATAACGCATAACGCATGGCGCATAACGCAAAATGCATAACGCATAACGCATAACGCATAACGCATAACGCATAACGCATAACGCATAACGCATAACGCATAACGCATAACGCATAACGCATATCGCATAACGTATAACGCAAAACGCATAACGCATAACGCAAAAGGCATAACGCATAACGTTAACGCATAACCCATAACGCATAACGCATATCGCATAACGCATAACGCATAACGCGTAAAGCATAACGCTTAACGCATAACGCATATCGCATAACGCATAACTTATAACTCATAACGCATAACGCATGGCGCATAACGCAAAATGCATAACGCATAACGCATAACGCATAACGCATAACGCATAACGCATGGCGCATAACGCAAAATGCATAACGCATAACGCATAACGCATAACGCATAACGCATAACGCATAACCCATCACCCATAACCCATAACGCATAACGCATAACGCATAACGCATAATGCACAACGCATAACGCATAACGCATAACGCATAACGCATAACGCATAACGCATAACGCATAACGCATAACGCATAACGCATAACGCATAACGCATAACGCATAACGCATAACGCATAACGCATAACGCATAACGCATAACCCATAACGCATAACGCATAACGCATAACGCATAACGCATAACGCATAACGCATAACGCATAACGCATATGGCATATCGCATAACGTATAACGCAAAACGCATAACGCATAACGCATAACGCATAACGCATAACGTTAACGCATAACGCATAACGCATATCGCATAACGCATAAACCATAACTCATAACGCATAACGCATAACGCATAACGCATAATGCACAACGCATAACGAATACCGCATAGCGTATAACGCAAAACGCATAACGCATAACGCATAACACATAACGCATATCGCATAAAACATAACGCTTAACGCATAACGTATAACTTACAACGCATAACGCATAACGCATAACGCATAACGCATAACGCAAAACGCATAACGCATAACGCAAAAGGCATAACGCATAACGTTAACGCATAACCCATAACGCATAACGCATATCGCATAGCGCATAACGCATAACGCATAACGCGTAAAGCATAACGCTTAACGCATAACGCATAACTTATAACTCATAACGCATAACGCATGGCGCATAACGCAAAATGCATAACGCATAACGCATAACGCATAACGCATAACGCATAACGCATGGCGCATAACGCAAAATGCATAACGCATAACGCATAACGCATAACGCATAACGCATAACGCATAACCCATCACCCATAACCCATAACGCATAACGCATAACGCATAATGCACAACGCATAACGCATAACGCCTAACGCATAACGGATCACGCATAACGCATAAAGCATAACGCATAACGCATAACGCATAACACATAACGCATAACGCATAACGCATAACGCATAACGCATAACGAACAACGCATAACGCATAACGCATAACGCATAACGCATAACGCATAACGCATAACCCATAACGCATAACGCATAACGCATAACGCATAACGCATAACGCATAACGCATATGGCATATCGCATAACGTATAACGCAAAACGCATAACGCATAACGCATAACACATAACGCATATCGCATAAAACATAACGCTTAACGCATAACGTATAACTTACAACGCATAACGCATAACGCATAACGCATAACGCATAACGCATATGGCATATCGCATAACGTATAACGCAAAACGCATAACGCATAACGCATAACGCATAACGCATAACGTTAACGCATAACGCATAACGCATATCGCATAACGCATAAACCATAACCCATAACGCATAACGCATAACGCATAACGCATAACCCATCACCCATAACCCATAACGCATAACGCATAACGCATAACGCATAATGCACAACGCATAACGCATAACGCATAACGCATAACACATAACGCATATCGCATAAAACATAACGCTTAACGCATAACGTTTAACTTATAACGCATAACACATAACGCATAACGCATAATGCACAACGCATAACAAATACCGCATAACGTATAACGCAAAACGCATAACGCATAACGCATAACGCATAACGCAAAACGCATAACGCAAAAGGCATAACGCATAACGTTAACGCATAACCCATAACGCATAACGCATATCGCATAACGCATAACGCATAACGCATAACGCGTAAAGCATAACGCTTGACGCGTAACGCATATCGCATAACGCATAACTTATAACTCATAACGCATAACGCATAACGCATAACGCATAACGCATAACGCATAACCCATAACGCATAACGCATAACGCATAATGCACAACGCATAACAAATACCGCATAACATATAACGCAAAACGCATAACGCATATCGCATAACGCATAACGCATAACGCATAACGCATAACGCATAACCCATAACGCATAACGCATAACGCATAATGCACAACGCATAACAAATACCGCATAACGTATAACGCAAAACGCATAACGCATAACGAAAAAGGCATAACGCATAACGCATAACGCATAACGCATAACCCATATCGCATAACGTATAACGCAAAACGCATAACGCATAACGCAAAAGGCATAACGCATAACGTTAACGCATAACCCATAACGCATAACGCATATCGCATAACGCATAACGCATAACGCATAACGCGTAAAGCATAACGCTTAACGCATAACGCATATCGCATAACGCATAACTTATAACTCATAACGCATAACGCATGGCGCATAACGCAAAATGCATAACGCATAACGCATAACACATAACACATAACGCATAACGCATGGCGCATAACGCAAAATGCATAACGCATAACGCATAACGCATAACGCATAACGCATAACGCATAACGCATAACGCATAACGCATAACCCATCACTCATAACCCATAACGCATAACGCATAACGCATAATGCACAACGCATAACGCATAACGCCTAACGCATAACGGATCACGCATAACGCATAAAGCATAACGCATAACGCATAACGCATAACGCATAACACATAACGCATAACGCATAACGCATAACGCATAACGCGTAACGCATAACGCATAACGCATAACGCATAATGCACAACGCATAACAAATACCGCATAACGTATAACGCAAAACGCATAACGCATAACGCATAACGCATAACGCAAAACGCATAACGCATAACGCAAAAGGCATAACGCATAACGTTAACGCATAACCCATAACGCATAACGCATATCGCATAACGCATAACGCATAACGCATAACGCGTAAAGCATAACGCTTAACGCATAACGCATATCGCATAACGCATAACTTATAACTCATAACGCATAACGCATGGCGCATAACGCATGGCGCATAACGCAAAATGCATAACGCATAACGCATAACGCAAAATGCATAACGCATAACGCATAACGCATAACGCTTAACGCATAACGCATAACTTATAACTCATAACGCTTAACGCATAACGCATATCGCATAACGCATAACTTATAACTCATAACGCATAACGCATGGCGCATAACGCAAAATGCATAACGCATAACGCATAACGCAAAATGCATAACGCATAACGCATAACGCATAACGCATAACGCATAACGCATAACGCATAACGCATGGCGCATAACGCAAAATGCATAACGCATAACGCATAACGCATAACGCATAACGCATAACGCATAACGCATAACGCATAACGCATAACGCATAACGCATAACGCATATCGCATAACGTATAACGCAAAACGCATAACGCATAACGCAAAAGGCATAACGCATAACGTTAACGCATAACCCATAACGCATAACGCATATCGCATAACGCATAACGCATAACGCGTAAAGCATAACGCTTAACGCATAACGCATATCGCATAACGCATAACTTATAACTCATAACGCATAACGCATGGCGCATAACGCAAAATGCATAACGCATAACGCATAACGCATAACGCATAACGCATAACGCATGGCGCATAACGCAAAATGCATAACGCATAACGCATAACGCATAACGCATAACGCATAACGCATAACCCATCACCCATAACCCATAACGCATAACGCATAACGCATAACGCATAATGCACAACGCATAACGCATAACGCATAACGCGTAACGCATAACGCATAACGCATAACGCATAACGCATAACGCATAACGCATAACGCATAACGCATAACGCATAACGCATAACGCATAACGCATAACGCATAACGCATAACGCATAACCCATAACGCATAACGCATAACGCATAACGCATAACGCATAACGCATAACGCATAACGCATAACGCATATGGCATATCGCATAACGTATAACGCAAAACGCATAACGCATAACGCATAACGCATAACGCATAACGTTAACGCATAACGCATAACGCATAACGCATAACGCATAAACCATAACCCATAACGCATAACGCATAACGCATAACGCATAATGCACAACGCATAACGAATACCGCATAGCGTATAACGCAAAACGCATAACGCATAACGCATAACACATAACGCATATCGCATAAAACATAACGCTTAACGCATAACGTATAACTTACAACGCATAACGCATAACGCATAACGCATAACGCATAACGCAAAACGCATAACGCATAACGCAAAAGGCATAACGCATAACGTTAACGCATAACCCATAACGCATAACGCATATCGCATAGCGCATAACGCATAACGCATAACGCGTAAAGCATAACGCTTAACGCATAACGCATAACTTATAACTCATAACGCATAACGCATGGCGCATAACGCAAAATGCATAACGCATAACGCATAACGCATAACGCATAACGCATAACGCATGGCGCATAACGCAAAATGCATAACGCATAACGCATAACGCATAACGCATAACGCATAACGCATAACCCATCACCCATAACCCATAACGCATAACGCATAACGCATAATGCACAACGCATAACGCATAACGCCTAACGCATAACGGATCACGCATAACGCATAAAGCATAACGCATAACGCATAACGCATAACACATAACGCATAACGCATAACGCATAACGCATAACGCATAACGAACAACGCATAACGCATAACGCATAACGCATAACGCATAACGCATAACGCATAACCCATAACGCATAACGCATAACGCATAACGCATAACGCATAACGCATAACGCATATGGCATATCGCATAACGTATAACGCAAAACGCATAACGCATAACGCATAACACATAACGCATATCGCATAAAACATAACGCTTAACGCATAACGTATAACTTACAACGCATAACGCATAACGCATAACGCATAACGCATAACGCATATGGCATATCGCATAACGTATAACGCAAAACGCATAACGCATAACGCATAACGCATAACGCATAACGTTAACGCATAACGCATAACGCATATCGCATAACGCATAAACCATAACCCATAACGCATAACGCATAACGCATAACGCATAACCCATCACCCATAACCCATAACGCATAACGCATAACGCATAACGCATAATGCACAACGCATAACGCATAACGCATAACGCATAACACATAACGCATATCGCATAAAACATAACGCTTAACGCATAACGTTTAACTTATAACGCATAACACATAACGCATAACGCATAATGCACAACGCATAACAAATACCGCATAACGTATAACGCAAAACGCATAACGCATAACGCATAACGCATAACGCAAAACGCATAACGCAAAAGGCATAACGCATAACGTTAACGCATAACCCATAACGCATAACGCATATCGCATAACGCATAACGCATAACGCATAACGCGTAAAGCATAACGCTTGACGCGTAACGCATATCGCATAACGCATAACTTATAACTCATAACGCATAACGCATAACGCATAACGCATAACGCATAACGCATAACCCATAACGCATAACGCATAACGCATAATGCACAACGCATAACAAATACCGCATAACATATAACGCAAAACGCATAACGCATATCGCATAACGCATAACGCATAACGCATAACGCATAACGCATAACCCATAACGCATAACGCATAACGCATAATGCACAACGCATAACAAATACCGCATAACGTATAACGCAAAACGCATAACGCATAACGAAAAAGGCATAACGCATAACGCATAACGCATAACGCATAACCCATATCGCATAACGTATAACGCAAAACGCATAACGCATAACGCAAAAGGCATAACGCATAACGTTAACGCATAACCCATAACGCATAACGCATATCGCATAACGCATAACGCATAACGCATAACGCGTAAAGCATAACGCTTAACGCATAACGCATATCGCATAACGCATAACTTATAACTCATAACGCATAACGCATGGCGCATAACGCAAAATGCATAACGCATAACGCATAACACATAACACATAACGCATAACGCATGGCGCATAACGCAAAATGCATAACGCATAACGCATAACGCATAACGCATAACGCATAACGCATAACGCATAACGCATAACGCATAACCCATCACTCATAACCCATAACGCATAACGCATAACGCATAATGCACAACGCATAACGCATAACGCCTAACGCATAACGGATCACGCATAACGCATAAAGCATAACGCATAACGCATAACGCATAACGCATAACACATAACGCATAACGCATAACGCATAACGCATAACGCGTAACGCATAACGCATAACGCATAACGCATAATGCACAACGCATAACAAATACCGCATAACGTATAACGCAAAACGCATAACGCATAACGCATAACGCATAACGCAAAACGCATAACGCATAACGCAAAAGGCATAACGCATAACGTTAACGCATAACCCATAACGCATAACGCATATCGCATAACGCATAACGCATAACGCATAACGCGTAAAGCATAACGCTTAACGCATAACGCATATCGCATAACGCATAACTTATAACTCATAACGCATAACGCATGGCGCATAACGCATGGCGCATAACGCAAAATGCATAACGCATAACGCATAACGCAAAATGCATAACGCATAACGCATAACGCATAACGCATAACGCATAACGCATAACGCATAACGCATGGCGCATAACGCAAAATGCATAACGCATAACGCATAACGCATAACGCATAACGCATAACGCATAACGCATAACACATAACGCATATCGCATAAAACATAACGCTTAACGCATAACGTATAACTTACAACGCATAACGCATAACGCATAACGCATAACGCATAACGCATAACCCATAACGCATAACGCATAACGCATAATGCACAACGCATAACAAATACCGCATAACGTATAACGCAAAACGCATAACGCATAACGCATAACGAAAAAGGCATAACCCATAACGCATAACGCATATCGCATAACGCATAACGCATAACGCATAACGCGTAAAGCATAACGCATAACGCATAACGCATAACGCATGGCGCATAACGCAAAATGCATAACGCATAACGCATAACGCATAACGCATAACGCATAACGCATAACGCATAACGCATAACGCATAACCCATCACCCATAACCCATAACGCATAACGCATAACGCATAATGCACAACGCATAACGCATAACGCCTAACGCATAACGGATCACGCATAACGCATAAAGCATAACGCATAACGCATAACGCATAACACATAACGCATAACGCATAACGCATAACGCATAACGCATAACGCGTAACGCATAACGCATAACGCATAACGCATAATGCACAACGCATAACAAATACCGCATAACGCTTAACGCATAACGTATAACTTACAACGCATAACGCATAACGCATAACGCATAACGCATAACGCAAAACGCATAACGCATAACGCAAAAGGCATAACGCATAACGTTAACGCATAACCCATAACGCATAACGCATATCGCATAACGCATAACGCATAACGCATAACGCGTAAAGCATAACGCTTAACGCATAACGCATAACTTATAACTCATAACGCATAACGCATGGCGCATAACGCAAAATGCATAACGCATAACGCGTAAAGCATAACGCTTGACGCGTAACGCATATCGCATAACGCATAACTTATAACTCATAACGCATAACGCATGGCGCATAACGCATAACGCATAACGCATAACGCATAACGCATAACGCATGGCGCATAACGCAAAATGCATAACGCATAACGCATAACGCATAACGCATAACGCATAACGCATAACGCATAACCCATCACCCATAACCCATAACGCATAACGCATAACGCATAATGCACAACGCATAACGCATAACGCATAACGCGTAACGCATAACGCATAACGCATAACGCATAACGCATAACGCATAACGCATAACGCATAACGCATAACGCATAACCCATCACCCATAACCCATAACGCATAACGCATAACGCATAATGCACAACGCATAACGCATAACGCATAACGCGTAACGCATAACGCATAACGCATAACGCATAACGCATAACGCATAACGCATAACGCATAACGCATAACGCATAACGTTAACGCATAACGCATAACGCATAACGCATATCGCATAACGCATAAACCATAACCCATAACGCATAACCCATAACGCATAACGCATAACGCATAACGCATAATGCACAACGCATAACGCATAACGCATAACGCGTAACGCATAACGCATAACGCATAACGCATAACGCATAACGCATAACGCATAACGCATAACGCATAACGCATAACACATAACGCATATCGCATTAAACATAACGCTTAACGCATAACGTATAACTTATAACGCATAACACATAACGCATAACGCATAACGCATAACGCATAACGCATAACGCATAACGCATAACCCATAACGCATAACGCATAACGCATAATGCACAACGCATAACAAATACCGCATAACATATAACGCAAAACGCATAACGCATAACGAAAAAGGCATAACGCATAACGCATAACGCATAACGCATAACGCATAACGCATAACGCATAGCGCATAAAGCATAACGCATAACGCATAACGCATAACGCATAACGCATAACGCATAACACATAACGCATATCGCATAAAACATAACGCTTAACGCATAACGTTTAACTTATAACGCATAACACATAACGCATAACGCATAACGCATAACGCATAACGCATAACGCATAACGCATAACGCATAACCCATAACGCATAACGCATAACGCATAATGCACAACGCATAACAAATACCGCATAACGTATAACGCAAAACGCATAACGCATAACGAAAAAGGCATAACGCATAACGCATAACGCATAACGCATAACGCATAACGCATAACCCATATCGCATAACGTATAACGCAAAACGCGTAACGCATAACGCAAAAGGCATAACGCATAACGTTAACGCATAACACATAACGCATAACGCATATCGCATAACGCATAACGCATAACGCATAACGCATAACGCGTAAAGCATAACGCTTAACGCATAACGCATATCGCATAACGCATAACTTATAACTCATAACGCATAACGCATGGCGCATAACGCAAAATGCATAACGCATAACGCATAACGCATAACGCATAACGCATTACGAAAAAGGCATAACGCATAACGCATAACGCATAACGCATAACGCATAACGCATAACGCATAACGCATATCGCATAACGTATAACACAAAACGCATAACGCATAACGCAAAAGGCATAACGCATAACGCAAAAGGCATAACGCATAACGTTAACGCATAACCCATAACGCATAACGCATATCGTATAACGCATAACGCATAACGCGTAAAGCATAACGCTTAACGCATAACGCATATCGCATAACGCATAACTTATAACTCATAACGCATAACGCATGGCGCATAACGCAAAATGCATAACGCATAACGCATAACGCATAACGCATAACGCATAACGCATGGCGCATAACGCAAAATGCATAACGCATAACGCATAACGCATAACGCATAACGCATAACGCATAACCCATCACCCATAACCCATAAGGCATAACGCATAACGCATAACGCATAATGCATAACGCATAATGCACAACGCATAACAAATACCGCATAACGTATAACGCAAAACGCATAACGCATAACGCATTACGAAAAAGGCATAACGCATAACGCATAACGCATAACGCATAACGCATAACGCATAACGCATAACGCATATCGCATAACGTATAACACAAAACGCATAACGCATAACGCAAAAGGCATAACGCATAACGTTAACGCATAACCCATAACGCATAACGCATATCGTATAACGCATAACGCATAACGCGTAAAGCATAACGCTTAACGCATAACGCATATCGCATAACGCATAACTTATAACTCATAACGCATAACGCATGGCGCATAACGCAAAATGCATAACGCATAACGCATAACGCATAACGCATATGGCATATCGCATAACGTATAACGCAAAACGCATAACGCATAACGCATAACGCATAACGCATAACGCATAACGCATAACGTTAACGCATAACGCATAACGCATATCGCATAACGCATAAACCATAACCCATAACGCATAACGCATAACGCATAACGCATAATGCATAACGCATAACGAATACCGCATAGCGTATAACGCAAAACGCATAACGCATAACGCCTAACGCATAACGGATCACGCATAACGCATAAAGCATAACGCATAACGCATAACGCATAACACATAACGCATAACGCATAACGCATAACGCATAAAGCATAACGCATAACGCATAACGCATAACGAATAACGCATAACGCATAACACATAACGCATATCGCATTAAACATAACGCTTAACGCATAACGTATAACTTATAACGCATAACACATAACGCATAACGCATAACGCATAACGCATAACGCATAACGCATAACGCATAACGCATAACCCATAACGCATAACGCATAACGCATAACGCATAACGCCTAACGCATAACGGATCACGCATAACGCATAAAGCATAACGCATAACGCATAACGCATAACGCATAACACATAACGCATAACGCATAACGCATAACGCATAACGCATAACGCGTAACGCATAACGCATAACGCATAACGCATAATGCACATCGCATAACAAATACCGCATAACGTATAACGCAAAACGCATAACGCATAACGCATAACGCATAACGCATAACGCAAAACGCATAACGCATAACGCAAAAGGCATAACGCATAACGTTAACGCATAACCCATAACGCATAACGCATATCGCATAACGCATAACGCATAACGCATAACGCGTAAAGCATAACGCTTAACGCATAACGCATATCGCATAACGCATAACTTATAACTCATAACGCATAACGCATGGCGCATAACGCATGGAGCATAACGCAAAATGCATAACGCATAACGCATAACGCAAAAAGCATAACGCATAACGCATAACGCATAACGCATAACGCATAACGCATAACGCATAACGCATAACGCATAACGCATGGCGCATAACGCAAAATGCATAACGCATAACGCATAACGCATAACGCATAACGCATAACGCATAACGCATAACACATAACGCATATCGCATAAAACATAACGCTTAACGCATAACGTATAACTTACAACGCATAACGCATAACGCATAACGCATAACGCATAACGCATAACCCATAACGCATAACGCATAACGCATAATGCACAACGCATAACAAATACCGCATAACGTATAACGCAAAACGCATAACGCATAACGCATTACGAAAAAGGCATAACGCATAACGCATAACGCATAACGCATAACGCATAACGCATAACGCATAACGCATATCGCATAACGTATAACACAAAACGCATAACGCATAACGCAAAAGGCATAACGCATAACGTTAACGCATAACCCATAACGCATATCGTATAACGCATAACGCATAACGCGTAAAGCATAACGCTTAACGCATAACGCATATCGCATAACGCATAACTTATAACTCATAACGCATAACGCATGGCGCATAACGCAAAATGCATAACGCATAACGCATAACGCATAACGCATAACGCATAACGCATGGCGCATAACGCAAAATGCATAACGCATAACGCATAACGCATAACGCATAACGCATAACGCATAACCCATCACCCATAACCCATAACGCATAACGCTTAACGCATAACGCATAATGCACAACGCATAACGCATAACGCATAACGCATAACGCATAACGCATAACGCATAACGCATAACGCATAACGCATAACGCATAACGCATAACGCATAACGCATAACGCATAACGCATAACGCATAACGCGTAACGCATAACCCATAACGCATAACGCATAACGCATAACGCATAACGCATAACGCATAACGCATAACGCATAACGCATAACGTTAACGCATAACGCATAACGCATATCGCATAACGCATAAACCATAACCCATAACGCATAACGCATAACGCATAACGCATAATGCACAACGCATAACGAATACCGCATAGCGTATAACGCAAAACGCATAACGCATAACGCCTAACGCATAACGGATCACGCATAACGCATAAAGCATAACGCATAACGCATAACGCATAACACATAACGCATAACGCATAACGCATAACGCATAAAGCATAACGCATAACGCATAACGCATAACGAATAACGCATAACGCATAACACATAACGCATATCGCATTAAACATAACGCTTAACGCATAACGTATAACTTATAACGCATAACACATAACGCATAACGCATAACGCATAACGCATAACGCATAACGCATAACGCATAACGCATAACCCATAACGCATAACGCATAACGCATAATGCACAACGCATAACAAATACCGCATAACGTATAACGCAAAACGCATAACGCATAACGAAAAAGGCATAACGCATAACGCATAACGCATAACGCATAACGCATAACGCATAACGCATAACGCATAGCGCATAAAGCATAACGCATAACGCATAACGCATAACGCATAACGCATAACACATAACGCATATCGCATAAAACATAACGCTTAACGCATAACGTTTAACTTATAACGCATAACACATAACGCATAACGCATAATGCACAACGCATAACAAATACCGCATAACGTATAACGCAAAACGCATAACGCATAACGCATAACGCATAACGCAAAACGCATAACGCAAAAGGCATAACGCATAACGTTAACGCATAACCCATAACGCATAACGCATATCGCATAACGCATAACGCATAACGCATAACGCGTAAAGCATAACGCTTAACGCATAAAACATAACGCTTAACGCATAACGTTTAACTTATAACGCATAACACATAACGCATAACGCATAACGCATAACGCATAACGCATAACGCATAACGCATAACGCATAACGCATAACCCATAACGCATAACGCATAACGCATAATGCACAACGCATAACAAATACCGCATAACGTATAACGCAAAACGCATAACGCACAACGAAAAAGGCATAACGCATAACGCATAACGCATAACGCATAACGCATAACGCATAACCCATATCGCATAACGTATAACGCAAAACGCGTAACGCATAACGCAAAAGGCATAACGCATAACGTTAACGCATAACCCATAACGCATAACGCATATCGCATAACGCATAACGCATAACGCATAACGCATAACGCGTAAAGCATAACGCTTAACGCATAACGCATATCGCATAACGCATAACTTATAACTCATAACGCATAACGCATGGCGCATAACGCAAAATGCATAACGCATAACGCATAACGCATAACGCATAACGCATTACGAAAAAGGCATAACGCATAACGCATAACGCATAACGCATAACGCATAACGCATAACGCATAACGCATAACGCATATCGCATAACGTATAACACAAAACGCATAACGCATAACGCAAAAGGCATAACGCATAACGCAAAAGGCATAACGCATAACGTTAACGCATAACCCATAACGCATAACGCATATCGTATAACGCATAACGCATAACGCGTAAAGCATAACGCTTAACGCATAACGCATATCGCATAACGCATAACTTATAACTCATAACGCATAACGCATGGCGCATAACGCAAAATGCATAACGCATAACGCATAACGCATAACGCATAACGCATAACGCATGGCGCATAACGCAAAATGCATAACGCATAACGCATAACGCATAACGCATAACGCATAACCCATCACCCATAACCCATAAGGCATAACGCATAACGCATAACGCATAATGCATAACGCATAATGCACAACGCATAACAAATACCGCATAACGTATAACGCAAAACGCATAACGCATAACGCATTACGAAAAAGGCATAACGCATAACGCATAACGCATAACGCATAACGCATAACGCATAACGCATAACGCATATCGCATAACGTATAACACAAAACGCATAACGCATAACGCAAAAGGCATAACGCATAACGTTAACGCATAACCCATAACGCATAACGCATATCGTATAACGCATAACGCATAACGCGTAAAGCATAACGCTTAACGCATAACGCATATCGCATAACGCATAACTTATAACTCATAACGCATAACGCATGGCGCATAACGCAAAATGCATAACGCATAACGCATAACGCATAACGCATAACGCATAACGCATGGCGCATAACGCAAAATGCATAACGCATAACGCATAACGCATAACGCATAACGCATAACGCATAACCCATCACCCATAACCCATAAGGCATAACGCATAACGCATAACGCATAATGCACAACGCATAACGCATAACGCATAACGCGTAACGCATAACGCATAACGCATAACGCATAACGCATAACGCATAACGCATAACGCATAACGCATAACGCATAACGCATAACGCATAACGCATAACGCATAACGCATAACGCATAACGCATAACGCATAACGCATAACCCATAACGCATAACGCATAACGCATAACGCATAACGCATAACGCATAACGCATAACGCATATGGCATATCGCATAACGTATAACGCAAAACGCATAACGCATAACGCATAACGCATAACGCATAACGCATAACGCATAACGTTGACGCATAACGCATAACGCATATCGCATAACGCATAAACCATAACCCATAACGCATAACGCATAACGCATAACGCATAATGCATAACGCATAACGAATACCGCATAGCGTATAACGCAAAACGCATAACGCATAACGCCTAACGCATAACGGATCACGCATAACGCATAAAGCATAACGCATAACGCATAACGCATAACACATAACGCATAACGCATAACGCATAACGCATAAAGCATAACGCATAACGCATAACGCATAACGAATAACGCATAACGCATAACACATAACGCATATCGCATTAAACATAACGCTTAACGCATAACGTATAACTTATAACGCATAACACATAACGCATAACGCATAACGCATAACGCATAACGCATAACGCATAACGCATAACGCATAACCCATAACGCATAACGCATAACGCATAACGCATAACGCCTAACGCATAACGGATCACGCATAACGCATAAAGCATAACGCATAACGCATAACGCATAACGCATAACACATAACGCATAACGCATAACGCATAACGCATAACGCATAACGCGTAACGCATAACGCATAACGCATAACGCATAATGCACAACGCATAACAAATACCGCATAACGTATAACGCAAAACGCATAACGCATAACGCATAACGCATAACGCATAACGCAAAACGCATAACGCATAACGCAAAAGGCATAACGCATAACGTTAACGCATAACCCATAACGCATAACGCATATCGCATAACGCATAACGCATAACGCATAACGCGTAAAGCATAACGCTTAACGCATAACGCATATCGCATAACGCATAACTTATAACTCATAACGCATAACGCATGGCGCATAACGCATGGAGCATAACGCAAAATGCATAACGCATAACGCATAACGCAAAAAGCATAACGCATAACGCATAACGCATAACGCATAACGCATAACGCATAACGCATAACGCATAACGCATAACGCATGGCGCATAACGCAAAATGCATAACGCATAACGCATAACGCATAACGCATAACGCATAACGCATAACGCATAACGCATAACACATAACGCATATCGCATAAAACATAACGCTTAACGCATAACGTATAACTTACAACGCATAACGCATAACGCATAACGCATAACGCATAACGCATAACCCATAACGCATAACGCATAACGCATAATGCACAACGCATAACAAATACCGCATAACGTATAACGCAAAACGCATAACGCATAACGCATTACGAAAAAGGCATAACGCATAACGCATAACGCATAACGCATAACGCATAACGCATAACGCATAACGCATATCGCATAACGTATAACACAAAACGCATAACGCATAACGCAAAAGGCATAACGCATAACGTTAACGCATAACCCATAACGCATATCGTATAACGCATAACGCATAACGCGTAAAGCATAACGCTTAACGCATAACGCATATCGCATAACGCATAACTTATAACTCATAACGCATAACGCATGGCGCATAACGCAAAATGCATAACGCATAACGCATAACGCATAACGCATAACGCATAACGCATGGCGCATAACGCAAAATGCATAACGCATAACGCATAACGCATAACGCATAACGCATAACGCATAACCCATCACCCATAACCCATAACGCATAACGCTTAACGCATAACGCATAATGCACAACGCATAACGCATAACGCATAACGCATAACGCATAACGCATAACGCATAACGCATAACGCATAACGCATAACGCATAACGCATAACGCATAACGCATAACGCATAACGCATAACGCATAACGCGTAACGCATAACCCATAACGCATAACGCATAACGCATAACGCATAACGCATAACGCATAACGCATAACGCATAACGCATAACGCATAACGTTAACGCATAACGCATAACGCATATCGCATAACGCATAAACCATAACCCATAACGCATAACGCATAACGCATAACGCATAATGCACAACGCATAACGAATACCGCATAGCGTATAACGCAAAACGCATAACGCATAACGCCTAACGCATAACGGATCACGCATAACGCATAAAGCATAACGCATAACGCATAACGCATAACGCATAACGCATAACGCATAACGCATAACGCATAAAGCATAACGCATAACGCATAACGCATAACGAATAACGCATAACGCATAACACATAACGCATATCGCATTAAACATAACGCTTAACGCATAACGTATAACTTATAACGCATAACACATAACGCATAACGCATAACGCATAACGCATAACGCATAACGCATAACGCATAACGCATAACCCATAACGCATAACGCATAACGCATAATGCACAACGCATAACAAATACCGCATAACGTATAACGCAAAACGCATAACGCATAACGAAAAAGGCATAACGCATAACGCATAACGCATAACGCATAACGCATAACGCATAACGCATAACGCATAGCGCATAAAGCATAACGCATAACGCATAACGCATAACGCATAACGCATAACACATAACGCATATCGCATAAAACATAACGCTTAACGCATAACGTTTAACTTATAACGCATAACACATAACGCATAACGCATAATGCACAACGCATAACAAATACCGCATAACGTATAACGCAAAACGCATAACGCATAACGCATAACGCATAACGCAAAACGCATAACGCAAAAGGCATAACGCATAACGTTAACGCATAACCCATAACGCATAACGCATATCGCATAACGCATAACGCATAACGCATAACGCGTAAAGCATAACGCTTAACGCATAACGCATATCGCATAACGCATAACTTATAACTCATAACGCATAACGCATGGCGCATAACGCATGGCGCATAACGCAAAATGCATAACGCATAACGCATAACGCATAACGCAAAATGCATAACGCATAACGCATAACGCATAACGCATAACGCATGGCGCATAACGCAAAATGCATAACGCATAACGCATAACGCATAACGCATAACGCATAACGCATAACGCATAACGCATAACGCATAACGCATAACGCATAACCCATCACCCATAACCCATAACGCATAACGCATAACGCATAATGCACAACGCATAACGCATAACGCCTAACGCATAACGGATCACGCATAACGCATAAAGCATAACGCATAACGCATAACGCATAACGCATAACACATAACGCATAACGCATAATGCACAACGCATAACAAATACCGCATAACGTATAACGCAAAACGCATAACGCATCACGCATAACGCATAACGCAAAAGGCATAACGCAAAACGCATAACGCATAACGCATAACGCATAACGCATAACGCATAACGCATAACGCATAACCCATAACGCATAACGCATAACGCATAATGCACAACGCATAACAAATACCGCATAACATATAACGCAAAACGCATAACGCATAACGAAAAAGGCATAACGCATAACGCATAACGCATAACGCATAACGCATAACGCATAGCGCATAAAGCATAACGCATAACGCATAACGCATAACGCATAACGCATAACGCATAACACATAACGCATATCGCATAAAACATAACGCTTAACGCATAACGTTTAACTTATAACGCATAACACATAACGCATAACGCATAACGCATAACGCATAACGCATAACGCATAACGCATAACGCATAACGCATAACGCATAACGCATAACGCATAACGCATAACGCATAACCCATATCGCATAACGTATAACGCAAAACGCGTAACGCATAACGCAAAAGGCATAACGCATAACGTTAACGCATAACCCATAACGCATAACGCATATCGCATAACGCATAACGCATAACGCATAACGCGTAAAGCATAACGCTTAACGCATAACGCATATCGCATAACGCATAACTTATAACTCATAACGCATAACGCATGGCGCATAACGCAAAATGCATAACGCATAACGCAGAACGCATAACGCATAACGCATAACGCATGGCGCATAACGCAAAATGCATAACGCATAACGCATAACGCATAACGCATAACGCATAACGCATAACGCATAACGCATAACGCATAACGCATAACGCATAACGCATAACCCATCACACATAACCCATAACGCATAACGCATAACGCATAATGCACAACGCATAACGCATAACGCCTAACGCATAACGGATCACGCATAACGCATAAAGCATAACGCATAACGCATAACGCATAACGCATAACGCATAACACATAACGCATAACGCATAACGCATAACGCGTAACGCATAACGCATAACGCATAACGCATAATGCACAACGCATAACAAATACCGCATAACGTATAACGCAAAACGCATAACGCATAACGCATAACGCATAACGCAAAACGCATAACGCATAACGCAAAAGGCATAACGCATAACGTTAACGCATAACCCATAACGCATAACGCATATCGCATAACGCATAACGCATAACGCATAACACATAACGCGTAAAGCATAACGCTTAACGCATAACGCATATCGCATAACGCATAACTTATAACTCATAACGCATAACGCATGGCGCATAACGCATGGCGCATAACGCAAAATGCATAACGCATAACGCATAACGCAAAATGCATAACGCATAACGCATAACGCATAACGCATAACGGATCACGCATAACGCATAACGCATAACGCATAACGCATAACGCATGGCGCATAACGCAAAATGCATAACGCATAACGCATAACGCATAACGCATAACGCATAACGCATAACGCATAACGAATAACGCATAACGCATAACACATAACGCATATCGCATTAAACATAACGCTTAACGCATAACGTATAACTTATAACGCATAACACATAACGCATAACGCATAACGCATAACGCATAACGCATAACGCATAACCCATAACGCATAACGCATAACGCATAACGAAAAAGGCATAACGCATAACGCATAACGCATAACGCATAACGCATAACGCATAACGCATAACGCATAACGCATAGCGCATAAAGCATAACGCATAACGCATAACGCATAACGCATAACGCATAACACATAACGCATATCGCATAAAACATAACGCTTAACGCATAACGTTTAACTTATAACGCATAACACATAACGCATAACGCATAATGCACAACGCATAACAAATACCGCATAACGTATAACGCAAAACGCATAACGCATAACGCATAACGCATAACGCAAAACGCATAACGCAAAAGGCATAACGCATAACGTTAACGCATAACCCATAACGCATAACGCATATCGCATAACGCATAACGCATAACGCATAACGCGTAAAGCATAACGCTTAACGCATATCGCATATCGCATAACGCATAACTTATAACTCATAACGCATAACGCATGGCGCATAACGCATGGCGCATAACGCAAAATGCATAACGCATAACGCATAACGCATAACGCATAATGCATAACGCATAACGCATAACGCATAACGCATAACGCATGGCGCATAACGCAAAATGCATAACGCATAACGCATAACGCATAACGCATAACGCATAACGCATAACGCATAACGCATAACCCATCACCCATAACCCATAACGCATAACGCATAACGCATAATGCACAACGCATAACGCATAACGCCTAACGCATAACGGATCACGCATAACGCATAAAGCATAACGCATAACGCATAACGCATAACGCATAACACATAACGCATAACGCATAACGCATAATGCACAACGCATAACAAATACCGCATAACGTATAACGCAAAACGCATAACGCATCACGCATAACGCATAACGCAAAACGCATAACGCATAACGCAAAAGGCATAACGCATAACGTTAACGCATAACCCATAACGCAAAACGCATATCGCATAACGCATAACGCATAACGCATAACGCGTAAAGCATTACGCTTAACGCATAACGCATATCGCATAACGCATAACTTATAACTCATAACGCATAACGCATGGCGCATAACGCAAAATGCATAACGCATAACGCATAACGCATAACGCATAACGCATGGCGCATAACGCAAAATGCAAACGCATAACGCATAACGCATAACGCATAACGCATAACGCATAACCCATCACCCATAACCCATAACGCATAACGCATAACGCATAATGCACAACGCATAACGCATAACGCCTAACGCATAACGGATCACGCATAACGCATAAAGCATAACGCATAACGCATAACGCATAACGCATAACACATAACGCATAACGCATAACGCATAACGAACAACGCATAACGCATAACGCATAACGCATAACGCATAACGCATAACGCATAACGCATAACGCATAACGCATAAAGCATAACGCATAACGCATAACGCATAACGCATAACGCATAACGCATAACGCATAACGCATAACGCATAACGCATAACGCATAACGCATAACGCATAACGCATAACGCATAACGAATAACGCATAACGCATAACGCATAACGCATAACGCATATCGCATAACGTATAACGCAAAACGCATAACGCATAACGCATAACGCATAACGCATAACGTTAACGCATAACGCATAACGCATATCGCATAACGCATAAACCATAAGCCATAACGCATAACGCATAACGCATAACGCATAATGCACAACGCATAACGAATACCGCATAGCGTATAACGCAAAACGCATAACGCATAACGCATAACGCATAACGCATGGCGCATAACTTATAACTCATAACGCATAACGCATGGCGCATAACGCAAAATGCATAACGCATAACGCATAACGCATAACGCATAACGCATGGCGCATAACGCATAACGCATAACGCATAACGCATAACGCATAACGCATAACGCATAACCCATCACCCATAACCCATAACGCATAACGCATAACGCATAACGCATAATGCACAACGCATAACGCATAACGCCTAACGCATAACGGATCACGCATAACGCATAAAGCATAACGCATAACGCATAACGCATAACGCATAACACATAACGCATAACGCATAACGCCTAACGCATAACGCATAACGCGTAACGCATAACGCATAACGCATAACGCATAATGCACAACGCATAACAAATACCGCATAACGTATAACGCAAAACGCATAACGCATAACGCAAAACGCATAACGCATAACGCAAAAGGCATAACGCATAACGTTAACGCATAACCCATAACGCATAACGCATATCTCATAACGCATAACGCATAACGCATAACGCGTAAAGCATAACGCTTAACGCATAACGCATATCGCATAACGCATAACGCATAACGCATAACGCATAACGCATAACGCATAACGCATAACGCATAACGCATAACGCATAACGCATAACGCATATCGCATAACGTATAACGCAAAACGCATAACGCAAAAGGCATAACGCATAACGTTAACGCATAACGCATGGCGCATAACGCAAAATGCATAACGCATAACGCATAACGCATAACGCATAACGCATAACGCATTACGCATAACGCATAACGCATAACGCATAACGCATAACGCATAACCCATCACCCATAACCCATATCGCATAACGCATAACGCATAACGCATAACGCATAACGTTAACGCATAACGCATAACGCATATCGCATAACGCATAAACCATAACCCATAACGCATAACCCATAACGCATAACGCATAACGCATAATGCACAACGCATAACGCATAACGCATAACGCGTAACGCATAACGCATAACGCATAACGCATAACGCATAACGCATAACGCATAACGCATAACGCATAACGCATAACGCATAACGCATAACGCATAACGCATAACGCATATCGCATAACGTATAACGCAAAACGCATAACGCAAAAGGCATAACGCATAACGTTAACGCATAACGCATGGCGCATAACGCAAAATGCATAACGCATAACGCATAACGCATAACGCATAACGCATAACGCATAACGCATTACGCATAACGCATAACGCATAACGCATAACGCATAACGCATAACCCATCACCCATAACCCATATCGCCTAACGCATAACGCATAATGCACAACGCATAACGCATAACGCATAACGCATAACGCATAACGCATAACGCATATCGCATAACGTATAACGCAAAACGCATAACGCAAAAGGCATAACGCATAACGTTAACGCATAACGCATGGCGCATAACGCATAACGCATATCGCATAACGCATAAACCATAACCCATAACGCATAACCCATAACGCATAACGCATAACGCATAACGCATAATGCACAACGCATAACGCATAACGCATAACGCGTAACGCATAACGCATAACGCATAACGCATAACGCATAACGCATAACGCATAACACATAACGCATAACGCATAACGCATAACGCATAAAGCATAACGCATAACGCATAACGCATAACGAATAACGCATAACGCATAACACATAACGCATATCGCATTAAACATAACGCTTAACGCATAACGTATAACTTATAACGCATAACACATAACGCATAACGCATAACGCATAACGCATAACGCATAACGCATAACCCATAACGCATAACGCATAACGCATAATGCACAACGCATAACAAATACCGCATAACGTATAACGCAAAACGCATAACGCATAACGAAAAAGGCATAACGCATAACGCATAAAGCATAACGCATAACGCATAACGCATAACGAATAACGCATAACGCATAACACATAACGCATATCGCATTAAACATAACGCTTAACGCATAACGCATAACGCATAACGCATAGCGCATAAAGCATAACGCATAACGCATAACGCATAACGCATAACGCATAACACATAACGCATATCGCATAAAACATAACGCTTAACGCATAACGTTTAACTTATAACGCATAACACATAACGCATAACGCATAATGCACAACGCATAACAAATACCGCATAACGTATAACGCAAAACGCATAACGCATAACGCATAACGCATAACGCATAACGCATAACGCAAAACGCATAACGCAAAAGGCATAACGCATAACGTTAACGCATAACCCATAACGCATAACGCATATCGCATAACGCATAACGCATAACGCATAACGCGTAAAGCATAACGCTTAACGCATAACGCATATCGCATAACGCATAACTTATAACTCATAACGCATAACGCATGGCGCATAACGCATGGCGCATAACGCAAAATGCATAACGCATAATGCACAACGCATAACAAATACCGCATAACGTATAACGCAAAATGCATAACGCATAACGCATAACGCATAACGCATAACGCATGGCGCATAACGCAAAATGCATAACGCATAACGCATAACGCATAACGCATAACGCATAACGCATAACGCATAACGCATAACCCATCACCCATAACCCATAACGCATAACGCATAACGCATAACGCAAAACGCATAACGCATAACGCATAACGCATAACGCATAACGCAAAACGCATAACGCAAAAGGCATAACGCATAACGTTAACGCATAACCCATAACGCATAACGCATATCGCATAACACATAACGCATAACGCATAACGCATAACGCATAACGCATAACGCATATCGCTTAACGCATAACGCATAACGCATAACCCATAACGCATAACGCATAACGCATAATGCACAACGCATAACAAATACCGCATAACGTATAACGCAAAACGCATAACGCATAACGAAAAAGGCATAACGCATAACGCATAACGCATAACGCATAACGCATAACGCATAACCCATAACGCATAACGCATAACGCAAAACGCGTAACGCATAACGCATAACGCATAACGCATAACGCAAAACGCATAACGCATAACGCATAACGCATAACGCATAACCCATATCGCATAACGTATAACGCAAAACGCGTAACGCATAACGCATAACGCATAACGCATAACGCATAACGCATAACCCATAACGCATAACGCATAACGCATAATGCACAACGCATAACAAATACCGCATAACGTATAACGCAAAACGCATAACGCATAACGAAAAAGGCATAACGCATAACGCATAACGCATAACGCATAACGCATAACGCATAACCCATATCGCATAACGTATAACGCAAAACGCGTAACGCATAACGCAAAAGGCATAACGCATAACGTTAACGCATAACCCATAACGCATAACGCATATCGCATAACGCATAACGCATAACGCATAACGCGTAAAGCATAACGCTTAACGCATAACGCATATCGCATAACGCATAACTTATAACTCATAACGCATAACGCATGGCGCATAACGCAAAATGCATAACGCATAACGCATAACGCATAACGCATAACGCATAACGCATAACGCATAACGCATAACGCATAACGCATAACGCATAACGCATAACGCATAACGCATAACCCATCACCCATAACCCATAACGCATAACGCATAACGCATAATGCACAACGCATAACGCATAACGCCTAACGCATAACGGATCACGCATAACGCATAAAGCATAACGCATAACGCATAACGCATAACGCATAACACATAACGCATAACGCATAACGCATAACGCATAACGCATAACGCATAACGCATAACGCATAATGCACAACGCATAACAAATACCGCATAACGTATAACGCAAAACGCATAACGCATAACGCATAACGCATAACGCAAAACGCATAACGCATAACGCAAAAGGCATAACGCATAACGTTAACGCATAACCCATAACGCATAACGCATATCGCATAACGCATAACGCATAACGCATAACGCATAACGCGTAAAGCATAACGCTTAACGCATAACGCATATCGCATAACGCATAACTTATAACTCATAACGCATAACGCATGGCGCATAACGCATGGCGCATAACGCAAAATGCATAACGCATAACGCATAACGCAAAATGCATAACGCATAACGCATAACGCATAACGCATAACGCATAACGCATAACGCATAACGCATAACGCATAACGCATAACGCATGGCGCATAACGCAAAATGCATAACGCATAACGCATAACGCATAACGCATAACGCATAACGCATAACGCATAACGCATAACGCATAACACATAACGCATATCGCATAAAACATAACGCTTAACGCATAACGTATAACTTACAACGCATAACGCATAACGCATAACGCATAACGCATAACCCATAACGCATAACGCATAACGCATAATGCACAACGCATAACAAATACCGCATAACGTATAACGCAAAACGCATAACGCATAACGCATTACGAAAAAGGCATAACGCATAACGCATAACGCATAACGCATAACGCATAACGCATAACGCATATCGCATAACGTATAACACAAAACGCATAACGCATAACGCAAAAGGCATAACGCATAACGTTAACGCATAACCCATAACGCATAACGCATATCGTATAACGCATAACGCATAACGCGTAAAGCATAACGCTTAACGCATAACGCATATCGCATAACGCATAACTTATAACGCATAACGCATAACGCATAATGCACAACGCATAACGCATAACGCCTAACGCATAACGGATCACGCATAACGCATAAAGCATAACGCATAACGCATAACGCATAACGCATAACACATAACGCATAACGCATAACGCATAACGAACAACGCATAACGCATAACGCATAACGCATAACGCATAACGCATAACGCATAACGCATAACGCATAAAGCATAACGCATAACGCATAACGCATAACGCATAACGCATAACGCATAACGCATAACGCATAACGCATAACACATAACGCATAACGCATAACGCATAACGCATAAAGCATAACGCATAACGCATAACGCATAACGCATAACGCATAACGCATGGCGCATAACGCAAAATGCATAACGCATAACGCATAACGCATAACGCATAACGCATAACGCATAACGCATAACGCATAACCCATCACCCATAACCCATAACGCATAACGCATAACGCATAATGCACAACGCATAACGCATAACGCCTAACGCATAACGGATCACGCATAACGCATAAAGCATAACGCATAACGCATAACGCATAACGCATAACACATAACGCATAACGCATAACGCATAACGAACAACGCATAACGCATAACGCATAACGCATAACGCATAACGCATAACGCATAACGCATAACGCATAAAGCATAACGCATAACGCATAACGCATAACGCATAACGCATAACGCATAACGCATAACGCATAACGCATAACACATAACGCATAACGCATAACGCATAACGCATAAAGCATAACGCATACCGCATAACGCATAACGAATAACGCATAACGCATAACGCATAACGCATAACGCATAAAGCATAACGCATAACGCATAACGCATAACGCATAACGCATAACGCATAACGCATAACGCATAACGCATAACGCATAACGCATAACGCATAACGCATAACGCATAACGCATAACGCATAACGAATAACGCATAACGCATAACGCATAACGCATAACGCATATCGCATAACGTATAACGCAAAACGCATAACGCATAACGCATAACGCATAACGCATAACGTTAACGCATAACGCATAACGCATATCGCATAACGCATAAACCATAAGCCATAACGCATAACGCATAACGCATAACGCATAATGCACAACGCATAACGAATACCGCATAGCGTATAACGCAAAACGCATAACACATAACGCATAACGCATAACGCATAACGCATAACGCATAACGCATAACGCATAACGCATAACGCATAACGCATAACCCATAACGCATAACGCATAACGCATAATGCACAACGCATAACAAATACCGCATAACGTATAACGCAAAACGCATAACGCATAACGAAAAAGGCATAACGCATAACGCATAACGCATAACGCATAACGCATAACGCATAACCCATATCGCATAACGTATAACGCAAAACGCGTAACGCATAACGCAAAAGGCATAACGCATAACGTTAACGCATAACCCATAACGCATAACGCATATCGCATAACGCATAACGCATAACGCATAACGCGTAAAGCATAACGCTTAACGCATAACGCATATCGCATAACGCATAACTTATAACTCATAACGCATAACGCATGGCGCATAACGCAAAATGCATAACGCATAACGCATAACGCATAACGCATAACGCATAACGCATGGCGCATAACGCAAAATGCATAACGCATAACGCATAACGCATAACGCATAACGCATAACGCATAACGCATAACGCATAACGCATAACGCATAACGCATAACGCATAACCCATCACCCATAACCCATAACGCATAACGCATAACGCATAATGCACAACGCATAACGCATAACGCCTAACGCATAACGGATCACGCATAACGCATAAAGCATAACGCATAACGCATAACGCATAACGCATAACGCATAACGCATAACGCATAACGCATAACGCGTAACGCATAACGCATAACGCATAACGCATAATGCACAACGCATAACAAATACCGCATAACGTATAACGCAAAACGCATAACGCATAACGCATAACGCATAACGCAAAACGCATAACGCATAACGCAAAAGGCATAACGCATAACGTTAACGCATAACCCATAACGCATAACGCATATCGCATAACGCATAACGCATAACGCATAACGCATAACGCGTAAAGCATAACGCTTAACGCATAACGCATATCGCATAACGCATAACTTATAACTCATAACGCATAACGCATGGCGCATAACGCATGGCGCATAACGCAAAATGCATAACGCATAACGCATAACGCAAAATGCATAACCCATAACGCATAACGCATAACGCATAACGCATAACGCATAACGCATAACGCATAACGCATAACGCATAACGCATGGCGCATAACGCAAAATGCATAACGCATAACGCATAACGCATAACGCATAACGCATAACGCATAACGCATAACGCATAACGCATAACACATAACGCATATCGCATAAAACATAACGCTTAACGCATAACGTATAACTTACAACGCATAACGCATAACGCATAACGCATAACGCATAACCCATAACGCATAACGCATAACGCATAATGCACAACGCATAACAAATACCGCATAACGTATAACGCAAAACGCATAACGCATAACGCATTACGAAAAAGGCATAACGCATAACGCATAACGCATAACGCATAACGCATAACGCATAACGCATATCGCAAAACGTATAACACAAAACGCATAACGCATAACGCAAAAGGCATAACGCATAACGTTAACGCATAACCCATAACGCATAACGCATATCGTATAACGCATAACGCATAACGCGTAAAGCATAACGCTTAACGCATAACGCATATCGCATAACGCATAACTTATAACTCATAACGCATAACGCATGGCGCATAACGCAAAATGCATAACGCATAACGCATAACGCATAACGCATAACGCATGGCGCATAACGCAAAATGCATAACGCATAACGCATAACGCATAACGCATAACGCATAACCCATCACCCATAACCCATAACGCATAACGCATAACGCATAACGCATAATGCACAACGCATAACGCATAACGCATAACGCGTAACGCATAACGCATAACGCATAACGCATAACGCATAACGCATAACGCATAACGCATAACGCATAACGCATAACGCATAACGCATAACGCATAACGCATAACGCATAACGCATAACGCATAACCCATAACGCATAACGCATAACGCATAACGCATAACGCATAACGCATAACGCATAACGCATATGGCATATCGCATAACGTATAACGCAAAACGCATAACGCATAACGCATAACGCATAACGCATAACGCATAACGCATAACGCATAACGTTAACGCATAACGCATAACGCATATCGCATAACGCATAAACCATAACCCATAACGCATAACGCATAACGCATAACGCATAATGCACAACGCATAACGAATACCGCATAGCGTATAACGCAAAACGCATAACGCATAACGCCTAACGCATAACGGATCACGCATAACGCATAAAGCATAACGCATAACGCATAACGCATAACACATAACGCATAACGCATAACGCATAACGCATAAAGCATAACGCATAACGCATAACGCATAACGAATAACGCATAACGCATAACACATAACGCATATCGCATTAAACATAACGCTTAACGCATAACGTATAACTTATAACGCATAACACATAACGCATAACGCATAACGCATAACGCATAACGCATAACGCATAACCCATAACGCATAACGCATAACGCATAACGCATAACGAAAAAGGCATAACGCATAACGCATAACGCATAACGCATAACGCATAACGCATAACGCATAACGCATAGCGCATAAAGCATAACGCATAACGCATAACGCATAACGCATAACGCATAACACATAACGCATATCGCATAAAACATAACGCTTAACGCATAACGTTTAACTTATAACGCATAACACATAACGCATAACGCATAATGCACAACGCATAACAAATACCGCATAACGTATAACGCAAAACGCATAACGCATAACGCATAACGCATAACGCAAAACGCATAACGCAAAAGGCATAACGCATAACGTTAACGCATAACCCATAACGCATAACGCATATCGCATAACGCATAACGCATAACGCATAACGCGTAAAGCATAACGCTTAACGCATATCGCATATCGCATAACGCATAACTTATAACTCATAACGCATAACGCATGGCGCATAACGCATGGCGCATAACGCAAAATGCATAACGCATAACGCATAACGCATAACGCAAAATGCATAACGCATAACGCATAACGCATAACGCATAACGCATGGCGCATAACGCAAAATGCATAACGCATAACGCATAACGCATAACGCATAACGCATAACGCATAACGCATAACGCATAACCCATCACCCATAACCCATAACGCATAACGCATAACGCATAATGCACAACGCATAACGCATAACGCCTAACGCATAACGGATCACGCATAACGCATAAAGTATAACGCATAACGCATAACGCATAACGCATAACACATAACGCATAACGCATAACGCATAATGCACAACGCATAACAAATACCGCATAACGTATAACGCAAAACGCATAACGCATCACGCATAACGCATAACGCAAAACGCATAACGCATAACGCAAAAGGCATAACGCATAACGTTAACGCATAACCCATAACGCAAAACGCATAACGCATAACGCATAACGCATAACGCGTAAAGCATTACGCTTAACGCATAACGCATATCGCATAACGCATAACTTATAACTCATAACGCATAACGCATGGCGCATAACGCAAAATGCATAACGCATAACGCATAACGCATAACGCATAACGCATGGCGCATAACGCAAAATGCAAACGCATAACGCATAACGCATAACGCATAACGCATAACGCATAACGCATAACGCATAACGCATAACGCATAACGCATAACCCATCACCCATAACCCATAACGCATAACGCATAACGCATAATGCACAACGCATAACGCATAACGCCTAACGCATAACGGATCACGCATAACGCATAAAGCATAACGCATAACGCATAACGCATAACGCATAACACATAACGCATAACGCATAACGCATAACGAACAACGCATAACGCATAACGCATAACGCATAACGCATAACGCATAACGCATAACGCATAACGCATAAAGCATAACGCATAACGCATAACGCATAACGCATAACGCATAACGCATAACGCATAACGCATAACGCATAACGCATAACGCATAACGCATAACGCATAACGCATAACGCATAACGAATAACGCATAACGCATAACGCATAACGCATAACGCATATCGCATAACGTATAACGCAAAACGCATAACGCATAACGCATAACGCATAACGCATAACGTTAACGCATAACGCATAACGCATATCGCATAACGCATAAACCATAAGCCATAACGCATATCGCATAACGCATAACGCATAATGCACAACGCATAACGAATACCGCATAGCGTATAACGCAAAACGCATAACGCATAACGCATAACGCATAACGCATGGCGCATAACTTATAACTCATAACGCATAACGCATGGCGCATAACGCAAAATGCATAACGCATAACGCATAACGCATAACGCATAACGCATGGCGCATAACGCATAACGCATAACGCATAACGCATAACGCATAACGCATAACCCATCACCCATAACCCATAACGCATAACGCATAACGCATAACGCATAATGCACAACGCATAACGCATAACGCCTAACGCATAACGGATCACGCATAACGCATAAAGCATAACGCATAACGCATAACGCATAACGCATAACACATAACGCATAACGCATAACGCCTAACGCATAACGCATAACGCGTAACGCATAACGCATAACGCATAACGCAAAACGCATAACGCATAACGCAAAAGGCATAACGCATAACGTTAACGCATAACCCATAACGCATAACGCATATCTCATAACGCATAACGCATAACGCATAACGCGTAAAGCATAACGCTTAACGCATAACGCATATCGCATAACGCATAACGCATAACGCATAACGCATAACGCATAACGCATAACGCATAACGCATAACGCATAACGCATAACGCATAACGCATATCGCATAACGTATAACGCAAAACGCATAACGCAAAAGGCATAACGCATAACGTTAACGCATAACGCATGGCGCATAACGCAAAATGCATAACGCATAACGCATAACGCATAACGCATAACGCATAACGCATAACGCATAACGCATAACGCATAACGCATAACGCATAACGCATAACCCATCACCCATAACCCATATCGCATAACGCATAACGCATAACGCATAACGCATAACGTTAACGCATAACGCATAACGCATATCGCATAACGCATAAACCATAACCCATAACGCATAACCCATAACGCATAACGCATAACGCATAATGCACAACGCATAACGCATAACGCATAACGCATAACGCATAACGCATAACGCATAACGCATAACGCATAACGCATAACGCATAACGCATAACGCATAACGCATAACGCATAACGCATAACGCATAACGCATAACGCATAACGCATATCGCATAACGTATAACGCAAAACGCATAACGCAAAAGGCATAACGCATAACGTTAACGCATAACGCATGGCGCATAACGCAAAATGCATAACGCATAACGCATAACGCATAACGCATAACGCATAACGCATTACGCATAACGCATAACGCATAACGCATAACGCATAACGCATAACCCATCACCCATAACCCATATCGCATAACGCATAACGCATAATGCACAACGCATAACGCATAACGCATAACGCATAACGCATAACGCATAACGCATAACGCATAACGTATAACGCATAACGCATAACGCAAAAGGCATAACGCATAACGTTAACGCATAACGCATGGCGCATAACGCATAACGCATATCGCATAACGCATAAACCATAACCCATAACGCATAACCCATAACGCATAACGCATAACGCATAATGCACAACGCATAACGCATAACGCATAACGCGTAACGCATAACGCATAACGCATAACGCATAACGCATAACGCATAACGCATAACACATAACGCATAACGCATAACGCATAACGCATAAAGCATAACGCATAACGCATAACGCATAACGAATAACGCATAACGCATAACACATAACGCATATCGCATTAAACATAACGCTTAACGCATAACGTATAACTTATAACGCATAACACATAACGCATAACGCATAACGCATAACGCATAACGCATAACGCATAACGCATAACGCATAACGCATAACGCATAACGCATAATGCACAACGCATAACAAATACCGCATAACGTATAACGCAAAACGCATAACGCATAACGAAAAAGGCATAACGCATAACGCATAACGCATAACGCATAACGCATAACGCATAGCGCATAAAGCATAACGCATAACGCATAACGCATAACGCATAACGCATAACACATAACGCATATCGCATAAAACATAACGCTTAACGCATAACGTTTAACTTATAACGCATAACACATAACGCATAACGCATAATGCACAACGCATAACAAATACCGCATAACGTATAACGCAAAACGCATAACGCATAACGCATAACGCATAACGCATAACGCAAAACGCATAACGCAAAAGGCATAACGCATAACGTTAACGCATAACCCATAACGCATAACGCATATCGCATAACGCATAACGCATAACGCATAACGCGTAAAGCATAACGCTTAACGCATAACGCATATCGCATAACGCATAACTTATAACTCATAACGCATAACGCATGGCGCATAACGCATGGCGCATAACGCAAAATGCATAACGCATAACGCATAACGCATAACGCAAAATGCATAACGCATAACGCATAACGCATAACGCATAACGCATGGCGCATAACGCAAAATGCATAACGCATAACGCATAACGCATAACGCATAACGCATAACGCATAACGCATAACGCATAACCCATCACCCATAACCCATAACGCATAACGCATAACGCATAATGCACAACGCATAACGCATAACGCCTAACGCATAACGGATCACGCATAACGCATAAAGCATAACGCATAACGCATAACGCATAACGCATAACACATAACGCATAACGCATAACGCATAACGAACAACGCATAACGCATAACGCATAACGCATAACGCATAACGCATAACGCATAACGCATAACGCATAAAGCATAACGCATAACGCATAACGCATAACGCATAACGCATAACGCATAACGCATAACGCATAACTCATAACGCATAACGCATAACGCATAACGCATAACGCATAACGCATAACGCATAACGCATAACGCATAACGAATAACGCATAACGCATAACGCATAACGCATAACGCATATCGCATAACGTATAACGCAAAACGCATAACGCATAACGCATAACGCATAACGCATAACGTTAACGCATAACGCATAACGCATATCGCATAACGCATAAACCATAAGCCATAACGCATAACGCATAACGCATAACGCATAATGCACAACGCATAACGAATACCGCATAGCGTATAACGCAAAACGCATAACGCATAACGCATAACGCATAACGCATGGCGCATAACTTATAACTCATAACGCATAACGCATGGCGCATAACGCAAAATGCATAACGCATAACGCATAACGCATAACGCATAACGCATGGCGCATAACGCATAACGCATAACGCATAACGCATAACGCATAACGCATAACGCATAACCCATCACCCATAACCCATAACGCATAACGCATAACGCATAACGCATAATGCACAACGCATAACGCATAACGCCTAACGCATAACGGATCACGCATAACGCATAAAGCATAACGCATAACGCATAACGCATAACGCATAACACATAACGCATAACGCATAACGCCTAACGCATAACGCATAACGCGTAACGCATAACGCATAACGCATAATGCACAACGCATAACAAATACCGCATAACGTATAACGCAAAACGCATAACGCATAACGCATAACGCAAAACGCATAACGCATAACGCAAAAGGCATAACGCATAACGTTAACGCATAACCCATAACGCATAACGCATATCTCATAACGCATAACGCATAACGCATAACGCGTAAAGCATAACGCTTAACGCATAACGCATATCGCATAACGCATAACGCATAACGCATAACGCATAACGCATAACGCATAACGCATAACGCATAACGCATAACGCATAACGCATAACGCATAACGCATATCGCATAACGTATAACGCAAAACGCATAACGCAAAAGGCATAACGCATAACGTTAACGCATAACGCATGGCGCATAACGCAAAATGCATAACGCATAACGCATAACGCATAACGCATAACGCATAACGCATTACGCATAACGCATAACGCATAACGCATAACGCATAACGCATAACCCATCACCCATAACCCATATCGCATAACGCATAACGCATAACGCATAACGCATAACGTTAACGCATAACGCATAACGCATATCGCATAACGCATAAACCATAACCCATAACGCATAACGCATAACGCATAACGCATAACGCATAATGCACAACGCATAACGCATAACGCATAACGCGTAACGCATAACGCATAACGCATAACGCATAACGCATAACGCATAACGCATAACGCATAACGCATAACGCATAACGCATAACGCATAACGCATAACGCATAACGCATAACGCATAACGCATAACGCATAACGCATATCGCATAACGTATAACGCAAAACGCATAACGCAAAAGGCATAACGCATAACGTTAACGCATAACGCATGGCGCATAACGCAAAATGCATAACGCATAACGCATAACGCATAACGCATAACGCATAACGCATAACGCATAACGCATAACGCATAACGCATAACGCATAACGCATAACCCATCACCCATAACCCATATCGCATAACGCATAACGCATAATGCACAACGCATAACGCATAACGCATAACGCATAACGCATAACGCATAACGCATATCGCATAACGTATAACGCAAAACGCATAACGCAAAAGGCATAACGCATAACGTTAACGCATAACGCATGGCGCATAACGCATAACGCATATCGCATAACGCATAAACCATAACCCATAACGCATAACGCATAACGCATAACGCATAACGCATAACGCATAACCCATAACGCATAACGCATGACGCATAACGCATAACGAAAAAGGCATAACGCATAACGCATAACGCATAACGCATAACGCATAACGCATAACGCATAACGCATAACGCATAACGCATAACCCATCACCCATAACCCATATCGCATAACGCATAACGCATAATGCACAACGCATAACGCATAACGCATAACGCATAACGCATAACGCATAACGCATATCGCATAACGTATAACGCAAAACGCATAACGCAAAAGGCATAACGCATAACGTTAACGCATAACGCATGGCGCATAACGCATAACGCATATCGCATAACGCATAAACCATAACCCATAACGCATAACCCATAACGCATAACGCATAACGCATAATGCACAACGCATAACGCATAACGCATAACGCGTAACGCATAACGCATAACGCATAACGCATAACGCATAACGCATAACGCATAACACATAACGCATAACGCATAACGCATAACGCATAAAGCATAACGCATAACGCATAACGCATAACGCATAACGAATAACGCATAACGCATAACACATAACGCATATCGCATTAAACATAACGCTTAACGCATAACGTATAACTTATAACGCATAACACATAACGCATAACGCATAACGCATAACGCATAACGCATAACGCATAACGCATAACCCATAACGCATAACGCATAACGCATAATGCACAACGCATAACAAATACCGCATAACGTATAACGCAAAACGCATAACGCATAACGAAAAAGGCATAACGCATAACGCATAACGCATAACGCATAACGCATAACGCATAGCGCATAAAGCATAACGCATAACGCATAACGCATAACGCATAACGCATAACACATAACGCATATCGCATAAAACATAACGCTTAACGCATAACGTTTAACTTATAACGCATAACACATAACGCATAACGCATAATGCACAACGCATAACAAATACCGCATAACGTATAACGCAAAACGCATAACGCATAACGCATAACGCATAACGCATAACGCAAAACGCATAACGCAAAAGGCATAACGCATAACGTTAACGCATAACCCATAACGCATAACGCATATCGCATAACGCATAACGCATAACGCATAACGCGTAAAGCATAACGCTTAACGCATAACGCATATCGCATAACGCATAACTTATAACTCATAACGCATAACGCATGGCGCATAACGCATGGCGCATAACGCAAAATGCATAACGCATAACGCATAACGCATAACGCAAAATGCATAACGCATAACGCATAACGCATAACGCATAACGCATGGCGCATAACGCAAAATGCATAACGCATAACGCATAACGCATAACGCATAACGCATAACGCATAACGCATAACGCATAACCCATCACCCATAACCCATAACGCATAACGCATAACGCATAATGCACAACGCATAACGCATAACGCCTAACGCATAACGGATCACGCATAACGCATAAAGCATAACGCATAACGCATAACGCATAACGCATAACACATAACGCATAACGCATAACGCATAACGAACAACGCATAACGCATAACGCATAACGCATAACGCATAACGCATAACGCATAACGCATAACGCATAAAGCATAACGCATAACGCATAACGCATAACGCATAACGCATAACGCATAACGCATAACGCATAACTCATAACGCATAACGCATAACGCATAACGCATAACGCATAACGCATAACGCATAACGCATAACGCATAACGAATAACGCATAACGCATAACGCATAACGCATAACGCATATCGCATAACGTGTAACCGTCCTGGTTACACACCCAGAGATCGTGCGATCTAATATCGATCCCCACCGCGATGGCTGTGACGTCGTACACCATCCTTGTCATAGATAAGGATTGCAGATGTGCTATACATTTAATAAGATGCGCGCGCATCGATCCCCTCTCGATCACGATCAAAGGAGGTCGATGCGAGCAGCAGATTCGACACTCTGCGACTGGATACGATCCAGATAACACGCTCTAGTCAGAGCGCTCTCGCATAGTCGCGTAGTTTATATATTAAAATATTCGCACATTGCCAAGTAGGCAATCAGTTCAAATTGAAATTGAAGCCTTTCAAAAGGTTGATCCAAAAGTTCGTATAACGAAAGGATTTCTGAGTTTATTAACTTCCAGATTTATGGGGAAGTTATTGTAATTGAAATAATTTTGCAATGAAGATATAATTAATAAATTATAATAGTTTCGACATTTATAAGTCATGAGTTGACGTGAGAGCAAATAGTTTTGCGTTATATTAGAGATTTCATTCGAGATTGAAAATCGAATAAATTGTATTCTACGTTGTGTGAATACAATACATTGAGATTACAGTGTAAGCCCATGTGAAGGGCAACTTGAGTTCTATTGTGTAATAATATTGAAAGATTTAACGAGTATTATCTTGTGTGATCTTGCGATTTAATTTAGAATTCGAGATTGTTCTATAGAGCTACATAGCTCTACTTATTTTGCGGTTTATACATTATTGAGAGAAAGGCACTTTGCCGTGATTGTGTTCCATGCATGTCATGAAAAGTTTATTGTGTGAATTATTGGTACATCCGAATTATATTGTTGAATTGTTTTCCTTGCTATTTCGAGGGCAAGTAGAATTGTGAATAGAGTCGCTCAGAGGTTCCATTTGTCGGAAGGAGGCATAGAATCCAGAGTGGGTTCGTGTTATTTGATATTTATAATCAAATATATATCGAAAGATACACTACTGAATTCACATAGTGAATTCTGCTCGGAATGGACAGTTGGAAAAATTCACATATCGCCATGACCACGCTTGCGTGCTCTGCCTAGATATTTGTAATTTATTCCGCCACGTTTTGGATCGCCTAGTAGAGAAGGAGCCGATTGCCCTTCCCGGAAATATCCGGCAAGACCGATCGTTTGCCTGAGTTTGCTAGCCTGGTTCTTAACGAGGTTTATTTCAATTGATCCTGCTAAGAGCATACTCGTTTGGACAGGGAGAGTCGCCATGACCACGATTTTGTGCTCTGCCTAGACTCTCTGTCTGTTTTCATTCGAAAGTACAATCATTTAGTGAGTAGAAGCTGATTGCCCTTCCCGGAATTGTCCGGCAAGACCGATCGGTTGTCTATGTTCATTAATTTGATCTGTAATGTGTATTTAAATAACGCATTCTAAAAATGTGTGCATCAGTAAGAGTGATAGTGCGAAAATCTTCCGAAAAGCGAATGAGAACCTCGTGAACTGGTACATGCGATTTCGGTTTCTTATAACCATTCCAATTCGAGGAAGTTTGGGTATCCGTCTCGCGGTCGTCGCTTTTCTTTTAGGTGTTGACGTCGCTATATACTCGCGTGTTGTCATAGCGAGTGACAACGACCTTATTATTATAACAGTACAATCCATTGTGGAAGGGTTCCAGTGGATTTCACTTGTATACTCCTAATTGATAGAATATATTTTTGTTCTACCCGATTTAAATCTCCAACAATTATTTAGTTTTGTTATCACCTTTCCGCCATCCAGTGCCTGGAGGCACGAATCCTTTTCAACAGGGACATCGGGTCTCGTAACCAACCCGGTGTTAGATCTATATTGTCACTATCCAAGAAGTTCTACTATACAATTAGCAGGGGCATCCAGATTACCGCAGAATCGCCACGACCACGTTATCGTGCTCTGCCGATCCTGAGTGAGTAAGTCTGCGTGTAACTGTGAACGTGTACTGACATGCGGGATCGATCGCCATTCCTGGAATCATCCAGCAATACCGATCGAGACGCTGTAGTGTCTAGTGGGATTTTCTAGCAAGAACTCAGTGGATTCAATCGTACAATTAGCAGGGGCATCCAGATTACCGCAGAATCGCCACGACCACGTTACCGTGCTCTGCCGATTTTGAGTGAGTAAGTCTGCGTGCAACTGTGAACGTTTACTGACATACGGGATCGATTGCCATTCCTGGAATCATCCAGCAATACCGATCGAGACGCTGTATTGTCTGCTCTGAATCCTGCGTTTCAAACAAAAGAAGGAAAGAGAGATTAACTTGTTGGAACACTTGCTCCACGGACATCTCTCCACGGCACGTCTACCTGCCCTGCTGAGAATTGTTAGTTGCAGTAAGTGAAGACAACAAGTCTCTTCCAGGAGCATTCAGATTGCCATAGAATTGCCATGACCACGTTATCGTGCTCTGCCGATTCTGTGTAAGTAGATCTGTATGCAACTGAAAACATTTTCCTGACATACGGGATCGATTGCCACTCCTGTGTTTCACAGCAGTACCGATTGAGACGCTGTATTGTCTACATTTATCCCTTCATCCAACGGGTTAAATAGAAAAGAAAAGGGATTAAATAGTCTGGTTACATATTGGCGCCCAACGTGGGGCGGTTAGGTTGAGACAAATTAATTGTTGGAGATCATAATGAATAGACCCAAGGTCACTCGTGCTACGAAAATGACGGGTGCTGGTAAGGACGATGAATCGGCGGGTCCGTCGATTCTTTCAAGCACACTTACGTCACGGACACCACCTCCTGGTTCCCCGGCAAGTTCTGAAAGGGATGGGCGCGTTCAAATTCCGATTTCGTTGGGTGGTAATCAAGCTTCGGGTTCAAATGTCGCGCACGAAAGAGATTTAATGGCCAACACCATTCGAGAGTTGCAAGAAGAGATCGCGCAGCTACGAAGTCAGGTCGGTCAGCTCGATGCTAAGATTGAGGAGCGGGTGACCACCGAAGAAATCTACGAACGTGTAACCGAGCACAGAATCGAGATGAGGGACTGGTGCCGTAAATTTGAAGAGCGGATGGAGCGTCAAGAGAAGGCACAAGCAGACCTACGAAAACAAGTAGAAAAATGCTTGGAACAACTTCGTAAACCAACGACGGTCCAAATGCCAGTGGAGGATCATGGTCTCCGTGGTACCACCCACCACCATAACGATCAGACACAAATTAATCAATCGAACCCGAATACAACACACAGGCAGACGTCCAACCAATTCGATCAACGATGGGGGTTGAACGAATCGACTCGATTCGATGCCACCATGGCGTCAATGGCTCGTCCTTTCGTAGTTAAACCTCAGATGCCAACTTTTGAGGGAAAACCTACTGAAAGGCCGTCAAAATACCTTAGGGAATTGATGCGGTTTGTGGACGCAGCACGTCTGCCTGAGGAAGAGATGAAGTTTATTATTACGCAATCTCTCAAAGGCAATGCAGGCGAGTGGTGGGACATCATGTCCGACCAGATCGCAACGTGGCACCAATTTGCCAATGCCCTGCTCGAAAGGTTTTGGAGCTCGGCAATCCAGAGAAAAATCCGAGACAACCTTAATGCGGGGGTGCATCGGGCAGAATCCGGAGTGACGCGAGTAGCCTATGCGATGAAACTCATCGGAATGGCACGCGACCTACGACCCCGCCCAACCGATGACGAAATCATCCAAACCCTGTCGAAACACTACACGCAGGCTGTGGATGATTGTGTGTTGGGACAAAATATTCGCACAATCGATGCGTTTTTGGCACTCCTTGAAAGGTTCGATAACGGAGGCACTGTTAATCGACCAAGGTACGACGAGCGTCCAAGCTATGCTCGTGACTGGAAAGATCGTGCCGTACAGGATCGGCAGAACCAGCTGCCAACCACATTTAGAACGAATCAGGTGAACTCGGCTCAGCCACGGCAGAATCGGGAGAACCAGCGACCAGGGGCTGAATACCAACGACCGGCAACCGATAACCAAAGGCCAAGGTTCGACAATACCAGACCTTGGCAGGACAACCGTCGACCACAAGAACGACCTCGGGAAAATCCCCCGAATCGTATCAGAATGACTCTCCTGGAAGAAGAAGTACAGGAGGAGGATCCAGAAGTCGTTGATCCGGAAGAAAGTACGGGAAACGAGTAAGGAGTACCTCAGAAGAAAGCCTGAGCGACTTCCCTGCACAGGCGAGAGGTATTCCCTATGACGTAAATAGGGAAGACGTCCAAATTAGGATCGGATCCATATTCCCCGACGTACGCCAAGAACTCCAGGAAGAAGAAGGATCGCTGGTCACCAGAGAGGAAATTGATCGTTGCCCAGAAATACAGATACAAATTGAAGGGATACCCACCAGGGCTCTCATCGATACGGGAAGCACAGTAACAGCTGTGTCAGAAGCTTGGTATTGCGAACACCAAGACCAGCTTCACAAATGCCCAACTCTCCCGGTAACGGGGGCAGTGGTAATTGGGGCGACGGGTGGAAAATCAACTCGTCTTAAAAAACAAATCTGGGTGACGGTTAATTTTGAAAAAGAACAGATTGAAACAACGGTAATTGTGGTACCCGGCTTAATTTGTCAAGTTATTCTTGGCGTGGACACACTGAGGCGAGCAAAGGCGAAAATAGACTTTGGGGATCAATCGCTATCGCTAAACACGACAACTGGACAAGCGATACTACAAATGACAGACGAAATCAACGCTGATGAAACCGTGGTACGGATCCTGAATGAAGTCGACCATCAGGCAAATGAGAAAAAAAAATCCCAAGGAGAGATCATACAGTCGCTCCTTGAACCCGTTCCAACAACTCAGGGAAGAAAAGCTACCCTTCGCCACGTGATTCAAACATTTCCGGAAGTATGGAGGGAAGAAATTGGACGGGTGACGTGCTACGAGCATCATTTGCACGTCAAACCTGGCCAACCATACTCTTGTAGATCCTATCCGATTCCACTAAAACACATGGAAGCTGCGGATACGGAAATACAAAAGATGCTGGCGAACGATATCATCCGCCCAAGCACGAGTCCGTATTTAAATCCGGTAGTGCCAGTATTAAAAAAGAATGGGTCAATACGTCTGTGTCTCGACGCCAGGAAATTGAACGAATACCTACTAGACGATCATGAAATGTCGGAAACACCAGATGCGATATTCCAACGATTCCAAAGGGTAGACTACTTAACGAGCCTCGACCTGACGAATAGCTTCTGGCAAATTCCATTAACACCATCATCACGGAAATATACTGCATTTTTGTATCGGGGTCGATGTTACGAGTACGTAGTAACACCATTTGGGTTAAAAACGAGCAGCGCAAGCCTTGTAAGAGCACTAAGACGGGTGTTAGAAGGAATGGAGGGATTCGTGGTCAACTTCATCGATGATATCCTCTGTTTTTCACCAACGTTCGAAAAACATATCGAACACCTCACCGCATTGCTGCAACGACTGAAAGAAAATAACATCACATTGAATTTGGAGAAATGCAAATTCATGAGACGCGAGGTCAAGTTTCTTGGCCATATACTGGCAAAAGAGGGCTTGAAACAAGACCCAGAGAAATTGACTCTCATTCGCGACTTTCCAACTCCGCGAAACGTAAAGCAACTGCGTGGATTCTTGGGCTTGGTAAACTATTACAGCAAGTTTACCAAGAAACATGCAGAAACCACAACACCATTACTTGCACTTTTGAAAAAAGGAACTCGATGGAAATGGGATGAAACATCACAAAAAGCATTTGACCAAGCTAAGAATGCTTTCTGTACCGAAGTGGTGTTACAGTATGCAGATACTCATCAGCCATATTTCCTTTCAACGGATGCAAGTTCAACTGCACTTGGAGCGGTTCTCGAACAACGGGATACGAATGGTGAATTAAGACCTATCACATTCGTAAGCAGAACATTGAGAGGTCCAGAATTATCGTATTTTACCACCGAAAAAGAGCTATTGGCGATTGTATGGGCATTGGGAAAACTCCGAACATATCTATATGGGGTTAAAATCACATTGCTAACAGACCATAAAGCAATTACATTTTTAATGAACAGCAAGCTCTTGAGCCAACGACTCACCAGATGGATCCTCTCCATACAGGATTATAAAATTGAGATTCAGTACCGCCCAGGGAAGGAGAACGTTCCCGCAGATATCATGAGCCGGTTAAATAATATGCTAATTGGGAACTCCAATGAACGAGAAACACACGTTCCAATACTGACGGCTCTTGCACGAGCAATGACACCTGCACTATCGTCTGCACTCAAGCAACTCTCTGAATGGCAACGGAAAGATGAAAAGTTACGTCGCGAAATCGAACGCCGCGAACAAAATCCGAATCGCGATAAAAGGAATCGTTTTCATCTCCGCGATGGCACGTTGTACCACGTGGACAAAAGGGGCAAGGAACGACCGGTCATTCCATCGCAATTACACGACTTGTTAATACAAGAAGTTCATGAAATTTACGCGCATCTTGGCGGGGAAAAAACGGCGAAGCTCCTGTCAGAGGACTTTTACGTTTCCAAATTACATCGCCGCACGCGAAAACTTATTGCCGCATGCGACACGTGCCAACGCGTAAAGATTCCTACTCACGCGATTCATACCGATATGCAAAGCATAATACCGGGGTGTCCTCTCGAGGTGTTGTCCGTTGACTTCTATGGTCCGTTACCAGCATCAAGGGGGGGCGTAAGGTATATTCTAGTAATTGAAGAGCTATTTACTAAATTCGTTAAACTGTACCCTATGCGAAGAGCGACGACCACCGTGACGTTAACGCGTATATTCAAACATTATATACCACAGTACGGTAAACCAAAAAAGATCTTGACAGACCATGGATCGCAGTTCACTGCGAAAAAGTGGATTCAGACGTTACAAGAAGAAGGCATCCACCACGTCCTTTCATCAATCCGACACCCACAGAGCAACCCAGTGGAGAGAGTGAATAGGGAGATCGGAAGAATTTTCCGCACAGTGGCAGCGCATGCACATGCATCTTGGGCCAAATGGACCACCTTAATCGAAACCTGCTGCAATGAAGTGGCACACGACAGCACAGGGTTCACTCCAACGGAATTACTGCTGAAGAAAAAACCAACTCGACCATGGTCAAAGTGGTTTGAGCATACAAAGGACTCTGAAAATACAGACGATGGAAACAGACTACAACTCGCGTTCCAGCGCATGACAAGAAAAGCCCACAAAAGACGTGCACGCGCCAATACAGGGAAATGCCACAAACAATATGAGTTGGGCGATTGGGTATTGGTAAAAGCAAACCCAATATCTAATGCCGAAGACAGAGAAATCGCAAAGTTTTTTCACTTGTACGAAGGACCGTACGAACTGACGAAGAAAAAAGGGTCGTCAACGTTCGTACTAAGAAATCCCTACTCCAAAGAGATCCGGGGAACATTCCATGCTTCATGTCTACGGCCATACCAGAGATTAGAAGAAGAGACAAATACTAACAGTAGCTGCGATGCGCAAAAGCCCGCACTTATGGGGGTTTCTAAGAACAGCCAAACCATGTAGGTATAAAAGGCCGCAAAGCCCAGCCCGGGAGCACAAACAGTCTGGAATCATGGCCAAACGCGACGCTGGAAATATAGCATACGCACACTGGGCAATGATAAGCAGATCCACCCAAACAGGATTGGATCAACAGTTCCACGCAGTGGAACCGATAATGTTACCAACCCGGACCGCGGGAACATGGGACCCACGTCCACATAAGTTCAAGAGGTTTCGACGCGGAGTCGAAATCCAAGCGACTGCCAGAAAATGCGTCGCCAAAACGCAGACGCCACGAGAGGGTCCGGGGGTGACCAGAAATCAGCGAAGCCCAAGAAAGCCACGAACGGAAATGGCGGCCAGAGACGAACATCCACAGCAGGAAACACCAAATACGGCGACTGAGGTGACCGCTGGAGGATCGCGCCATCCAACAACGGACGACCTGAACCGGTCATGGGAGGTGATCCCGGAGGAGATGACTCTGGTTCCTAACGACACCGGCATCAGCAGCCAAGAAGATGACGAGGCCGAATGGTCTTGGGACGAGGCGGATCTCACGGGGGATACCATCATCGAAGTGCCCAACCTCGACCCACATGATCCTTTGGGTCTCCTATCTACAATGGACGAGGAGACGGACCAGCTGAAAAAGCAGATCGAGCAGCTGGATTGAAGAAGATCACTCCACGTGAAATGCGCGAGTGAAATTTTATTTTGTGTTTCAAACAGTGCGCACATAAATGAAAGTGCAATATACTCTTTGTTTTTCTTGTCCTCGTTCAAAGATTATAAGAATTTTCTTTTGGTTGATCGCCGTGTGCAAAGTTTACTGAGTTATATCTTAAGTTATTACGCCGTGTGCAAACTACATTTAATTTTCGTTACGCCGAGTGCAGAGACTGTTATGTTCATTTATGCCCAGTGCAAGAGTCAAGTATTTTCTTTAGTTTTTTTTTTTTTTTTTTTTTTGAACGTCGTGTGCAAACTTCGTTTTGTTTGTGTGGATACCAAGTGCGGAAAACGGTATATTTTAGTTATAATAGGCTGAATGCAAGGATGATTTTAAGTTACTGCGATTTAAAAACCGTTTATTTGTTCGTATTATGTATGAGAATGCAAAGGATGCTTGAGTTTTGTTGAGATGGATGTAAGTATGAAGTTACGTTGCTCCGGTTTGTGTGTTACACCGAGATTTTTGGAATACGTATCTACTGCGTTCACGTACCAAAAATCTCGAAGGCGGGGAAGGGGGTATGTGTAACCGTCCTGGTTACACACCCAGAGATCGTGCGATCTAATATCGATCCCCACCGCGATGGCTGTGACGTCGTACACCATCCTTGTCATAGATAAGGATTGCAGATGTGCTATACATTTAATAAGATGCGCGCGCATCGATCCCCTCTCGATCACGATCAAAGGAGGTCGATGCGAGCAGCAGATTCGACACTCTGCGACTGGATACGATCCAGATAACACGCTCTAGTCAGAGCGCTCTCGCATAGTCGCGTAGTTTATATATTAAAATATTCGCACATTGCCAAGTAGGCAATCAGTTCAAATTGAAATTGAAGCCTTTCAAAAGGTTGATCCAAAAGTTCGTATAACGAAAGGATTTCTGAGTTTATTAACTTCCAGATTTATGGGGAAGTTATTGTAATTGAAATAATTTTGCAATGAAGATATAATTAATAAATTATAATAGTTTCGACATTTATAAGTCATGAGTTGACGTGAGAGCAAATAGTTTTGCGTTATATTAGAGATTTCATTCGAGATTGAAAATCGAATAAATTGTATTCTACGTTGTGTGAATACAATACATTGAGATTACAGTGTAAGCCCATGTGAAGGGCAACTTGAGTTCTATTGTGTAATAATATTGAAAGATTTAACGAGTATTATCTTGTGTGATATTGCGATTTAATTTAGAATTCGAGATTGTTCTATAGAGCTACATAGCTCTACTTATTTTGCGGTTTATACATTATTGAGAGAAAGGCACTTTGCCGTGATTGTGTTCCATGCATGTCATGAAAAGTTTATTGTGTGAATTATTGGTACATCCGAATTATATTGTTGAATTGTTTTCCTTGCTATTTCGAGGGCAAGTAGAATTGTGAATAGAGTCGCTCAGAGGTTCCATTTGTCGGAAGGAGGCATAGAATCCAGAGTGGGTTCGTGTTATTTGATATTTATAATCAAATATATATCGAAAGATACACTACTGAATTCACATAGTGAATTCTGCTCGGAATGGACAGTTGGAAAAATTCACATATCGCCATGACCACGCTTGCGTGCTCTGCCTAGATATTTGTAATTTATTCCGCCACGTTTTGGATCGCCTAGTAGAGAAGGAGCCGATTGCCCTTCCCGGAAATATCCGGCAAGACCGATCGTTTGCCTGAGTTTGCTAGCCTGGTTCTTAACGAGGTTTATTTCAATTGATCCTGCTAAGAGCATACTCGTTTGGACAGGGAGAGTCGCCATGACCACGATTTTGTGCTCTGCCTAGACTCTCTGTCTGTTTTCATTCGAAAGTACAATCATTTAGTGAGTAGAAGCTGATTGCCCTTCCCGGAATTGTCCGGCAAGACCGATCGGTTGTCTATGTTCATTAATTTGATCTGTAATGTGTATTTAAATAACGCATTCTAAAAATGTGTGCATCAGTAAGAGTGATAGTGCGAAAATCTTCCGAAAAGCGAATGAGAACCTCGTGAACTGGTACATGCGATTTCGGTTTCTTATAACCATTCCAATTCGAGGAAGTTTGGGTATCCGTCTCGCGGTCGTCGCTTTTCTTTTAGGTGTTGACGTCGCTATATACTCGCGTGTTGTCATAGCGAGTGACAACGACCTTATTATTATAACAGTACAATCCATTGTGGAAGGGTTCCAGTGGATTTCACTTGTATACTCCTAATTGATAGAATATATTTTTGTTCTACCCGATTTAAATCTCCAACAATTATTTAGTTTTGTTATCACCTTTCCGCCATCCAGTGCCTGGAGGCACGAATCCTTTTCAACAGGGACATCGGGTCTCGTAACCAACCCGGTGTTAGATCTATATTGTCACTATCCAAGAAGTTCTACTATACAATTAGCAGGGGCATCCAGATTACCGCAGAATCGCCACGACCACGTTATCGTGCTCTGCCGATCCTGAGTGAGTAAGTCTGCGTGTAACTGTGAACGTGTACTGACATGCGGGATCGATCGCCATTCCTGGAATCATCCAGCAATACCGATCGAGACGCTGTAGTGTCTAGTGGGATTTTCTAGCAAGAACTCAGTGGATTCAATCGTACAATTAGCAGGGGCATCCAGATTACCGCAGAATCGCCACGACCACGTTACCGTGCTCTGCCGATTTTGAGTGAGTAAGTCTGCGTGCAACTGTGAACGTTTACTGACATACGGGATCGATTGCCATTCCTGGAATCATCCAGCAATACCGATCGAGACGCTGTATTGTCTGCTCTGAATCCTGCGTTTCAAACAAAAGAAGGAAAGAGAGATTAACTTGTTGGAACACTTGCTCCACGGACATCTCTCCACGGCACGTCTACCTGCCCTGCTGAGAATTGTTAGTTGCAGTAAGTGAAGACAACAAGTCTCTTCCAGGAGCATTCAGATTGCCATAGAATTGCCATGACCACGTTATCGTGCTCTGCCGATTCTGTGTAAGTAGATCTGTATGCAACTGAAAACATTTTCCTGACATACGGGATCGATTGCCACTCCTGTGTTTCACAGCAGTACCGATTGAGACGCTGTATTGTCTACATTTATCCCTTCATCCAACGGGTTAAATAGAAAAGAAAAGGGATTAAATAGTCTGGTTACAAACGTATAACGCAAAACGCATAACGCATAACGCATAACGCATAACGCATAACGTTAACGCATAACGCATAACGCATATCGCATAACGCATAAACCATAAGCCATAACGCATAACGCATAACGCATAACGCATAATGCACAACGCATAACGAATACCGCATAGCGTATAACGCAAAACGCATAACGCATAACGCATAACGCATAACGCATGGCGCATAACTTATAACTCATAACGCATAACGCATGGCGCATAACGCAAAATGCATAACGCATAACGCATAACGCATAACGCATAACGCATGGCGCATAACGCATAACGCATAACGCATAACGCATAACGCATAACGCATAACGCATAACCCATCACCCATAACCCATAACGCATAACGCATAACGCATAACGCATAATGCACAACGCATAACGCATAACGCCTAACGCATAACGGATCACGCATAACGCATAAAGCATAACGCATAACGCATAACGCATAACGCATAACACATAACGCATAACGCATAACGCCTAACGCATAACGCATAACGCGTAACGCATAACGCATAACGCATAATGCACAACGCATAACAAATACCGCATAACGTATAACGCAAAACGCATAACGCATAACGCATAACGCAAAACGCATAACGCATAACGCAAAAGGCATAACGCATAACGTTAACGCATAACCCATAACGCATAACGCATATCTCATAACGCATAACGCATAACGCATAACGCGTAAAGCATAACGCTTAACGCATAACGCATATCGCATAACGCATAACGCATAACGCATAACGCATAACGCATAACGCATAACGCATAACGCATAACGCATAACGCATAACGCATATCGCATAACGTATAACGCAAAACGCATAACGCAAAAGGCATAACGCATAACGTTAACGCATAACGCATGGCGCATAACGCAAAATGCATAACGCATAACGCATAACGCATAACGCATAACGCATAACGCATAACGCATAACGCATAACGCATAACGCATAACGCATAACGCATAACCCATCACCCATAACCCATATCGCATAACGCATAACGCATAACGCATAACGCATAACGTTAACGCATAACGCATAACGCATATCGCATAACGCATAAACCATAACCCATAACGCATAACCCATAACGCATAACGCATAACGCATAATGCACAACGCATAACGCATAACGCATAACGCGTAACGCATAACGCATAACGCATAACGCATAACGCATAACGCATAACGCATAACGCATAACGCATAACGCATAACGCATAACGCATAACGCATAACGCATAACGCATAACGCATAACGCATATCGCATAACGTATAACGCAAAACGCATAACGCAAAAGGCATAACGCATAACGTTAACGCATAACGCATGGCGCATAACGCAAAATGCATAACGCATAACGCATAACGCATAACGCATAACGCATAACGCATAACGCATTACGCATAACGCATAACGCATAACGCATAACGCATAACGCATAACGCATAACCCATCACCCATAACCCATATCGCATAACGCATAACGCATAATGCACAACGCATAACGCATAACGCATAACGCATAACGCATAACGCATAACGCATATCGCATAACGTATAACGCAAAACGCATAACGCAAAAGGCATAACGCATAACGTTAACGCATAACGCATGGCGCATAACGCATAACGCATATCGCATAACGCATAAACCATAACCCATAACGCATAACGCATAACGCATAACGCATAACGCATAACCCATAACGCATAACGCATAACGCATAACGCATAACGAAAAAGGCATAACGCATAACGCATAACGCATAACGCATAACGCATAACGCATAACGCATAACGCATAACGCATAGCGCATAAAGCATAACGCATAACGCATAACGCATAACGCATAACGCATAACACATAACGCATATCGCATAAAACATAACGCTTAACGCATAACGTTTAACTTATAACGCATAACACATAACGCATAACGCATAATGCACAACGCATAACAAATACCGCATAACGTATAACGCAAAACGCATAACGCATAACGCATAACGCATAACGCAAAACGCATAACGCAAAAGGCATAACGCATAACGTTAACGCATAACCCATAACGCATAACGCATATCGCATAACGCATAACGCATAACGCATAACGCGTAAAGCATAACGCTTAACGCATATCGCATATCGCATAACGCATAACTTATAACTCATAACGCATAACGCATGGCGCATAACGCATGGCGCATAACGCAAAATGCATAACGCATAACGCATAACGCATAACGCAAAATGCATACCGCATAACGCATAACGCATAACGCATGGCGCATAACGCAAAATGCATAACGCATAACGCATAACGCATAACGCATAACGCATAACGCATAACGCATAACGCATAACCCATCACCCATAACCCATAACGCATAACGCATAACGCATAATGCACAACGCATAACGCATAACGCCTAACGCATAACGGATCACGCATAACGCATAAAGCATAACGCATAACGCATAACGCATAACGCATAACACATAACGCATAACGCATAACGCATAATGCACAACGCATAACAAATACCGCATAACGTATAACGCAAAACGCATAACGCATCACGCATAACGCATAACGCAAAACGCATAACGCATAACGCAAAAGGCATAACGCATAACGTTAACGCATAACCCATAACGCAAAACGCATATCGCATAACGCATAACGCATAACGCATAACGCGTAAAGCATTACGCTTAACGCATAACGCATATCGCATAACGCATAACTTATAACTCATAACGCATAACGCATGGCGCATAACGCAAAATGCATAACGCATAACGCATAACGCATAACGCATAACGCATGGCGCATAACGCAAAATGCAAACGCATAACGCATAACGCATAACGCATAACGCATAACGCATAACGCATAACGCATAACGCATAACCCATCACCCATAACCCATAACGCATAACGCATAACGCATAATGCACAACGCATAACGCATAACGCCTAACGCATAACGGATCACGCATAACGCATAAAGCATAACGCATAACGCATAACGCATAACGCATAACACATAACGCATAACGCATAACGCAAAACGAACAACGCATAACGCATAACGCATAACGCATAACGCATAACGCATAACGCATAACGCATAACGCATAAAGCATAACGCATAACGCATAACGCATAACGCATAACGCATAACGCATAACGCATAACGCATAACGCATAACGCATAACGCATAACGCATAACGCATAACGCATAACGCATAACGCATAACGAATAACGCATAACGCATAACGCATAACGCATAACGCATATCGCATAACGTATAACGCAAAACGCATAACGCATAACGCATAACGCATAACGCATAACGTTAACGCATAACGCATAACGCATATCGCATAACGCATAAACCATAAGCCATAACGCATAACGCATAACGCATAACGCATAATGCACAACGCATAACGAATACCGCATAGCGTATAACGCAAAACGCATAACGCATAACGCATAACGCATAACGCATAACGCATAACGCATGGCGCATAACTTATAACTCATAACGCATAACGCATGGCGCATAACGCAAAATGCATAACGCATAACGCATAACGCATAACGCATAACGCATGGCGCATAACGCATAACGCATAACGCATAACGCATAACGCATAACGCATAACGCATAACCCATCACCCATAACCCATAACGCATAACGCATAACGCATAACGCATAATGCACAACGCATAACGCATAACGCCTAACGCATAACGGATCACGCATAACGCATAAAGCATAACGCATAACGCATAACGCATAACGCATAACACATAACGCATAACGCATAACGCCTAACGCATAACGCATAACGCATAACGCATAACGCATAACGCATAACGCAAAACGCATAACGCATAACGCAAAAGGCATAACGCATAACGTTAACGCATAACCCATAACGCATAACGCATATCTCATAACGCATAACGCATAACGCATAACGCGTAAAGCATAACGCTTAACGCATAACGCATATCGCATAACGCATAACGCATAACGCATAACGCATAACGCATAACGCATAACGCATAACGCATAACGCATAACGCATAACGCATATCGCATAACGTATAACGCAAAACGCATAACGCAAAAGGCATAACGCATAACGTTAACGCATAACGCATGGCGCATAACGCAAAATGCATAACGCATAACGCATAACGCATAACGCATAACGCATAACGCATAACGCATAACGCATAACGCATAACGCATAACGCATAACCCATAACGCATAACGCATAACGCATAATGCACAACGCATAACAAATACCGCATAACGTATAACGCAAAACGCATAACGCATAACGAAAAAGGCATAACGCATAACGCATAACGCATAACGCATAACGTTAACGCATAACGCATGGCGCATAACGCAAAATGCATAACGCATAACGCATAACGCATAACGCATAACGCATAACGCATTACGCATAACGCATAACGCATAACGCATAACGCATAACGCATAACCCATCACCCATAACCCATATCGCATAACGCATAACGCATAACGCATAACGCATAACGTTAACGCATAACGCATAACGCATATCGCATAACGCATAAACCATAACCCATAACGCATAACCCATAACGCATAACGCATAACGCATAATGCACAACGCATAACGCATAACGCATAACGCGTAACGCATAACGCATAACGCATAACGCATAACGCATAACGCATAACGCATAACGCATAACGCATAACGCATAACGCATAACGCATAACGCATAACGCATAACGCATAACGCATAACGCATAACGCATATCGCATAACGTATAACGCAAAACGCATAACGCAAAAGGCATAACGCATAACGTTAACGCATAACGCATGGCGCATAACGCAAAATGCATAACGCATAACGCATAACGCATAACGCATAACGCATAACGCATTACGCATAACGCATAACGCATAACGCATAACGCATAACGCATAACCCATCACCCATAACCCATATCGCATAACGCATAACGCATAATGCACAACGCATAACGCATAACGCATAACGCATAACGCATAACGCATAACGCATAACGCATATCGCATAACGTATAACGCAAAACGCATAACGCAAAAGGCATAACGCATAACGTTAACGCATAACGCATGGCGCATAACGCATAACGCATATCGCATAACGCATAAACCATAACCCATAACGCATAACCCATAACGCATAACGCATAACGCATAATGCATAACGCATAACGCATAACGCATAACGCATAACGCATAACGCATAACGCATAACGCATAACGCATAACGCATAACGCATAACACATAACGCATAACGCATAACGCATAACGCATAAAGCATAACGCATAACGCATAACGCATAACGAATAACGCATAACGCATAACACATAACGCATATCGCATTAAACATAACGCTTAACGCATAACGTATAACTTATAACGCATAACACATAACGCATAACGCATAACGCATAACGCATAACGCATAACGCATAACGCATAACCCATAACGCATAACGCATAACGCATAATGCACAACGCATAACAAATACCGCATAACGTATAACGCAAAACGCATAACGCAAAAGGCATAACGCATAACGTTAACGCATAACGCATGGCGCATAACGCAAAATGCATAACGCATAACGCATAACGCATAACGCATAACGCATAACGCATTACGCATAACGCATAACGCATAACGCATAACGCATAACCCATCACCCATAACCCATATCGCATAACGCATAACGCATAACGCATAACGCATAACGTTAACGCATAACGCATAACGCATATCGCATAACGCATAAACCATAACCCATAACGCATAACCCATAACGCATAACGCATAACGCATAATGCACAACGCATAACGCATAACGCATAACGCGTAACGCATAACGCATAACGCATAACGCATAACGCATAACGCATAACGCATAACGCATAACGCATAACGCATAACGCATAACGCATAACGCATAACGCATAACGCATAACGCATAACGCATATCGCATAACGTATAACGCAAAACGCATAACGCAAAAGGCATAACGCATAACGTTAACGCATAACGCATGGCGCATAACGCAAAATGCATAACGCATAACGCATAACGCATAACGCATAACGCATAACGCATAACGCATTACGCATAACGCATAACGCATAACGCATAACGCATAACGCATAACGCATAACGCATAACGCATAACGCATAACGCATAACGCATAACGCATATCGCATAACGTATAACGCAAAACGCATAACGCAAAAGGCATAACGCATAACGTTAACGCATAACGCATGGCGCATAACGCAAAATGCATAACGCATAACGCATAACGCATAACGCATAACGCATAACGCATTACGCATAACGCATAACGCATAACGCATAACGCATAACGCATAACGCATAACCCATCACCCATAACCCATATCGCATAACGCATAACGCATAACGCATAACGCATAACGTTAACGCATAACGCATAACGCATATCGCATAACGCATAAACCATAACCCATAACGCATAACCCATAACGCATAACGCATAACGCATAATGCACAACGCATAACGCATAACGCATAACGCGTAACGCATAACGCATAACGCATAACGCATAACGCATAACGCATAACGCATAACGCATAACGCATAACGCATAACGCATAACGCATAACGCATAACGCATAACGCATAACGCATAACGCATAACGCATAACGCATATCGCATAACGTATAACGCAAAACGCATAACGCAAAAGGCATAACGCATAACGTTAACGCATAACGCATGGCGCATAACGCAAAATGCATAACGCATAACGCATAACGCATAACGCATAACGCATAACGCATTACGCATAACGCATAACGCATAACGCATAACGCATAACGCATAACCCATCACCCATAACCCATATCGCATAACGCATAACGCATAATGCACAACGCATAACGCATAACGCATAACGCATAACGCATAACGCATAACGCATATCGCATAACGTATAACGCAAAACGCATAACGCAAAAGGCATAACGCATAACGTTAACGCATAACGCATGGCGCATAACGCATAACGCATATCGCATAACGCATAAACCATAACCCATAACGCATAACCCATAACGCATAACGCATAACGCATAATGCACAACGCATAACGCATAACGCATAACGCGTAACGCATAACGCATAACGCATAACGCATAACGCATAACGCATAACGCATAACACATAACGCATAACGCATAACGCATAACGCATAACGCATAACGCATAACGCATAACGCATAACGAATAACGCATAACGCATAACACATAACGCATATCGCATTAAACATAACGCTTAACGCATAACGTATAACTTATAACGCATAACACATAACGCATAACGCATAACGCATAACGCATAACGCATAACGCATAACGCATAACCCATAACGCATAACGCATAACGCATAATGCACAACGCATAACAAATACCGCATAACGTATAACGCAAAACGCATAACGCATAACGAAAAAGGCATAACGCATAACGCATAACGCATAACGCATAACGCATAACGCATAACGCATAACGCATAGCGCATAAAGCATAACGCATAACGCATTACGCATAACGCATAACGCATAACGCATAACACATAACGCATATCGCATAAAACATAACGCTTAACGCATAACGTTTAACTTATAACGCATAACACATAACGCATAACGCATAATGCACAACGCATAACAAATACCGCATAACGTATAACGCAAAACGCATAACGCATAACGCATAACGCATAACGCATAACGCAAAACGCATAACGCAAAAGGCATAACGCATAACGTTAACGCATAACCCATAACGCATAACGCATATCGCATAACGCATAACGCATAACGCATAACGCGTAAAGCATAACGCTTAACGCATAACGCATATCGCATAACGCATAACTTATAACTCATAACGCATAACGCATGGCGCATAACGCATGGCGCATAACGCAAAATGCATAACGCATAACGCATAACGCATAACGCAAAATGCATAACGCATAACGCATAACGCATAACGCATAACGCATGGCGCATAACGCAAAATGCATAACGCATAACGCATAACGCATAACGCATAACGCATAACGCATAACGCATAACGCATAACCCATCACCCATAACCCATAACGCATAACGCATAACGCATAATGCACAACGCATAACGCATAACGCCTAACGCATAACGGATCACGCATAACGCATAAAGCATAACGCATAACGCATAACGCATAACGCATAACGCATAACACATAACGCATAACGCATAACGCATAATGCACAACGCATAACAAATACCGCATAACGTATAACGCAAAACGCATAACGCATCACGCATAACGCATAACGCATAACGCATAACGCATAACGCAAAAGGCATAACGCATAACGTTAACGCATAACCCATAACGCAAAACGCATATCGCATAACGCATAACGCATAACGCATAACGCGTAAAGCATAACGCTTAACGCATAACGCATATCGCATAACGCATAACTTATAACTCATAACGCATAACGCATGGCGCATAACACAAAATGCATAACGCATGACGCATAACGCATAACGCATAACGCATGGCGCATAACGCAAAATGCAAACGCATAACGCATAACGCATAACGCATAACGCATAACGCATAACCCATCACCCATAACCCATAACGCATAACGCATAACGCATAATGCACAACGCATAACGCATAACGCCTAACGCATAACGGATCACGCATAACGCATAAAGCATAACGCATAACGCATAACGCATAACGCATAACACATAACGCATAACGCATAACGCATAACGCATAACGAACAACGCATAACGCATAACGCATAACGCATAACGCATAACGCATAACGCATAACGCATAACGCATAACGCATAACGCATAAAGCATAACGCATAACGCATAACGCATAACGCATAACGCATAACGCATAACGCATAACGCATAACGCATAACGCATAACGCATAACGCATAACGCATAACGCATAACGAATAACGCATAACGCATAACGCATAACGCATATCGCATAACGTATAACGCAAAACGCATAACGCATAACGCATAACGCATAACGCATAACGTTAACGCATAACGCATAACGCATATCGCATAACGCATAAACCATAACCCATAACGCATAACGCATAACGCATAACGCATAATGCACAACGCATAACGAATACCGCATAGCGTATAACGCAAAACGCATAACGCATAACGCATAACGCATAACGCATAACGCATGGCGCATAACTTATAACTCATAACGCATAACGCATGGCGCATAACGCAAAATGCATAACGCATAACGCATAACGCATAACGCATAACGCATGGCGCATAACGCATAACGCATAACGCATAACGCATAACGCATAACGCATAACGCATAACGCATAACGCATAACCCATCACCCATAACCCATAACGCATAACGCATAACGCATAACGCATAATGCACAACGCATAACGCATAACGCCTAACGCATAACGGATCACGCATAACGCATAAAGCATAACGCATAACGCATAACGCATAACGCATAACACATAACGCATAACGCATAACGCATAACGCATAACGCATAACGCATAACGCGTAACGCATAACGCATAACGCATAACGCATAATGCACAACGCATAACAAATACCGCATAACGTATAACGCAAAACGCATAACGCATAACGCATAACGCAAAACGCATAACGCATAACGCAAAAGGCATAACGCATAACGTTAACGCATAACCCATAACGCATAACGCATATCTCATAACGCATAACGCATAACGCATAACGCGTAAAGCATAACGCTTAACGCATAACGCATATCGCATAACGCATAACTTATAACTCATAACGCATAACGCATGGCGCATAACGCAAAATGCATAACGCATAACGCATAACGCATAACGCATAACGCATGGCGCATAACGCAAAATGCATAACGCATAACGCATAACGCATAACGCATAACGCATAACGCATAACGCATAACGCATAACGCATAACGCATAACGCATAACGCATAACCCATCACCCATAACCCATAACGCATAACGCATAACGCATAACGCATAATGCACAACGCATAACGCATAACGCCTAACGCATAACGGATCACGCATAACGCATAAAGCATAACGCATAACGCATAACACATAACGCATAACTCATAACGCATAACGCATAACGCATAGCGCATAACGCATAACACATAACGCATAACGCATAACGCATAACGCATAACGCATAACGCATAACGCATAACGTATAACGCAAAACGCATAACGCATAACGCATAACGCATAACGCATAACGCATAACCCCACACCCATAACCCATAACGCATAACGCATAACGCATAATGCACAACGCATAACGCATAACGCCTAACGCATAACGGATCACGCATAACGCATAAAGCATAACGCATAACGCATAACGCATAACGCGTAAAGCATAACGCTTAACGCATAACGCATATCGCATAACGCATAACTTATAACTCATAACGCATAACGCATGGCGCATAACGCAAAATGCATAACGCATAACGCATAACGCATAACGCATAACGCATGGCGCATAACGCAAAATGCATAACGCATAACGCATAACGCATAACGCATAACGCATAACGCATAACGCATAACGCATATCGCATAACGCATAACGCATAACGCATAACGCGTAAAGCATAACGCTTAACGCATAACGCATATCGCATAACGCATAACTTATAACTCATAACGCATAACGCATGGCGCATAACGCATGGCGCATAACGCAAAATGCATAACGCATAACGCATAACGCATAACGCAAAATGCATAACGCATAACGCATAACGCATAACGCATAACGCATGGCGCATAACGCAAAATGCATAACGCATAACGCATAACGCATAACGCATAACGCATAACGCATAACGCATAACGCATAACCCATCACCCATAACCCATAACGCATAACGCATAACGCATAATGCACAACGCATAACGCATAACGCCTAACGCATAACGGATCACGCATAACGCATAAAGCATAACGCATAACGCATAACGCATAACGCATAACGCATAACACATAACGCATAACGCATAACGCATAATGCACAACGCATAACAAATACCGCATAACGTATAACGCAAAACGCATAACGCATAACGCATAACGCATAACGCATAACGCATAACGCATAACGCAAAAGGCATAACGCATAACGTTAACGCATAACCCATAACGCAAAACGCATATCGCATAACGCATAACGCATAACGCATAACGCGTAAAGCATAACGCTTAACGCATAACGCATATCGCATAACGCATAACTTATAACTCATAACGCATAACGCATGGCGCATAACACAAAATGCATAACGCATGACGCATAACGCATAACGCATAACGCATGGCGCATAACGCAAAATGCAAACGCATAACGCATAACGCATAACGCATAACGCATAACGCATAACGCATAACGCATAACCCATCACCCATAACCCATAACGCATAACGCATAACGCATAATGCACAACGCATAACGCATAACGCCTAACGCATAACGGATCACGCATAACGCATAAAGCATAACGCATAACGCATAACGCATAACGCATAACACATAACGCATAACGCATAACGCATAACGCATAACGAACAACGCATAACGCATAACGCATAACGCATAACGCATAACGCATAACGCATAACGCATAACGCATAACGCATAACGCATAAAGCATAACGCATAACGCATAACGCATAACGCATAACGCATAACGCATAACGCATAACGCATAACGCATAACGCATAACGCATAACGCATAACGCATAACGCATAACGAATAACGCATAACGCATAACGCATAACGCATATCGCATAACGTATAACGCAAAACGCATAACGCATAACGCATAACGCATAACGCATAACGTTAACGCATAACGCATAACGCATAACGCATAACGCATAACGCATAACACATAACGCATATCGCATAAAACATAACGCTTAACGCATAACGTTTAACTTATAACGCATAACACATAACGCATAACGCATAATGCACAACGCATAACAAATACCGCATAACGTATAACGCAAAACGCATAACGCATAACGCATAACGCATAACGCATAACGCAAAACGCATAACGCAAAAGGCATAACGCATAACGTTAACGCATAACCCATAACGCATAACGCATATCGCATAACGCATAACGCATAACGCATAACGCGTAAAGCATAACGCTTAACGCATAACGCATATCGCATAACGCATAACTTATAACTCATAACGCATAACGCATGGCGCATAACGCATGGCGCATAACGCAAAATGCATAACGCATAACGCATAACGCATAACGCAAAATGCATAACGCATAACGCATAACGCATAACGCATAACGCATGGCGCATAACGCAAAATGCATAACGCATAACGCATAACGCATAACGCATAACGCATAACGCATAACGCATAACCCATCACCCATAACCCATAACGCATAACGCATAACGCATAATGCACAACGCATAACGCATAACGCCTAACGCATAACGGATCACGCATAACGCATAAAGCATAACGCATAACGCATAACGCATAACGCATAACGCATAACACATAACGCATAACGCATAACGCATAATGCACAACGCATAACAAATACCGCATAACGTATAACGCAAAACGCATAACGCATCACGCATAACGCATAACGCATAACGCATAACGCATAACGCAAAAGGCATAACGCATAACGTTAACGCATAACCCATAACGCAAAACGCATATCGCATAACGCATAACGCATAACGCATAACGCGTAAAGCATAACGCTTAACGCATAACGCATATCGCATAACGCATAACTTATAACTCATAACGCATAACGCATGGCGCATAACACAAAATGCATAACGCAAAATGCATAACGCATAACGCATAACGCATAACGCATAACGCATGGCGCATAACGCAAAATGCATAACGCATAACGCATAACGCATAACGCATAACGCATAACGCATAACGCATAACGCATAACCCATCACCCATAACCCATAACGCATAACGCATAACGCATAATGCACAACGCATAACGCATAACGCGTAAAGCATAACGCTTAACGCATAACGCATAATGCACAACGCATAACGAATACCGCATAGCGTATAACGCAAAACGCATAACGCATAACGCATAACGCATAACGCATAACGCATGGCGCATAACTTATAACTCATAACGCATAACGCATGGCGCATAACGCAAAATGCATAACGCATAACGCATAACGCATAACGCATAACGCATGGCGCATAACGCATAACGCATAACGCATAACGCATAACGCATAACGCATAACGCATAACGCATAACGCATAACCCATCACCCATAACCCATAACGCATAACGCATAACGCATAACGCATAATGCACAACGCATAACGCATAACGCCTAACGCATAACGGATCACGCATAACGCATAAAGCATAACGCATAACGCATAACGCATAACGCATAACACATAACGCATAACGCATAACGCATAACGCATAACGCATAACGCGTAACGCATAACGCATAACGCATAACGCATAATGCACAACGCATAACAAATACCGCATAACGTATAACGCAAAACGCATAACGCATAACGCATAACGCAAAACGCATAACGCATAACGCAAAAGGCATAACGCATAACGTTAACGCATAACCCATAACGCATAACGCATATCTCATAACGCATAACGCATAACGCATAACGCGTAAAGCATAACGCTTAACGCATAACGCATATCGCATAACGCATAACTTATAACTCATAACGCATAACGCATGGCGCATAACGCAAAATGCATAACGCATAACGCATAACGCATAACGCATAACGCATGGCGCATAACGCAAAATGCATAACGCATAACGCATAACGCATAACGCATAACGCATAACGCATAACGCATAACGCATAACGCATAACGCATAACGCATAACGCATAACGCATAACCCATCACCCATAACCCATAACGCATAACGCATAACGCATAACGCATAATGCACAACGCATAACGCATAACGCCTAACGCATAACGGATCACGCATAACGCATAAAGCATAACGCATAACGCATAACACATAACGCATAACTCATAACGCATAACGCATAACGCATAGCGCATAACGCATAACACATAACGCATAACGCATAACGCATAACGCATAACGCATAACGCATAACGCATAACGTATAACGCAAAACGCATAACGCATAACGCATAACGCATAACGCATAACGCATAACCCATCACCCATAACCCATAACGCATAACGCATAACGCATAATGCACAACGCATAACGCATAACGCCTAACGCATAACGGATCACGCATAACGCATAAAGCATAACGCATAACGCATAACGCATAACGCATAACGCATAACACATAACGCATAACGCATAACGCATAATGCACAACGCATAACAAATACCGCATAACGTATAACGCAAAACGCATAACGCATCACGCATAACGCATAACGCATAACGCATAACGCATAACGCAAAAGGCATAACGCATAACGTTAACGCATAACCCATAACGCAAAACGCATATCGCATAACGCATAACGCATAACGCATAACGCGTAAAGCATAACGCTTAACGCATAACGCATATCGCATAACGCATAACTTATAACTCATAACGCATAACGCATGGCGCATAACACAAAATGCATAACGCATGACGCATAACGCATAACGCATAACGCATGGCGCATAACGCAAAATGCAAACGCATAACGCATAACGCATGGCGCATAACGCAAAATGCAAACGCATAACGCATAACGCATAACGCATAACGCATAACGCATAACGCATAACGCATAACCCATCACCCATAACCCATAACGCATAACGCATAACGCATAATGCACAACGCATAACGCATAACGCCTAACGCATAACGGATCACGCATAACGCATAAAGCATAACGCATAACGCATAACGCATAACGCATAACACATAACGCATAACGCATAACGCATAACGCATAACGAACAACGCATAACGCATAACGCATAACGCATAACGCATAACGCATAACGCATAACGCATAACGCATAACGCATAACGCATAAAGCATAACGCATAACGCATAACGCATAACGCATAACGCATAACGCATAACGCATAACGCATAACGCATAACGCATAACGCATAACGCATAACGCATAACGCATAACGCATAACGAATAACGCATAACGCATAACGCATAACGCATATCGCATAACGTATAACGCAAAACGCATAACGCATAACGCATAACGCATAACGCATAACGTTAACGCATAACGCATAACGCATATCGCATAACGCATAAACCATAACCCATAACGCATAACGCATAACGCATAACGCATAATGCACAACGCATAACGAATACCGCATAGCGTATAACGCAAAACGCATAACGCATAACGCATAACGCATAACGCATAACGCATGGCGCATAACTTATAACTCATAACGCATAACGCATGGCGCATAACGCAAAATGCATAACGCATAACGCATAACGCATAACGCATAACGCATGGCGCATAACGCATAACGCATAACGCATAACGCATAACGCATAACGCATAACGCATAACGCATAACCCATCACCCATAACCCATAACGCATAACGCATAACGCATAACGCATAATGCACAACGCATAACGCATAACGCCTAACGCATAACGGATCACGCATAACGCATAAAGCATAACGCATAACGCATAACGCATAACGCATAACACATAACGCATAACGCATAACGCATAACGCATAACGCATAACGCATAACGCGTAACGCATAACGCATAACGCATAACGCATAATGCACAACGCATAACAAATACCGCATAACGTATAACGCAAAACGCATAACGCATAACGCATAACGCAAAACGCATAACGCATAACGCAAAAGGCATAACGCATAACGTTAACGCATAACCCATAACGCATAACGCATATCTCATAACGCATAACGCATAACGCATAACGCGTAAAGCATAACGCTTAACGCATAACGCATATCGCATAACGCATAACTTATAACTCATAACGCATAACGCATGGCGCATAACGCAAAATGCATAACGCATAACGCATAACGCATAACGCATAACGCATGGCGCATAACGCAAAATGCATAACGCATAACGCATAACGCATAACGCATAACGCATAACGCATAACGCATAACGCATAACGCATAACCCATCACCCATAACCCATAACGCATAACGCATAACGCATAACGCATAATGCACAACGCATAACGCATAACGCCTAACGCATAACGGATCACGCATAACGCATAAAGCATAACGCATAACGCATAACACATAACGCATAACTCATAACGCATAACGCATAACGCATAGCGCATAACGCATAACACATAACGCATAACGCATAACGCATAACGCATAACGCATAACGCATAACGCATAACGTATAACGCAAAACGCATAACGCATAACGCTTAACGCATAACGCATAACGCATAACGTTAACGCATAACGCATAACGCATATCGCATAACGCATAAACCATAACCCATAACGCATAACGCATAACGCATAACGCATAATGCACAACGCATAACGAATACCGCATAGCGTATAACGCAAAACGCATAACGCATAACGCATAACGCATAACGCATGGCGCATAACGCAAAATGCATAACGCATAACGCATAACGCATAACCCATAACCCATAACGCATAACGCATAACGCATAATGCACAACGCATATCGCATAACGCATAACGCATAACGTATTACGCATAACTTATAACTCATAACTCATAACGCATAACGCATAACGCCTAACGCATAACGGATCACGCATAACGCATAAAGCATAACGCATAATGCATACCGCATAACGCATAACGCATAACTCATAACGCATAACGCATAACTTATAACTCATAACGCATAACGCATAACGCATAACGCATAACGCATAACGCATAACGCATTACGCATAACTTATAACTCATAACGAATAACGCAAAATGCATAACTCATAAAGCATAACGCATAACGCATAACGCATAACGCATAGCGCATAACGCATAACGCATAACGAACAACGCATAACGCATAACGCATAACGCATAACGCATAACGCATAACGCATAACGCATAAAGCATAACGCATAACGCATAACGCATAACGCATAACGCATAACGCATAACGCATAACACATAACGCATATCGCATAAAACATAACGCTTAACGCAAAACGTATAACTTACAACGCATAACGCATAACGCATAACGCATAACGCATAACCCATAACGCATAACGCATAACGCATAATGCACAACGCATAACAAATACCGCATAACGTATAACGCAAAACGCATAACGCATAACGCATAACGAAACAGGCATAACGCATAACGCATAACGCATAACGAATAACGCATAACGCATAACGCATAACGCATATCGCATAACGTATAACGCAAAACGCATAACGCATAACGCAAAAGGCATAACGCATAACGTTAACGCATAACTCATAACGCATAACGCATATCGCATAACGCATAACGCATAACGCCTATCGCATAACCCATCACCCATAACCCATAACGCATAACGCATAACGCATAATGCACAACGCATAACGCATAACGCATAACGCATAACGCATAACGCATAACGCATAACGCATAACGCATAACGCATAACGCATAACAAATAACGCATAAAGCATAACGCATAACGCATAACGCATAACGCATAAAGCATAACGCATAACGCATAACGCATAACACATAACGCATAACGCATAACGCATAACGCATAACGCATAACGCATAACGCATAACGCATATCGCATAACGTATAACGCAAAACGCATAACGTATAACGCATAACGCATAACGCATAACGCATAACGCATAACGCATAACGTTAACGCATAACGCATAACGCATATCGCATAACGCATAAACCATTACCCATAACGCATAACGCATAACGCATAACGCATAATGCACAACGCATAACGAATACCGCATAGCGTATAACGCAAAACGCATAACGCATAACGCATAACGCATGGCGCATAACGCAAAATGCATAACGCATAACGCATAACGCATAACCCATAACCCATAACGCATAACGCATAACGCATAATGCACAACGCATATCGCATAACGCATAACGCATAACGCATTACGCATAACTTATAACTCATAACTCACAACGCATAAAGCATAACGCATAACGCATACCGCATAACGCATAACGCATAACTCATAACGCATAACGCATAACGCATAACTTATAACTCATAACGCATAACGCATAACGCATAACGCATAACGCATAACGCATAACGCATAACGCATAACGCATAACGCATTACGCATAACTTATAACTCATAACGAATAACGCAAAATGCATAACTCATAAAGCATAACGCATAACGCATAACGCATAACGCATGGCGCATAACGCATAACGCATAACGCAAACGTATAATGCCCAACGCATAACGCATAACGAACAACGCATAACGCATAACGCATAACGCATAACGCATAACGCATAACGCATAAAGCATAACGCAAAAGGCATAACGCATAACGAATAACGCATAACGCATAACGCATAACGCATATCGCATAACGCATAACGCATAACGCCTATCGCATAACCCATCACCCATAACCCATAACGCATAACGCATAACGCATAACGCATAACGTTAACGCATAACGCATAACGCATATCGCATAACGCATAAACCATTACCCATAACGCATAACGCATAACGCATAACGCATAATGCACAACGCATAACGAATACCGCATAGCGTATAACGCAAAACGCATAACGCATAACGCATAACGCATGGCGCATAACGCAAAATGCATAACGCATAACGCATAACGCATAACCCATAACCCATAACGCATAACGCATAACGCATAATGCATACCGCATAACGCATAACGCATAACTCATAACGCATAACGCATAACTTATAACTCATAACGCATAACGCATAACGCATAACGCATAACGCATAACGCATAACGCATTACGCATAACTTATAACTCATAACGAATAACGCAAAATGCATAACTCATAAAGCATAACGCATAACGCATAACGCATAACGCATAGCGCATAACGCATAACGCATAACGAACAACGCATAACGCATAACGCATAACGCATAACGCATAACGCATAACGCATAACGCATAAAGCATAACGCATAACGCATAACGCATAACGCATAACGCATAACGCATAACGCATAACACATAACGCATATCGCATAAAACATAACGCTTAACGCAAAACGTATAACTTACAACGCATAACGCATAACGCATAACGCATAACGCATAACCCATAACGCATAACGCATAACGCATAATGCACAACGCATAACAAATACCGCATAACGTATAACGCAAAACGCATAACGCATAACGCATAACGAAACAGGCATAACGCATAACGCATAACGCATAACGAATAACGCATAACGCATAACGCATAACGCATATCGCATAACGTATAACGCAAAACGCATAACGCATAACGCAAAAGGCATAACGCATAACGTTAACGCATAACTCATAACGCATAACGCATATCGCATAACGCATAACGCATAACGCCTATCGCATAACCCATCACCCATAACCCATAACGCATAACGCATAACGCATAATGCACAACGCATAACGCATAACGCATAACGCATAACGCATAACGCATAACGCATAACGCATAACGCATAACGCATAACGCATAACAAATAACGCATAAAGCATAACGCATAACGCATAACGCATAACGCATAAAGCATAACGCATAACGCATAACGCATAACACATAACGCATAACGCATAACGCATAACGCATAACGCATAACGCATAACGCATAACGCATATCGCATAACGTATAACGCAAAACGCATAACGTATAACGCATAACGCATAACGCATAACGCATAACGCATAACGCATAACGCATAACGCATAACACATAACGCATATCGCATAAAACATAACGCTTAACGCATAACGTATAACTTATAACGCATAACGCATAACGCATAACGCATAACGCACAACGCATAACGCATAACCCATATCGCATAACGTATAACGCAAAACGCATAACGCATAACGCAAAAGGCATAACGCATAACGTTAACGCATAACCCATAACGCATAACGCATATCGCATAACGCATAACGCATAACGCATGACGCGTAAAGCATAACGCTTAACGCATAACGCATAACGCATAACGCATAACCCATCACCCATAACCCATAACGCATAACGCATAACGCATAATGCACAACGCATAACGCATAACGCCTAACGCATAACGGATCACGCATAACGCATAAAGCATAACGCATAACGCATAACGCATAACGCATAACGCATAACACATAACGCATAACGCATAACGCATAACGCATAACGCGTAACGCATAACGCATAACGCATAACGCATAATGCACAACGCATAACAAATACCGCATAACGTATAACGCAAAACGCATAACGCATAACGCATAACGCAAAACGCATAACGCATAACGCAAAAGGCATAACGCATAACGTTAACGCATAACCCATAACGCACAACGCATATCGCATAACGCATAACGCATAACGCGTAAAGCATAACGCTTAACGCATAACGCATATCGCATAACGCATAACTTATAACTCATAACGCATAACGCATGGCGCATAACGCAAAATGCATAACGCATAACGCATAACGCATAACGCATGGCGCATAACGCAAAATGCATAACGCATAACGCATAACGCATAACGCGTAAAGCATAACGCTTAACGCATAACGCATATCGCATAACGCATAACTTATAACTCATAACGCATAACGCATGGCGCATAACGCAAAATGCATAACGCATAACGCATAACGCATAACGCATAACGCATAACGCATAACGCATGGCGCATAACGCAAAATGCATAACGCATAACGCATAACGCATAACGCATAACGCATAACGCATAACGCATAACGCATAACGCATAACCCATCACCCATAACCCATAACGCATAACGCATAACGCATAATGCACAACGCATAACGCATAACGCATAACGCGTAACGCATAACGCATAACGCATAACGCATAACGCATAACGCATAACGCATAACGCATAACGCATAACGCATAACGCATAACGCATAACGCATAACGCATAACGCATAACGCATAACACATAACGCATAACGCATAACGCATAACGCATAACGCATAACGCATAACGCATAACGCATAACGCATATCGCATAACGTATAACGCAAAACGCATAACGCATAACGCATAACGCATAACGCATAACGTTAACGCATAACGCATAACACATAACGCATAACGCATAACGCATAACGCACAAAGCATAACGCATAACGCATAACGCATAACGCATAACGCATAACGCATAACGAATCACGCATAACGCATAAAGCATAACCCATAACGCATAACGCATACCGCACAACGCACAACGCACAACGCATAACGCATAGCGCATAACGCATAATGCATAACGCATAACGCATAACGCATAAAGCATAACGCATAACGCATAACGCATAACGCATAGCGCATAACTCATAACCCATAACCCATAACGCATAACGCATAACGCATAATGCACAACGCATAACGCATAACGCATAACGCATAACGCATTACGCATAACTTATAACTCATAACGAATAACGCAAAATGCATAACTCATAAAGCATAACGCATAACCCATAACCCATAACACAGAACGCATAAGGCATAACGCATAACGCATAACGCACAACGCACAACGCACAACGCATAACGCATAGCGCATAACGCATAATGCATAACGCATAACGCATAACGCATAACGCATAACGCATAACGCACAAAGCATAACGCATAACGCATAACGCATAACGCATAACGCCTAACGCATAACGCATAACGCATAACGCATAACGCATAACGCATAACGCACAACGCATAACGCATAACGCATATCGCATAACGTATAACGCAAAACGCATATCGCATAACGCATAACGCAAAAGGCATAACGCATAACGTTAACGCATAACGCATAACGCATAACGCCTAACGCATAACGAATCACGCATAACGCATAAAGCATAACCCATAACGCATAACGCATAACGCACAACGCACAACGCACAACGCATAACGCATAGCGCATAACGCATAATGCATAACGCATAACGCATAACGCATAACGCATAAAGCATAACGCATAACGCATAACGCATAACGCATAACGCATAACGCATAACGCATAACGCATAACGCACAACGCACAACGCACAACGCATAACGCATAGCGCATAACGCATAATGCATATCGCATAACGCATAACGCATTACGGATAACGCAGAAAGCATAACGCATAAGGCATAACGCATAACGCATAGCGCAACACTCATAACCCATAACACATAACGCATAACGCATAACGCATAATGCACAACGCATAACGCATAACGCATTACGCATAACGCATAACGCAAAACGCATAACGCATAACGCATAACGCATAACGCATAACGCATAACGCAAAAGGCATAACGCATAACGTTAACGCATAACCCATAACGCATAACGCATATCGCATAACGCATAACGCATAACGCATAACGCGTAAAGCATAACGCTTAACGCATAACGCATATCGCATAACGCATAACTTATAACTCATAACGCATAACGCATGGCGCATAACGCAAAATGCATAACGCATAACGCATAACGCATAACGCATAACGCGTAAAGCATAACGCTTAACGCATAACGCATATCGCATAACGCATAACTTATAACTCATAACGCATAACGCATGGCGCATAACGCAAAATGCATAACGCATAACGCATAACGCATAACGCATAACGCATAACGCATGGCGCATAACGCAAAATGCATAACGCATAACGCATAACGCATAACGCATAACGCATAACGCATAACGCATAACGCATAACGCATAACGCATAACCCATCACCCATAACCCATAACGCATAACGCAGAACGCATAATGCACAACGCATAACGCATAACGCATAACGCGTAACGCATAACGCATAACGCATAACGCATAACGCATAACGCATAACGCATAACGCATAACGCATAACGCATAACGCATAACACATAACGCATAACGCATAACGCATAACGCATAACGCATAACGCATAACACATAACGCATAACGCATAACGCATAACGCATAACGCATAACGCATAACGCATAATGCACAACGCATAACAAATACCGCATAACGTATAACGCAAAACGCATAACGCATAACGCATAACGCAAAACGCATAACGCAAAAGGCATAACGCATAACGTTAACGCATAACCCATAACGCATAACGCATATCGCATAACGCATAACGCATAACGCATAACGCGTAAAGCATAACGCTTAACGCATAACGCATATCGCATAACGCATAACTTATAACTCATAACGCATAACGCATGGCGCATAACGCAAAATGCATAACGCATAACGCATAACGCATAACGCATAACGCATAACGCATGGCGCATAACGCAAAATGCATAACGCATAACGCATAACGCATAACGCGTAAAGCATAACGCTTAACGCATAACGCATATCGCATAACGCATAACTTATAACTCATAACGCATAACGCATGGCGCATAACGCAAAATGCATAACGCATAACGCATAACGCATAACGCATAACGCATAACGCATGGCGCATAACGCAAAATGCATAACGCATAACGCATAACGCATAACGCATAACGCATAACGCATAACGCATAACGCATAACCCATCACCCATAACCAATAACGCATAACGCATAACGCATAACGCATAATGCACAACGCATAACGCATAACGCATAACGCGTAACGCATAACGCATAACGCATAACGCATAACGCATAACGCATAACGCATAACGCATAACGCGTAAAGCATAACGCTTAACGCATAACGCATATCGCATAACGCATAACTTATAACTCATAACGCATAACGCATGGCGCATAACGCAAAATGCATAACGCATAACGCATAACGCATAACGCATAACGCATAACGCATGGCGCATAACGCAAAATGCATAACGCATAACGCATAACGCATAACGCATAACGCATAACGCATAACGCATAACGCATAACCCATCACCCATAACCAATAACGCATAACGCATAACGCATAACGCATAATGCACAACGCATGGCGCATAACGCAAAATGCATAACGCATAACGCATAACGCATAACGCGTAAAGCATAACGCTTAACGCATAACGCATATCGCATAACGCATAACTTATAACTCATAACGCATAACGCATGGCGCATAACGCAAAATGCATAACGCATAACGCATAACGCATAACGCATAACGCATAACGCATGGCGCATAACGCAAAATGCATAACGCATAACGCATAACGCATAACGCATAACGCATAACGCATAACGCATAACGCATAACCCATCACCCATAACCAATAACGCATAACGCATAACGCATAACGCATAATGCACAACGCATAACGCATAACGCATAACGCGTAACGCATAACGCATAACGCATAACGCATAACGCATAACGCATAACGCATAACGCATAACGCATAACGCATAACGCATAACGCATAACGCATAACGCATAACGCATAACGCATAACGCATAACGCATAACACATAACGCATAACGCATAACGCATCACGCATAACGCATAACGCATAACGCATAACGCATATCGCATAACGTATAACGCAAAACGCATAACGCATAACGCATAACGCATTACGCATAACGTTAACGCATAACGCATAACACATAACGCATAACGCATAACGCATAACGCACAAAGCATAACGATTAACGCATAACGCATAACGCATAACGCATAACGCATAACGAATCACGCATAACGCATAAAGCATAACCCATAACGCATAACGCATACCGCACAACGCACAACGCACAACGCATAACGCATAGCGCATAACGCATAATGCATAACGCATAACGCATAACGCATAAAGCATAACGCATAACGCATAACGCATAACGCATAGCGCATAACTCATAACCCATAACCCATAACGCATAACGCATAACGCATAATGCACAACGAAAAACGCATAACGCATAACGCATAACGCATTACGCATAACTTATAACTCATAACGAATAACGCAAAATGCATAACTCATAAAGCATAACGCATAACCCATAACCCATAACGCAGAACGCATAAGGCATAACGCATAACGCATAACGCATGGCGCATAACGCAAAATGCATAACGCATAACGCATAACGCATAACGCATAACGCATAACGCATAACGCATAACCCATCACCCATAACCCATAACGCATAACGCATAACGCATAATGCACAACGCATAACGCATAACGCATAACGCGTAACGCATAACGCATAACGCATAACGCATAACGCATAACGCATAACGCATAACGCATAACGCATAACGCATAACGCATAACGCATAACGCATAACACATAACGCATAACGCATAACGCATAACGCATAACGCATAACGCATAACACATAACGCATAACGCATAACGCATAACGCATAACGCATAACGCATAATGCACAACGCATAACAAATACCGCATAACGTATAACGCAAAACGCATAACGCATAACGCATAACGCAAAACGCATAACGCAAAAGGCATAACGCATAACGTTAACGCATAACCCATAACGCATAACGCATATCAGTAGTATGTATAGACCGGTTCTAGCACACCACTTATCATTGTAGGTAGATTCCTACCTTACCGACGCAGCTGAAAGAGTTGGTTCTGTTCCATACTTACTTACCGTATAGCGCGAGCATATTTTGCGGGGGGAAGGGGGGTGGGGGGGATTACCTTATTGCCCGACCATATTTGCGGCGGAGGGGGAGGGGGGTATCTCTGCAAAAGTGCAGCGTCAGCTTTTTGGATAACCTTGAACGTGTCCGAACCTGCTCCTAGGGGCATCTCACACGTGCAAAACTGCAGCATCAGCTATTGGGTAACCTTGAACGTGTTCATCGGAGAGGGGTAAGGGGGAGGGGGGTTTTTCACAGTATGTAATATGATACCCCGTCTTGAACGTTTTCGTTGGAGAGGGGCAAGGGGGAGGGGGGTTTCGCAGTATGTAATATGATACCCCATCGCACGTGCAAAACTGCAGCGTCAGCTTTTTGAATAACCTTGAACGTCAGCTTTTTGAGTAAAGTTGAACGTGTGATGAGTCATGAGTGATGAGTCATGAGTGATGAGTCATCTGTAATATGATACCTCTTTTCAAGGACTTCGCAGTATGTAATATGATACCCCGTCGCACGTGCAAAACTGCAGCGTCAGCTTTTTGAATAACCTTGAACGTCAGCTTTTTGAGTAAAGTTGAATGTGTGATGAGTCATGCGTGATGAGTCATCTGTAATATGATACCTATTTTCAAGGACAATTTCTCATGTTCGTAGGGTAGGGGGAGGTGGAGGGGGTTTCGCGGTATGTAATATGATACCCCGTCGCACGTGCAAAACTGCAGCGTCAGCTTTTTGAATAACCTTGAACGTCAGCTTTTTGAGTAAAGTTGAACGTGTGATGAGTCATGCGTGATGAGTCATCTGTAATATGATACTTCTTTTCAAGAACAGTTTCTCATGTTCGTAGGGTAGGGGGAAGGGGGAGGGGTGGGGGTTTTGTAATAGGATACCCCATAGCAACAGGAATTTCGCACGTGCAAAACTGCAGCGTCAGCTTTTTTGAATAACCTTTCGCGATATCTGACCACCGCCTCTGTTTTCACTCAGTCTTTTCATTATCATTTCTTTCCTCTTCTTCATAGAGGTAGTCATAGAATCGAAGAGTCGTAGAATCGCGTCCGAACGTGTTCGAACGTGTTCGAACGTGCTTCTTACCTATGGGGGAGGGGTTGACCTTGATTTTTTCAAAGACTGTTTCCCACGAAAACACGTGCACTTTCGTTTAAGACGATTGTCCTGAACGATGTAAGAGTGAGAGAGAGAGAGAGAGAGAGAGAGAGAGAGAGAGAGAGAGAGAGAGACCGTTCACGATGTAAGGGAGAGAGAGAGAGAGAGAGAGAGAGAGACCATTCACGATGTAAGAGAGAGAGTTTTTAATTAACAGAACGGTATAGAGTTTCTCCTTATCTTTTCAACGCGACTACCGCGAAATAGCGCGAGCCCGTTTCAGAGCAGTATAGAGTTTCTTTTTCGATGTAAGATCATGTCCGAACATCTTTTCTAGTATCGCGAGCGGAGATTTCGTTCCCCTCTTTTTTAGAAATTAATACGAATAAGAATTTACGTGCTCAAGATGTTTTGAATCAAGATTTTATGAATAATTTGATTGAATTTGCTGACGGATTCGAGTTACTTAAAAATATTCGTTCATCGCCAAGCATATTGGGAACAAAAAAAGAAAGAGTTACTAGCAATGATCCGTCAATTGAGTAAACCCACTTTCTTTACGACAGTGTCGGCTGCAGAAAGTTACTGGCCTGAGTTATTACAAACATTTATGAAATATCGCGATGGTGGTAAAACATTATCTGTACAAGACGCATTCAATTTGGATTACAATACCGAAACTGATCTAATTAGAAATGATCCCGTTACATGCGCTCGATATTTCGATCATAGAGGCACATAAGCTTATGTGGTTATTAAGACAAAAACAAAGTAATTTCGGAGAATATGAGGTTGTGAATAGTTATGAACGAGTGGAAATTCAGCAACGTGGAAGTCCACATGAACATATGTTTCTGTGGTTGAAATGAGCACCTATGTACAATAGTGTTAAAGATAGACACGATCATATTGGTAACAAAGAATTGATTGATTTAATTGCCCGATTTATCACATATAGATATGACGATAATATTGCATATATTAAATTTCAAATGTACAAAACATAATCATAGTTGTTACAAAGGACAAAAAAATTAGCTACGTCGATTTTATATGCCTTATCCAGTAATGAGAAGAACGATGATTCTTGAACCATTAAATAAAAAAACTGAAATGACGCCTAAATCCTATAAACTTATTGATGAATTAATAAATGAATTTTATAAGAAAAAATAGTTATGAGCTATGATGAAGTAGTTTAAAAAAAAAAAAACGGATATTTTTAAAAACGATCCCAGCCTTGAAGTAAATATTAATGGTTATAATGCAGATATTTTACAATTATTCGAATCGAATATGGAATTACAGTTTGTACTTGACAAATATTCGGCGGTGAGTTATGTAACCAATTACATTAGTAAAATTGATGGAGGTTTATCAAAATTATTAAGGGAAGCTGCTATTGATTGTGATAATAAACAATAAGAACGTTAGAGAAAAAATTTTGAAATATTACCAATGCTTTTTAAATAGTAATTTAATGTCTGCACAAGAAGCAGCCAATCGTGTTTTATCATTACCTTTACAAAGCAAAGTAGAAAGGCAGTATACATGAATACCAATCCGATATCAGAACGTGTATTAATGTTAAAATCTGAGAATGCTTTAAAAAATTAAATGAAGACTCCACCGAAATTTATATGGATGATATATTTGATAATTATAGTAGAAGAGATATTGATTTACATGATATGTGCATCGCTGAGTTTGCAACGAATTATCAAAAAAGATCATGAAAAAAGGAACAAGAGGAAGGTGATGCTGACAATAATGAGGAAAATGACGAAGTAAGTGATTTCAGACTTCGACAGGAAACAGCTATTATTGGATACAGACGATATAAATAAAAAATTTTTATACCTTTTTTTATTTAATAAAAGTATATATTTAGATACTGTGAGTAAAATAAAATTAATAATTTTATATATTTATTAATTACTTAAAATTAATACTTAATAACGTTTTTTCTTTTTGCAGACTCAATGAAGAAACATATATAATCAATACAATTATTTTTTAATAAAAAATCTTATATTCATTACATTAGTTTTTTCATTTTTTTAAATTTATTTTATCACGTTCGAGCGACGATTCTTTCGCGATTCCACAGACATCCATACCACGAGGGTTTGGCGGGATTGTATCCGGATCGACTCCGATCGGTACGTTGCCGCAGTTCACCCCGCAAACGTATCCGCAAGATCTTGACCAGGCGCGATGCTCCGTCATAGGATCATCATCCTCTTCCCATCGAGTCAGCTGTATGCCGCATTCGAAACATTCAACGAAATCCTCATCACCCAGATGGAAAAATCCTGCAGCGGCGAGTTTCTCCGATTGGACGATGTGTGAGTAACGCCAGTCGTGAAAACTTTGTAGTCTGTCGCGTTCGAGACGATAATCGGGTGGTGGTGTTGCGTGGTCGGTTGTTGCGACGGCTCCCTCGGATTTCGTAATCATTGTGATACTCTGTGTGAAAAAAATCAAAAACGTAAAAGGAGGTGTCGTGTTTTACGGTTTTGACTCGCGGGAAAAATTCAAAGATGTAGACGGGTTTTTATAACTGATACTTTACGTGTTTTTATGATTGTTAACCCATGCTCGAAATGTTTGTACTTCGCGCAGACAGCAATGATACGGTTTCGTTTTGACGTTTTTTACCGGTTGCCAACAGTGAAGTCGACACGGTTCGCCGTCGGCAATTTTATACATCGGATCGTGAACTAGTACATCGTATTTCGGACAGTTGAAATCTTCTAAATTTATCGAGTTTATTTGCATTTGCCGAAGGATGTCTCTCTCGAAACATCCACCTTTGTATGCTACGACAGGATTCGCGTAATCACACACAAAATTTCGTATAACTTCAAATATATCGTGTTGTTGATAGTTTTCATAGCCGAAATCTTTAAATGGAATCCCATGCACGAAATTGCTGACATACCATGCAGACTTTTTGTCAGCGTCGGATAAACAACGAAAGTTCCTTCCCAAGCGAAATTCAGAGAGTTCGAACGAGCCGTCGCGGCAAACATCGATCATGGCTAATTCTTTGCATATAAATCTTTTTTTCACAATGAATCCGTCCATGTCAATGATGTGAGTAATTTGATCCATCTAAATAAAAGAATGTTTTTTCACTAGATCTTTACATCGTTTTTTAAAAACTTTTTTATTGTACTTACCGTCAAAGAAAAGGGGGAATGCGCGAAGTTGACCGGTCGGATGATAAGATCATACACGCGATGTAACGTCGTATAGCGACTGTGATTGTATACGTTTTTTTATGACGAGTAGCGAGCAATTATAATGAATACCCCTACCACCATATCTCGCTCTATGGTGGAGGGAGGTGATATTATTACTATAATTTTTTCTTTTTAATAAATACGAGTTTAATTGTATGAGGAGGAGGAGGAGGAGAATTGTTTTTAAATTTTAAAAAATAAGATCACTCACATAATATTATTTCATTTGATAAAGTATATATTTTTTGTCAACATAACAGCGGTTTAAGTAATTTTTCACGATGCGGTCATGTATCATCAAGCAGTAGGCTGTTGTCGATCGGGGAACGTTGGTTCGACATTAAAATTCAATTCGCACGTCAATCGTAGCATTTCTTAACGCTTAGTTTTGTCGGGAACAATCGAGAACAACGAGCGGACCATATCGCAGGAAATCCATGTTCAAATACAGTGGACGAAATTTCTATAAGAACTCTACTATTTTTGAACAAAATGTTCAAGTATTTTGATAATACGATTAAAGGAAGGCTAGAAAATAATTAAGGAATATAAGAAAGCAGAAATCAATATGCTGAATCCAAAAGAACTGCTTTATTTTATTGGGTTTAGATCAGACAATGTGACGGTCAGTTCATTAGTTGCAAATTCTTTTGTCTAAACCACTCCGGAGTCTTCTTAGCATTGTGTATCACCGCGTTATCTTGTTGAAAAATAACGTTGTAGTCATGATTTTTTCTCTACAAAGCAAAGAGGTAAAAAATAAGGGAATGAAGAGAAAACAGATGTAACAATCACAAATCGAAAAAATGAATCCTGAAAGTTTCACAATTTTTGATGAATGTATAATGATCACGGACCAGCATATCGAACAAAATAATTATGAATATGCAGCGTCTGCAGAATGTTTCCTCAATGATGGTTATATCTATACTTTAGTAACAGCCGAATGTAAAGAAGTCATAAAACCCGATTGTTATTTTACAAGATAAACATATTAATTTATTTCATGAAATTATGAGCAAAAATCTAAACGAGCGTGGAGTATACAATTTTGCTGAAGATACTGGTAAAGTTCGAGCTTTTGAGTAATTTACAAGAGATCCCTGAACATGAGACGAATATTCAGATAATATACACTGCTGAACTTGGAGAAAAGGTAGTAAAACATTGGATTTGCACAAGATCTGAAGGCAACGGCAATGTACACATTTATGACAGTTTTAATGCTAATGATTTGAACCATGATGTAATAGATTATTTGAATATCCTTTATAAATATAATAAGAAATATATATATTTCACGTCAGGTACAGGTACAGGTACAGGTACAGGTACAGGTACAAGTACAGCTACAGCTACAGCTACAGGTACAGCAACAGGTACAGGTACAGGTACAGGTACAGGTACAGGTACAGGTACAGTATGGCGGTTGAACAGTACGCAGTATGCCTGTTGTACAGTACGCGGTATGGCTGTTGTACAGTATGCAGTATGATTTCTCAAGATATGTCGGTCGGTCGGTCGGTCGGTCGGTCGGTCGGTCGGTCGGTCGGTCGGTTGGTCGGTTGGTCGGTCGGTCGGTCGGTCATGAAGGCCTATTCCAAAGTTCTCCAGCCGAACGTCATCAGCGATATCGTCTTTTCACCTTCTCCTTCAAGGCCTCGAATGTTTGCATTTGCGACTCATCCACAGCACAGGTACAGGCACAGGTAGAGGTACAGGTACAGGTACAGGTACAGGTACAGGTACAGCTACAGGTACAGGTACAGCTACAGCTACAGCTACAGCTACAGCAACAGGTACAGGTACAGGTACAGATACAGCTACAGGTACAGGTACAGTATGGCGGTTGAACAGTACGCAGTATGGCTGTTGTACATCTATCCATGAATCTCTCAAGATCGGTCGATGTATTTCTTTTTACATGTTCACGATTAATATCTTAATATTATCATGAAAGCTTATTCCAAAGTTCTCCAGCCGATCGTCGTCAATGATGTTGTCCATATCGTCTTTTCGCCTTCTCCTTCAAGGCATCGAACGTTTGCATTTGCGACTCATCCACAGCACAGGTACAGGCACAGGTACAGGTACAGGTACAGGTACAGGTACAGGTACAGGTACAGGTACAGCTACAGGTACATCAACAGGTACAGGTACAGGTACAGGTACAGATATAGCTACAGGTACAGGTACAGTATGACGGTTGAACAGTACGCAGTATGCCTGTTGTACAGTACGCAGTATGGCTGTTGTACATCTATCCATGAATCTCTCAAGATCGGTCGATGTATTTCTTTTTACATGTTCACGATTAATATCTTAATATTGTCATGAAAGCTTATTCCAAAGTTCTCCAGCCGATCGTCGTCAATGATGTTGTCCATATCGTCTTTTCACCTTCTCCTTCAAGGCATCGAACGTTTGCATTTGCTACTAATCAACAGCACAGGTACAGGTACAGGTACAGGTACAGGTCAGCATAGCTACAGCTACAGATACAGGTACAGCAACAGGTACAGCTACAGGTACAGGTACAGCTACAGGTACAGTATGGCGGTTGAACAGTACGCAGTATGCCTGTTGTACAGTACGCAGTATGGCTGTTGTACATCTATCCATGAATCTCTCAAGATCGGTCGATGTATTTCTTTTTACATGTTCACGATTAATATCATAATATTATCATGAAAGCTTATTCCAAAGTTCTCCAACCGATCGTCGTCAATGATGTTGTCCATATCGTCTTTTCGCCTTCTCCTTCAAGGCCTCGAACGTTTGCATTTGCGACTCATCCACAGCACAGGTACAGGTGCAGGTAAAGGTACAGGCACAGGTACAGGTACAGGTACAGGTACAGTGCGCGTGCAGGTATAACACATGTACAGTACGTAGCACTGTCTCGAAACTGAAATGGAAACCGTGGGAGGGGAGGCTTGGTGGTTGGGGTTAGGATAGCATTAGGATAGGGCTACGATAGGGTTAGGATAGCATTAGGATAGGGCTACGATAGGGTTAGGATAGCATTAGGATAGGGCTAGGATAGGGTTAGGATAGGCGAGGGGGATGTCGAAAAAATAGACGAAACGACTGGTCACATGCAGTCGCATGTGACTGGTCAGCGTACGTGAAGAGCTAGCTCATCACGTATGATGACCAGTCGTTTCGTCTATTTTTTCGACATCCCCCTCGCCTATCCTAACCCTATCCTAGCCCTATCCTAATGCTATCCTAACCCTATCGTAGCCCTATCCTAATGCTATCCTAACCCTATCGTAGCCCTATCCTAATGCTATCCTAACCCCAACCACCAAGCCTCCCCTCCAACGGTTTCCATTTCAGTTTCGAGACAGTGCTACGTACTGTACTTGTGTTATACCTGCACGCGCACTGTACCTGTACCTGTACCTGTACCTGTGCCTGTACCTTTACCTGCACCTGTACCTGTGCTGTGGATGAGTCGCAAATGCAAACGTTCGAGGCCTTGAAGGAGAAGGCGAAAAGACGATATGGACAACATCATTGACGACGATCGGTTGGAGAACTTTGGAATAAGCTTTCATGATAATATTATGATATTAATCGTGAACATGTAAAAAGAAATACATCGACCGATCTTGAGAGATTCATGGATAGATGTACAACAGCCATACTGCGTACTGTACAACAGGCATACTGCGTACTGTTCAACCGCCATACTGTACCTGTAGCTGTACCTGTACCTGTAGCTGTACCTGTTGCTGTACCTGTATCTGTAGCTGTAGCTATGCTGACCTGTACCTGTACCTGTACCTGTACCTGTGCTGTTGATTAGTAGCAAATGCAAACGTTCGATGCCTTGAAGGAGAAGGTGAAAAGACGATATGGACAACATCATTGACGACGATCGGCTGGAGAACTTTGGAATAAGCTTTCATGACAATATTAAGATATTAATCGTGAACATGTAAAAAGAAATACATCGACCGATCTTGAGAGATTCATGGATAGATGTACAACAGCCATACTGCGTACTGTACAACAGGCATACTGCGTACTGTTCAACCGTCATACTGTACCTGTACCTGTAGCTATATCTGTACCTGTACCTGTACCTGTACCTGTTGATGTACCTGTAGCTGTACCTGTACCTGTACCTGTACCTGTACCTGTACCTGTACCTGTACCTGTGCCTGTACCTGTGCTGTGGATGAGTCGCAAATGCAAACGTTCGATGCCTTGAAGGAGAAGGCGAAAAGACGATATGGACAACATCATTGACGACGATCGGCTGGAGAACTTTGGAATAAGCTTTCATGATAATATTAAGATATTAATCGTGAACATGTAAAAAGAAATACATCGACCGATCTTGAGAGATTCATGGATAGATGTACAACAGCCATACTGCGTACTGTTCAACCGCCATACTGTACCTGTACCTGTAGCTGTATCTGTACCTGTACCTGTACCTGTTGCTGTAGCTGTAGCTGTAGCTGTAGCTGTACCTGTACCTGTAGCTGTACCTGTACCTGTACCTGTACCTGTACCTGTACCTCTACCTGTGCCTGTACCTGTGCTGTGGATGAGTCGCAAATGCAAACGTTCGAGGCCTTGAAGGAGAAGGTGAAAAGACGATATCGCTGATGACGTTCGGCTGGAGAACTTTGGAATAGGCCTTCATGACCGACCGACCGACCGACCAACCGACCAACCGACCGACCGACCGACCGACCGACCGACCGACCGACCGACCGACCGACCGACCGACATATCTTGAGAAATCATACTGCATACTGTACAACAGCCATACCGCGTACTGTACAACAGGCATACTGCGTACTGTTCAACCGCCATACTGTACCTGTACCTGTACCTGTACCTGTACCTGTACCTGTACCTGTTGCTGTACCTGTAGCTGTAGCTGTAGCTGTACCTGTACCTGTACCTGTACCTGTACCTGTACCTGTACCTGACGTGAAATATATATATTTCTTATTATATTTATAAAGGATATTCAAATAATCTATTACATCATGGTTCAAATCATTAGCATTAAAACTGTCATAAATGTGTACATTGCCGTTGCCTTCAGATCTTGTGCAAATCCAATGTTTTACTACCTTTTCTCCAAGTTCAGCAGTGTATATTATCTGAATATTCGTCTCATGTTCAGGGATCTCTTGTAAATTACTCAAAAGCTCGAACTTTACCTGTATCTTCAGCAAAATTGTATACTCCACGCTCGTTTAGATTTTTGCTCATAATTTCATGAAATAAATTAATATGTTTATCTTGTAAAATAACAATCGGGTTTTATGACTTCTTTACATTCGGCTGTTACTAAAGTATAGATATAACCATCATTGAGGAAACATTCTGCAGACGCTGCATATTCATAATTATTTTGTTCGATATGCTGGTCCGTGATCATTATACATTCATCAAAAATTGTGAAACTTTCAGGATTCATTTTTTCGATTTGTGATTGTTACATCTGTTTTCTCTTCATTCCCTTATTTTTTACCTCTTTGCTTTGTAGAGAAAAAATCATGACTACAACGTTATTTTTCAACAAGATAACGCGGTGATACACAATGCTAAGAAGACTCCGGAGTGGTTTAGACAAAAGAATTTGCAACTAATGAACTGACCGTCACATTGTCTGATCTAAACCCAATAAAATAAAGCAGTTCTTTTGGATTCAGCATATTGATTTCTGCTTTCTTATATTCCTTAATTATTTTCTAGCCTTCCTTTAATCGTATTATCAAAATACTTGAACATTTTGTTCAAAAATAGTAGAGTTCTTATAGAAATTTCGTCCACTGTATTTGAACATGGATTTCCTGCGATATGGTCCGCTCGTTGTTCTCGATTGTTCCCGACAAAACTAAGCGTTAAGAAATGCTACGATTGACGTGCGAATTGAATTTTAATGTCGAACCAACGTTCCCCGATCGACAACAGCCTACTGCTTGATGATACATGACCGCATCGTGAAAAATTACTTAAACCGCTGTTATGTTGACAAAAAATATATACTTTATCAAATGAAATAATATTATGTGAGTGATCTTATTTTTTAAAATTTAAAAACAATTCTCCTCCTCCTCCTCCTCATACAATTAAACTCGTATTTATTAAAAAGAAAAAATTATAGTAATAATATCACCTCCCTCCACCATAGAGCGAGATATGGTGGTAGGGGTATTCATTATAAATTGCTCGCTACTCGTCATAAAAAAACGTATACAATCACAGTCGCTATACGACGTTACATCGCGTGTATGATCTTATCATCCGACCGGTCAACTTCGCGCATTCCCCCTTTTCTTTGACGGTAAGTACAATAAAAAAGTTTTTAAAAAACGATGTAAAGATCTAGTGAAAAAACATTCTTTTATTTAGATGGATCAAATTACTCACATCATTGACATGGACGGATTCATTGTGAAAAAAAGATTTATATGCAAAGAATTAGCCATGATCGATGTTTGCCGCGACGGCTCGTTCGAACTCTCTGAATTTTGCTTGGGAAGGAACTTTCGTTGTTTATCCGACGCTGACAAAAAGTCTGCATGGTATGTCAGCAATTTCGTGCATGGGATTCCATTTAAAGATTTCGGCTATGAAAACTATCAACAACACGATATATTTGAAGTTATACGAAATTTTGTGTGTGATTACGCGAATCCTGTCGTAGCATACAAAGGTGGATGTTTCGAGAGAGACATCCTTCGGCAAATGCAAATAAACTCGATAAATTTAGAAGATTTCAACTGTCCGAAATACGATGTACTAGTTCACGATCCTATGTATAAAATTGCCGACGGCGAACCGTGTCGACTTCACTGTTGGCAACCGGTAAAAAACGTCAAAACGAAACCGTATCATTGCTGTCTGCGCGAAGTACAAACATTTCGAGCATGGGTTAACAATCATAAAAACACGTAAAGTATCAGTTATAAAAACCCGTCTACATCTTTGAATTTTTCCCGCGAGTCAAAACCGTAAAACACGACACCTCCTTTTACGTTTTTGATTTTTTTCACACAGAGTATCACAATGATTACGAAATCCGAGGGAGCCGTCGCAACAACCGACCACGCAACACCACCACCCGATTATCGTCTCGAACGCGACAGACTACAAAGTTTTCACGACTGGCGTTACTCACACATCGTCCAATCGGAGAAACTCGCCGCTGCAGGATTTTTCCATCTGGGTGATGAGGATTTCGTTGAATGTTTCGAATGCGGCATACAGCTGACTCGATGGGAAGAGGATGATGATCCTATGACGGAGCATCGCGCCTGGTCAAGATCTTGCGGATACGTTTGCGGGGTGAACTGCGGCAACGTACCGATCGGAGTCGATCCGGATACAATCCCGCCAAACCCTCGTGGTATGGATGTCTGTGGAATCGCGAAAGAATCGTCGCTCGAACGTGATAAAATAAATTTAAAAAAATGAAAAAACTAATGTAATGAATATAAGATTTTTTATTAAAAAATAATTGTATTGATTATATATGTTTCTTCATTGAGTCTGCAAAAAGAAAAAACGTTATTAAGTATTAATTTTAAGTAATTAATAAATATATAAAATTATTAATTTTATTTTACTCACAGTATCTAAATATATACTTTTATTAAATAAAAAAAGGTATAAAAATTTTTTATTTATATCGTCTGTATCCAATAATAGCTGTTTCCTGTCGAAGTCTGAAATCACTTACTTCGTCATTTTCCTCATTATTGTCAGCATCACCTTCCTCTTGTTCCTTTTTTCATGATCTTTTTTGATAATTCGTTGCAAACTCAGCGATGCACATATCATGTAAATCAATATCTCTTCTACTATAATTATCAAATATATCATCCATATAAATTTCGGTGGAGTCTTCATTTAATTTTTTAAAGCATTCTCAGATTTTAACATTAATACACGTTCTGATATCGGATTGGTATTCATGTATACTGCCTTTCTACTTTGCTTTGTAAAGGTAATGATAAAACACGATTGGCTGCTTCTTGTGCAGACATTAAATTACTATTTAAAAAGCATTGGTAATATTTCAAAATTTTTTCTCTAACGTTCTTATTGTTTATTATCACAATCAATAGCAGCTTCCCTTAATAATTTTGATAAACCTCCATCAATTTTACTAATGTAATTGGTTACATAACTCACCGCCGAATATTTGTCAAGTACAAACTGTAATTCCATATTCGATTCGAATAATTGTAAAATATCTGCATTATAACCATTAATATTTACTTCAAGGCTGGGATCGTTTTTAAAAATATCCGTTTTTTTTTTTTTAAACTACTTCATCATAGCTCATAACTATTTTTTCTTATAAAATTCATTTATTAATTCATCAATAAGTTTATAGGATTTAGGCGTCATTTCAGTTTTTTTATTTAATGGTTCAAGAATCATCGTTCTTCTCATTACTGGATAAGGCATATAAAATCGACGTAGCTAATTTTTTTGTCCTTTGTAACAACTATGATTATGTTTTGTACATTTGAAATTTAATATATGCAATATTATCGTCATATCTATATGTGATAAATCGGGCAATTAAATCAATCAATTCTTTGTTACCAATATGATCGTGTCTATCTTTAACACTATTGTACATAGGTGCTCATTTCAACCACAGAAACATATGTTCATGTGGACTTCCACGTTGCTGAATTTCCACTCGTTCATAACTATTCACAACCTCATATTCTCCGAAATTACTTTGTTTTTGTCTTAATAACCACATAAGCTTATGTGCCTCTATGATCGAAATATCGAGCGCATGTAACGGGATCATTTCTAATTAGATCAGTTTCGGTATTGTAATCCAAATTGAATGCGTCTTGTACAGATAATGTTTTACCACCATCGCGATATTTCATAAATGTTTGTAATAACTCAGGCCAGTAACTTTCTGCAGCCGACACTGTCGTAAAGAAAGTGGGTTTACTCAATTGACGGATCATTGCTAGTAACTCTTTCTTTTTTTGTTCCCAATATGCTTGGCGATGAACGAATATTTTTAAGTAACTCGAATCCGTCAGCAAATTCAATCAAATTATTCATAAAATCTTGATTCAAAACATCTTGAGCACGTAAATTCTTATTCGTATTAATTTCTAAAAAAGAGGGGAACGAAATCTCCGCTCGCGATACTAGAAAAGATGTTCGGACATGATCTTACATCGAAAAAGAAACTCTATACTGCTCTGAAACGGGCTCGCGCTATTTCGCGGTAGTCGCGTTGAAAAGATAAGGAGAAACTCTATACCGTTCTGTTAATTAAAAACTCTCTCTCTCACATCGTGAATGGTCTCTCTCTCTCTCTCTCTCTCTCTCTCTCTCTCTCTCCCTTACATCGTGAACGGTCTCTCTCTCTCTCTCTCTCTCTCTCTCTCTCACTCTTACATCGTTCAGGACAATCGTCTTAAACGAAAGTGCACGTGTTTTCGTGGGAAACAGTCTTTGAAAAAATCAAGGTCAACCCCTCCCCCATAGGTAAGAAGCACGTTCGAACACGTTCGAACACGTTCGGACGCGATTCTACGACTCTTCGATTCTATGACTACCTCTATGAAGAAGAGGAAAGAAATGATAATGAAAAGACTGAGTGAAAACAGAGGCGGTGGTCAGATATCGCGAAAGGTTATTCAAAAAAGCTGACGCTGCAGTTTTGCACGTGCGAAATTCCTGTTGCTATGGGGTATCCTATTACAAAACCCCCACCCCTCCCCCCGTCCCCCTACCCTACGAACATGAGAAACTGTTCTTGAAAAGAAGTATCATATTACAGATGACTCATCACGCATGACTCATCACACGTTCAACTTTACTCAAAAAGCTGACGTTCAAGGTTATTCAAAAAGCTGACGCTGCAGTTTTGCACGTGCGACGGGGTATCATATTACATACCGCGAAACCCCCTCCACCTCCCCCTACCCTACGAACATGAGAAATTGTCCTTGAAAATAGGTATCATATTACAGATGACTCATCACGCATGACTCATCACACGTTCAACTTTACTCAAAAAGCTGACGTTCAAGGTTATTCAAAAAGCTGACGCTGCAGTTTTGCACGTGCGATGGGGTATCATATTACATACTGCGAAACCCCCCTCCCCCTTGCCCCTCTCCTACGAAAACGTTCAAGACGGGGTATCATATTACATACTGTGAAAAACCCCCCTCCCCCTTACCCCTCTCCGATGAACACGTTCAAGGTTACCCAATAGCTGATGCTGCAGTTTTGCACGTGTGAGATGCCCCTAGGAGCAGTTTCGGACACGTTCAAGGTTATCCAAAAAGCTGACGCTGCACTTTTCCAGAGATACCCCCCTCCCCCTCCGCCGCAAATATGGTCGGGCAATAAGGTAATCCCCCCCACCCCCCTTCCCCCCGCAAAATATGCTCGCGCTATACGGTAAGTAAGTATGGAACAGAACCAACTCTTTCAGCTGCGTCGGTAAGGTAGGAATCTACCTACAATGATAAGTGGTGTGCTAGAACCGGTCTATACATACTACTCATATCGCATAACGCATAACGCATAACGCATAACGCGTAAAGCATAACGCTTAACGCATAACGCATATCGCATAACGCATAACTTATAACTCATAACGCATAACGCATGGCGCATAACGCAAAATGCATAACGCATAACGCATAACGCATAACGCATAACGCATGGCGCATAACGCAAAATGCATAACGCATAACGCATAACGCATAACGCATAACGCGTAAAGCATAACGCTTAACGCATAACGCATATCGCATAACGCATAACTTATAACTCATAACGCATAACGCATGGCGCATAACGCAAAATGCATAACGCATAACGCATAACGCATAACGCATAACGCATAACGCATGGCGCATAACGCAAAATGCATAACGCATAACGCATAACGCATAACGCATAACGCATAACGCATAACCCATCACCCATAACCAATAACGCATAACGCATAACGCATAACGCATAATGCACAACGCATAACGCATAACGCATAACGCGTAACGCATAACGCATAACGCATAACGCATAACGCATAACGCATAACGCATAACGCATAACGCATAACGCATAACGCATAACGCATAACGCATAACGCATAACGCATAATGCATAACGCATAACGCATAACACATAACGCATAACGCATAACGCATAACGCATAACGCATAACGCATAACGCATAACGCATATCGCATAACGTATAACGCAAAACGCATAACGCATAACGCATAACGCATAACGCATAACGCATAACGTTAACGCATAACGCATAACACATAACGCATAACGCATAACGCATAACGCACAAAGCATAACGATTAACGCATAACGCATATCGCATAACGCATAACTTATAACTCATAACGCATAACGCATGGCGCATAACGCAAAATGCATAACGCATAACGCATAACGCATAACGCATAACGCATAACGCATAACGCATAACGCGTAAAGCATAACGCTTAACGCATAACGCATATCGCATAACGCATAACTTATAACTCATAACGCATAACGCATGGCGCATAACGCAAAATGCATAACGCATAACGCATAACGCATAACGCATAACGCATAACGCATGGCGCATAACGCAAAATGCATAACGCATAACGCATAACGCATAACGCATAACGCATAACGCATAACGGATAACGCATAACCCATCACCCATAACCAATAACGCATAACGCATAACGCATAACGCATAACGCATAACGCGTAAAGCATAACGCTTAACGCATAACGCATATCGCATAACGCATAACTTATAACTCATAACGCATAACGCATGGCGCATAACGCAAAATGCATAACGCATAACGCATAACGCATAACGCATAACGCATGGCGCATAACGCAAAATGCATAACGCATAACGCATAACGCATAACGCATAACGCGTAAAGCATAACGCTTAACGCATAACGCATATCGCATAACGCATAACTTATAACTCATAACGCATAACGCATGGCGCATAACGCAAAATGCATAACGCATAACGCATAACGCATAACGCATAACGCATAACGCATGGCGCATAACGCAAAATGCATAACGCATAACGCATAACGCATAACGCATAACGCATAACGCATAACGCATAACCCATCACCCATAACCAATAACGCATAACGCATAACGCATAACGCATAATGCACAACGCATAACGCATAACGCATAACGCGTAACGCATAACGCATAACGCATAACGCATAACGCATAACGCATAACGCATAACGCATAACGCATAACGCATAACGCATAACGCATAACGCATAACGCATAACGCATAACGCATAACGCATAACGCATAACGCATAACGCATAATGCATAACGCATAACGCATAACACATAACGCATAACGCATAACGCATAACGCATAACGCATAACGCATAACGCATAACGCATATCGCATAACGTATAACGCAAAACGCATAACGCATAACGCATAACGCATAACGCATAACGTTAACGCATAACGCATAACACATAACGCATAACGCATAACGCATAACGCACAAAGCATAACGATTAACGCATAACGCATAACGCATAACGCATAACGCATAACGAATCACGCATAACGCATAAAGCATAACCCATAACGCATAACGCATACCGCACAACGCACAACGCACAACGCATAACGCATAGCGCATAACGCATAATGCATAACGCATAACGCATAACGCATAAAGCATAACGCATAACGCATAACGCATAACGCATAGCGCATAACTCATAACCCATAACCCATAACGCATAACGCATAACGCATAATGCACAACGAAAAACGCATAACGCATAACGCATAACGCATTACGCATAACTTATAACTCATAACGAATAACGCAAAATGCATAACTCATAAAGCATAACGCATAACCCATAACCCATAACGCAGAACGCATAAGGCATAACGCATAACGCATAACGCACAACGCACAACGCACAACGCATAACGCATAGCGCATAACGCATAATGCATAACGCATAACGCATAACGCATAACGCACAAAGCATAACGCATAACGCATAACGCATAACGCATAACGCATAACGCACAACGCATAACGCATAACGCATATCGCATAACGTGTAACGCAAAACGCATATCGCATAACGCATAACGCAAAAGGCATAACGCATAACGTTAACGCATAACGCATAACGCCTAACGCATAACGAATCACGCATAACGCATAAAGCATAACCCACAACGCATAACGCATAACGCACAACGCACAACGCACAACGCATAACGCATAGCGCATAACGCATAATGCATAACGCATAACGCATAACGCATAACGCATAAAGCATAACGCATAACGCATAACGCATAACGCATAACGCATAACTTATAACTCATAACTCATAACCCATAACCCATAACGCAGAACGCATAACGCATAACGCATAACGCATAACGCATAACGCATAACGCATAACGCACAACGCACAACGCACAACGCATAACGCATAGCGCATAACGCATAATGCATATCGCATAACGCATAACGCATTACGGATAACGCAGAAAGCATAACGCATAAGGCATAACGCATAACGCATAACGCATAACGCATAACTCATAACCCATAACACATAACGCATAACGCATAACGCATAATGCACAACGCATAACGCATAACGCATTACGCATAACTTATAACTCATAACGAATAACGCAAAATGCATAACTCATAAAGCATAACCCATAACGCATAACTCATAAAGCATAACGCATAACCCATAACCCATAACGCAGAACGCATAAGGCATAACGCATAACGCATAACGCACAACGCACAACGCACAACGCATAACGCATAGCGCATAACGCATAATGCATAACGCATAACGCATAACGCATAACGCATAACGCATAACGCACAAAGCATAACGCATAACGCATAACGCATAACGCATAACGCATAACGAATCACGCATAACGCATAAAGCATAACCCATAACGCATAACGCATAACGCACAACGCCTAACGCATAACGGATCACGCATAACGCATAAAGCATAACGCATAACGCATAACGCATAACGCATAACGCATAACGCATAACACATAACGCATAACGCATAGCGCATAACGCATAATGCATATCGCATAACGCATAACGCATAACGCATAAGGCATAACGCATAACGCATAGCGCATAACTCATAACCCATAACACATAACGCATAACGCATAACGCATAATGCACAACGCATTACGCATAACGCATAACGCATTACGCATAACTTATAACTCATAACGAATAACGCAAAATGCATAACGCATAACGCATAACGCATAACGCATAACGCATAACGCATAACGCATAACGCATAACGCATAACGCATAACGCATAATGCATAACGCATAACGCATAACACATAACGCATAACGCATAACGCATAACGCATAACGCATAACGCATAACGCATAACGCATAACGCATATCGCATAACGTATAACGCAAAACGCATAACGCATAACGCATAACGCATAACGCATAACGTTAACGCATAACGCATAACACATAACGCATAACGCATAACGCATAACGCACAAAGCATAACGATTAACGCATAACGCATAACGCATAACGCATAACGCATAACGAATAACGCATAACGCATAAAGCATAACCCATAACGCATAACGCATACCGCACAACGCACAACGCACAACGCATAGCGCATAGCGCATAACGCATAATGCATAACGCATAACGCATAACGCATAAAGCATAACGCATAACGCATAACGCATAACGCATAGCGCATAACTCATAACCCATAACCCATAACGCATAACGCATAACGCATAATGCACAACGAAAAACGCATAACGCATAACGCATAACGCATTACGCATAACTTATAACTCATAACGAATAACGCAAAATGCATAACTCATAAAGCATAACGCATAACCCATAACCCATAACGCAGAACGCATAAGGCATAACGCATAACGCATAACGCACAACGCACAACGCACAACGCATAACGCATAGCGCATAACGCATAATGCATAACGCATAACGCATAACGCATAACGCATAACGCACAAAGCATAACGCATAACGCATAACGCATAACGCATAACGCATAACGCACAACGCATAACGCATAACGCATATCGCATAACGTGTAACGCAAAACGCATATCGCATAACGCATAACGCAAAAGGCATAACGCATAACGTTAACGCATAACGCATAACGCCTAACGCATAACGAATCACGCATAACGCATAAAGCATAACCCACAACGCATAACGCATAACGCACAACGCACAACGCACAACGCATAACGCATAGCGCATAACGCATAATGCATAACGCATAACGCATAACGCATAACGCATAAAGCATAACGCATAACGCATAACGCATAACGCATAACGCATAACTTATAACTCATAACTCATAACCCATAACCCATAACGCAGAACGCATAACGCTTAACGCATAACGCATAACGCATAACGCATAACGCATAACGCACAACGCACAACGCACAACGCATAACGCATAGCGCATAACGCATAATGCATATCGCATAACGCATAACGCATTACGGATAACGCAGAAAGCATAACGCATAAGGCATAACGCATAACGCATAACGCATAGCGCATAACTCATAACCCATAACACATAACGCATAACGCATAACGCATAATGCACAACGCATAACGCATAACGCATTACGCATAACTTATAACTCATAACGAATAACGCAAAATGCATAACTCATAAAGCATAACCCATAACGCATAACTCATAAAGCATAACGCATAACCCATAACCCATAACGCAGAACGCATAAGGCATAAGGCATAACGCATAACGCATAACGCACAACGCACAACGCACAACGCATAACGCATAGCGCATAACGCATAATGCATAACGCATAACGCATAACGCATAACGCATAACGCATAACGCATAACGCATAACGCATAACGCATAACGCATAACGCATAACGCATAACGAATCACGCATAACGCATAAAGCATAACCCATAACGCATAACGCATAACGCATAACGCATAACTTATAACTCATAACTCATAACCCATAACCCATAACGCAGAACGCATAACGCATAACGCATAACGCATAACGCATAACGCATAACGCATAACGCATAACGCACAACGCACAACGCACAACGCATAACGCATAGCGCATAACGCATAATGCATATCGCATAACGCATAACGCATTACGGATAACGCAGAAAGCATAACGCATAAGGCATAACGCATAACGCATAGCGCATAACTCATAACCCATAACACATAACGCATAACGCATAACGCATAATGCACAACGCATAACGCATAACGCATAACGCATTACGCATAACTTATAACTCATAACGAATAACGCAAAATGCATAACGCATAACGCATAACGCATAACGCATAACGCATAACGCATAACGCATAACGCATAACGCATAACGCATAACGCATAACGCATAATGCATAACGCATAACGCATAACACATAACGCATAACGCATAACGCATAACGCATAACGCATAACGCATAACGCATAACGCATAACGCATATCGCATAACGTATAACGCAAAACGCATAACGCATAACGCATAACGCATAACGCATAACGTTAACGCATAACGCATAACACATAACGCATAACGCATAACGCATAACGCACAAAGCATAACGATTAACGCATAACGCATAACGCATAACGCATAACGCATAACGCATAACGCATAACGCATAAAGCATAACCCATAACGCATAACGCATACCGCACAACGCACAACGCACAACGCATAACGCATAGCGCATAACGCATAATGCATAACGCATAACGCATAACGCATAAAGCATAACGCATAACGCATAACGCATAACGCATAGCGCATAACTCATAACCCATAACCCATAACGCATAACGCATAACGCATAATGCACAACGAAAAACGCATAACGCATAACGCATAACGCATTACGCATAACTTATAACTCATAACGAATAACGCAAAATGCATAACTCATAAAGCATAACGCATAACCCATAACCCATAACGCAGAACGCATAAGGCATAACGCATAACGCATAACGCACAACGCACAACGCACAACGCATAACGCATAGCGCATAACGCATAATGCATAACGCATAACGCATAACGCATAACGCATAACGCACAAAGCATAACGCATAACGCATAACGCATAACGCATAACGCATAACGCACAACGCATAACGCATAACGCATATCGCATAACGTGTAACGCAAAACGCATATCGCATAACGCATAACGCAAAAGGCATAACGCATAACGTTAACGCATAACGCATAACGCCTAACGCATAACGAATCACGCATAACGCATATCGCATAACCCACAACGCATAACGCATAACGCACAACGCACAACGCACAACGCATAACGCATAGCGCATAACGCATAATGCATAACGCATAACGCATAACGCATAACGCATAAAGCATAACGCATAACGCATAACGCATAACGCATAACGCATAACTCATAACTCATAACTCATAACCCATAACCCATAACCCAGAACGCATAACGCATAACGCATAACGCATAACGCATAACGCATAACGCATAACGCACAACGCACAACGCACAACGCATAACGCATAGCGCATAACGCATAATGCATATCGCATAACGCATAACGCATTACGGATAACGCAGAAAGCATAACGCATAACGCATAACGCATAACGCATAACGCATAACGCATAACTCATAACCCATAACACATAACGCATAACGCATAACGCATAATGCACAACGCATAACGCATAACGCATTACGCATAACTTATAACTCATAACGAATAACGCAAAATGCATAACTCATAAAGCATAACCCATAACGCATAACTCATAAAGCATAACGCATAACCCATAACCCATAACGCAGAACGCATAAGGCATAACGCATAACGCATAACGCACAACGCACAACGCACAACGCATAACGCATAGCGCATAACGCATAATGCATAACGCATAACGCATAACGCATAACGCATAACGCATAACGCACAAAGCATAACGCATAACGCATAACGCATAACGCATAACGCATAACGAATCACGCATAACGCATAAAGCATAACCCATAACGCATAACGCATAACGCACAACGCCTAACGCATAACGGATCACGCATAACGCATAAAGCATAACGCATAACGCATAACGCATAACGCATAACGCATAACACATAACGCATAACGCATAACGCATAACGCACAAAGCATAACGCATAACGCATAACGCATAACGCATAACGAATCACGCATAACGCATAACGCATAACGCATAACGCACAAAGCATAACGCATAACGCATAACGCATAACGCATAACGCATAACGAATCACGCATAACGCATAACGCATAACGCATAACTTATAACTCATAACTCATAACCCATAACCCATAACGCAGAACGCATAACGCATAACGCATAACGCATAACGCATAACGCATAACGCATAACGCATAACGCATAACGCATAACGCATAACGCACAACGCATAACGCATAACGCATAACGCATAACGCACAAAGCATAACGCATAACGCATAACGCATAACGCATAACGCATAACGAATCACGCATAACGCATAACGCATAACGCATAACTTATAACTCATAACTCATAACCCATAACCCATAACGCAGAACGCATAACGCATAACGCATAACGCATAACGCATAACTTATAACTCATAACTCATAACCCATAACCCATAACGCAGAACGCATAACGCATAACGCATAACGCATAACGCATAACGCATAACGCATAACGCATAACGCATAACGCACAACGCACAACGCACAACGCATAACGCATAACGCACAACGCACAACGCACAACGCATAACGCATAGCGCATAACGCATAATGCATAACGCATAACGCATAACGCATAACGCATAAAGCATAACGCATAACGCATAACGCATAACGCATAACGCATAACTTATAACTCATAACTCATAACCCATAACCCATAACGCAGAACGCATAACGCATAACGCATAACGCATAACGCATAACGCATAACGCATAACGCACAACGCACAACGCACAACGCATAACGCATAGCGCATAACGCATAATGCATATCGCATAACGCATAACGCATTACGGATAACGCAGAAAGCATAACGCATAAGGCATAACGCATAACGCATAACGCATAACGCATAACGCATAACGCATAACACATAACGCATAACGCATAACGCATAATGCACAACGCATAACGCATAACGCATTACGCATAACTTATAACTCATAACGAATAACGCAAAATGCATAACTCATAAAGCATAACCCATAACGCATAACTCATAAAGCATAACGCATAACCCATAACCCATAACGCAGAACGCATAAGGCATAAGGCATAACGCATAACGCATAACGCACAACGCACAACGCACAACGCATAACGCATAGCGCATAACGCATAATGCATAACGCATAACGCATAACGCATAACGCATAACGCATAACGCACAAAGCATAACGCATAACGCATAACGCATAACGCATAACGCATAACGAATCACGCATAACGCATAAAGCATAACCCATAACGCATAACGCATAACGCATAACGCATAACTTATAACTCATAACTCATAACCCATAACCCATAACGCAGAACGCATAACGCATAACGCATAACGCATAACGCATAACGCATAACGCATAACGCATAACGCACAACGCACAACGCACAACGCATAACGCATAGCGCATAACGCATAATGCATATCGCATAACGCATAACGCATTACGGATAACGCAGAAAGCATAACGCATAAGGCATAACGCATAACGCATAGCGCATAACTCATAACCCATAACACATAACGCATAACGCATAACGCATAATGCACAACGCATAACGCATAACGCATAACGCATTACGCATAACTTATAACTCATAACGAATAACGCAAAATGCATAACGCATAACGCATAACGCATAACGCATAACGCATAACGCATAACGCATAACGCATAACGCATAACGCATAACGCATAACGCATAATGCATAACGCATAACGCATAACACATAACGCATAACGCATAACGCATAACGCATAACGCATAACGCA